>JACWFT010000104.1:0-351917 GCA_019775415.1 Penicillium sp. VS I D KN
AATGAATTCTACTACTACTACTACTACTACTATAAATAAAGAATTAGTAAAGAAAATAGCTTTTAATATTATCTAAAGAAAATATAAATAACTATAATACTATCTTAATTATATAATATCTTAATAAAGCTCTTATAAATATTAATTATAAGGCTAAATAAATATAAAATTATAATTAAGAAACTAAAGTTTTATAAATATATAATTAGAAATATATTTATATAATCTATACTAATATATTCCCTAAGTAGATTTAGCTACCTAGTTAGCCTAGTACGCTATTAAATTATAGTAATTTAAATCTATATATCTTAACTAGAATAATATAATAGTCTAAATATAAGCTATTTAACTAAATTCAAATAATATATAATCTTATACCCCAAAATCTATAATTTATAGAATTTAAATACTTCAATAGAGCTCGCTAGCGCGGTTTTTATACTTAAGATTAACTAATTAATAAAGATTATATTAGAGCTTCCAGAGCTTCTAGAGTATATTAAGCTAGCTCTTAAAGCTCTCAATAGATATAGCTTCTAGATAAGCTATTTATTATATAAAACTTACTCTTTTCTACTTAATTTACTTATTTTTAGTATATAAAAGCTTATTTTCTTAAGCTAAAAAAGGTATATTTTATATAGTCATTTAATAGACTTTAAGTACTTAATCTATTATAGAATTTACTATACTTAGTAGACTTTAGGGTATTTTTTAAGAGCTTTTTAATAAAGAAGAGTTAACTTTTAGAGCTACTTATAATTTAATAGTATTTTTAGCTTTAATATACTATTTTAAGTACCCCTTAAAAGAGATAGGAAAGTATAAAAAATTACATATTAGGCTTTAAAATTATATAATTTAGATTGTATAGGATAAATCTAGCTACTATAAAGTTTATTTTAATTATTTTGAGTTTAAAAGCTATAATTCAAGCTTTTAGATATAAATTAAGAAAATAAGTTTATTACTATATTTTAATCTATATTAGATTATGGATCTTTCTCTTATATATATATTTAAAATTTTTAAAATAATCTATATTAAAAGATTATAAAAGATATAAAAAGTACAATAATTTATAAATTAAAATTATGTTATTTTTAGAGTAAATTTTATTAAATTTTAGAGTCAAATAGCTTTTATAATTATTAACAATAAGAAGTCAAAGGTTTCTTTATATTCTTAAGAAAATCAAAGAAAGAAAGACTTTTTTAAGCTAAGTAAATCTAATTTTATCTATAGTCTATTTATTATTATTATATCAAAGAATACTAATTATCTAGAATTATATTAGCTTAGCTTTTAATAAAGAGTTTATTCTTTATAAACTTTCATTAAAAAAAGACTAGATCTAGATATACTTGTAAACTTAATTAAGATTATTTATTTATAATTTCTAGATTATAATTTGTAAGTACTAATTAGAAAAATCTTATCCTATAATAACTTCTACAATAATAATCAAGTCTATTATAAAGCCTATTCTATTAAATTATCCTTAAACTAGATTAAATCATTTTTTAATAATCTTTAGATTCTTATATTTAGTATTTTTATAATTAACTATTAAAATTGATTTCTAGATATTATTGAATATAGTTTAAGATTGATAATTCAAATTAGGGTTAATCTATATAATATAAGTAAAAGATTTATTATATCTTATACTTACTTAAACTAAGATACTACTTTATATATTTATATAAAAATTATTTATTATTTTAATGAATTATCTTTAATATTAGTTAATTTAAATAAATTTATATATATATTAAGGCGGTTTTTAATCCTATAGAGCTAATATTATAGTATTAAATATTATTATATATATTTATTATTTTATGAATTAATAATTTTTCTTAATTTTTAATAGCTTATATAGTAAGTAAGATATATCCCTCTTACTCTACTAACCTTTTATATAATAATATTCTATTACCCCTAAATAAATAGAAAAGTAAAGGACTTATATAGATTTTATATCTAATATTTATTAGATATCTTATACATAAACTCATAAAGATCTAAGACCTTTTTTCTTTCTAAGTATCATTTTACTAATATAAATTGATATATATTTAATAACAGGATTTAGTCTATTCTTATTAGTATATAAAGTATATTTACAACTCTTTAACTATAAAGAAAAGCTTTCAAAAAGAGCTAGATATTTATCTATAATTACTTAGGGAAGAGATTTAAGAATGAATCATTCAGTTTAAATTAGATTATTAAGGCTTATTTATTAGATACTTATATTCTGAAAAAGCTTGATAAATGAGTCTTTTAAACCTTATTTTTAGATTATATATGATTAATATAAATGTAGATAGTCTATAATTAATATAAGTATTTATAATAATATTTTTCAAAATATAAAAGGCTAGCTTTTATTTAAAATAGTTAAAGAAGCTTTAGAAGATGTTTAATAAAGATAATATCTTATTAATATATTTAGATCTAATAGAAGAGAAAAATATAATTATTAATTATATCCTAACTAAAAATTAAGCTAATATAAAAAGAAGAAAAGTAAGAAAATAATTAATCAATTAGTAGAAAATATACTAAGTCAAAGGGATGGAATTCTAATATAAATTATTATAAAATAGTTATATTAAATATAATTGGATTAGAACCCCAAAAAAGCTTTTTATTTTAGAAATACCAAGTAAAAATAATAAATCTAACTTAAGAATCTATCTTAAATACTAATCTAATAATTAAAATAGATATTTGAGATATAGATTATATAAACTATAATATAATTAAGATGGAATAAATATAATTCTACATTAATACATAAGTTAACTATCTTAAGTATAATCTTAAGAATAAACTTAATTGAAGAGATCTTTAAAACTATTTTTAATGATAAAAATTTAAAGAGATAAACTATAAATATATGGAGTGTATATATATAATTAAGAAATTGTTAAAACATATTAATAAGTAATAAAAAAGATAAGAACAACTTATATAAACTTAGAAGAATTAGAAAATAAGATCTTAGAAGATACTTGTATTATTATTATTCTCAATCTTATAATTAAATGTTTCTAAATATTCTAGCTTTTTATGCTGAATAAAAATGGTTTTTAGAATCGATTTCCCTTATTATATATAAACAATAATATTATAGGTCCTGTAAAACCAAGAAATGCCTAGTTAACTCTACTTTTATATATATAAATCCTATAAGATAAATATAAAAGTAATAATATTTTAATTTAGAATTATAATATATATTCTTAGATTTAGTAAATATAATTTATTTTCTTTCTTACAATTAATCTTTTTACATTAAGTTATATAAATATATTTATATATATATATATATATGTATTAATAATATAAATATACTTACTAGTCTATTTAGGCGTACTCTTACTTATATTATAATATTCTTTAAAAGGAATTTTATATTTAGAAACTTACTAATTATTAATATTTTTTATATTTTTTGAAAATAAAATAAAATTGCTAAAATCAACAATAAATAAAAGAGGATAAATATGAAATAATAATAAGGTTTCTTTTTGGTTTTTAAAATTATCTTTTTGATAATTAATATAAACTTTATGAAACTAAAATCAATTATCAATAAGTATAATCTAACAAAATATAAAACGAAAAAAATAAATAAAATATATATATCTATAAACTATAAATATGATAATCTTAATTTATTATATATAAACTAAATAATATAAAGTAAAAAGGATAATAGATCTAAGTTTTTTATTATATTAATTTGGATTAATTTAAATATAAAAAAAATATAAAAAAGGTCTTTTCTTTTAGTCTTAGTTTTGAAATAATTATGTAAAGGATTATTAAAAGTATTAAGACTACTAATATTACTAGTACCCTAAATAGAATTATTAAAATTAGATCTAGATAGATCTATAATAATTTTAGTCTTATTCTTCGCCTTTTTTTTAGACTTAGTCTTTATAATATAATTCTTATTTTTTTAAATAATATATGTTTTAAGATTTTTTAGTCTGATAAGACTTAATATCTTCTAATATATTATATATAATATTAGTATTAGACTCCTTAATTATATAATAATTAAGAACATTCTTGAATATAACTATAGATTTAATAATAATTATCTTGTAATCTTTTAAACCTGTTCTATTTTTTTATATTATTTTTATAAGCTTTCTAATGATTATCTTTTTGATAATCTTAGTAAATAACTTAATCTTGTTAGATATCTTAATTTTCATTTATTTTAACAAAAGTTAATATAAATATATATAATAATAAGTCTAACCTAATTTGAATAGATCTAATTAGATTAATCTAAAGTTATAAAAATTAATATTAAGCCTTATTGATACAAAAACTAAAAGGAAAAAGACTTATTTAGTACGATAACTTAATAGAAGATAGAAAAGTAAAAGATTAGATAATAATATATAATATAATCATAATCATAAAATGATTTTTATAAATAGTCAAGATAAACTTCCGTTATAAAATAGATCTATATAAAGGATTATATAAATAAATTCTTAATAAGATCAAGAATATAGATATAAAGAGTTATAAAGAAAAAAAACCTTTTAAAAAAAAGAAAGTAACTATTTATATTGAAATAAAAAAATAATACTATTATATATAGTAATATAAAAGAATACTCTCTTTAGCCATATAATCTTTATTTAATTATTTATTATTATATGAATTAAATCCTCTAGATATTTATTATACCCCTATATATCAATTATTACCTAATTGAAAAGATTAAATTAGTTTACTTATATATAGAAGATCTTATATATATTAGAATATATAGATATATCCTTATTAGTAAGGGAGGATATAATGATAATAAAATTTTTATACTACTTAGTAGAATCCTACTAGATCCTCCTAAGTATTATTAGTTAGAACTTAGTGGTTCTTCTTAGATAGTATATAATATCATTCAAATCATAACATATATTCGATATATTTATATCTTTATTATAAATTATACAAGAGAAATAGAAGTATAATATAATATATAGTATAATATTAGATAATAATAAGAATAAAAAGAAGATCTCTATAAGAGATAAAGTTTGAGTAATAGAAATAAAGGTATTAGTCCTAAAGGGGATATTAATACCATTTATATCTAATATACTACTTAAAGATAAATCCTCTCTTCCAATGTTATATATATATAAAGAAAGCTTGAAAAATAAGTATAAAATACTAAGTAAATAAAAGATAGTCTAGGCTATTTTAGAAATTACCAGAATAAGTAAGAATGAATTATAGCAGATAGTAAAGAATATAGATTAGGGTATTATAAGAACTAAAACGCGCTAGTTAATTAGCTATCTTTCTTTAACTAACTATAATATCTCTAAATTGCTCTTAAAATTATTAAAATTCAATAATATAAGAAGGTTATATTTCTAAGCGATAAAAAATAAGGAAGAATTATTACTTATAAAATAGCGCTTATATATAATATATATTCTACACTCTAATATTAGCTTTATAGAGTTTAAAGCTATATTAAATTATATATAAATTTAATTAGGATTAACTAAATTAGAAAAAAATATATATATATATACTTTAAAATTAGATTATATCTCTAGATATATATAAAGCTACCCTAATATCTAAGACTATATAAGAAATAGCGAATCTTCTTCTTACTACTTAAGGAATAATCTCGCTATCAATTATAAGTAAAAAATAAGTTTATAGATATATTAAGTAGTATAAAAAGCTCTTTATCTAATTTATAAAATATTATAATTATAAATATATAAGATACAAAGATCTCAAGATAGTTTAAGATTAGTTTAATCTAGTCTAAAAGACTATCTTTAAAAAGAGGATTGATCTAGATAATATATATAATTTTAATAAATTAGTTTTTATAATAGGATTAATCACGACTATAAAAGTTATAATAAGAGTAGAATATTATAGTTAGGCCTTATTTTTATAATCTAGAAATCGCGACTAGGTTATCTTAATCAAATTTATTAGTATAGTTAGGTTTAGCCTTCCTTTAATAATTATCTTTAAGGGGAGAAGTTTTATTATTAGATAAGAGTAAAGGACTCTAAAAAGCTAGTGTTTAAAAATTAGTGATAATAAATAGACTATATATAAGATTATAGTTTATTAGCTTTAAAGGGTCTTTTTCCCTTTAATTTTTTTAAAGATAAAGGGGAGATATTAACTCTTAGTTATTAATAATTATAGAAGTAATTTAATTTTATAATTTAATAAGATTTACTATTAAAATAATATAATTTATATACTTATTATTTATAATATCTTCTATAGTATAATAATAATAAAGTCTTTATACTATCTAGTAGAATCCTACTAGATCCTTCTAAGTATTATCTAGCTAGAACCTAATAGTTCTCCTTAGATAATATATAATCCTACTTAAATTATATCTAATAGTATATCTAAAACTATATAATCTACTATAATTATATAAGATTAGTAAGGATTCTTCTTATAATAATCTAATCTAATCTAAGAAAACCTTTTTTTTATAAAATTATAAGAAAGATAAGTTTAAATATATTTATTTAGACCCTAACTAAGCTATATAAATAAAAAAAGGGGTTAAAATAAAAAGATTATATCCTTAGGAAGCGCTAATATACTCCTAAGTAACTAAAAAGTATTAGAAAACCCTTTTTAAAACCTATTTAAGATAAGTAATAACTAATCTATAGATATAAAGTAGTATAAGGCTTAAGATTATCCCTAAATAACCCTAAATATACTTATATTATAAGGACTCTAAGGCTAGTAGGAATAATCTTATCTAATCATAAATAATCTACTCTTTTTAGAAATTATTATAGTCTTAGGGTCTCTTAATATATAAACTAGAATCTTCTATAATATATAGTTTTATTTTATTAATCCTAATATTTATATATTAGCTATTTTTTATATAATAAATCTTATAATTATAGCCCTTAGAATAAATCTATCTTTATTAGTTAAAATCTAAATAAATATTATTAGTTATAAGAATAATTAATATTCTATAAATAAAGCTTTTTTAAAGGATATTTATTTAATTAATAAATATAATAAAAAGATTTATTAATTAATAGCCTAATAATTCCTATCTAATTATAAATAGTACTTTAAGAAGATTAGTCTATATATAAAATAATAATTAAATAAGAAAATAAAGATTATTTTTATAAGTATAAAGCTTATAGATTAAGCTAGAAATACTTAAAAGGCTTTTAAGTAAAAGATTAGTAGTTATTATATTAATCCTATTAAGATAGTCGCTAATTTTAAGGCTTAGATTAAATAGGAATTCTTAGAATATCTTAGATCTAAGAAGTATTAGGATTATTTTAATTTATTTAAATAAGGGACTAAAATAGTCTAAGTATATATTATAGAACTATAATAAATAATAATAAATAGAAGGTTTAATATCCTAGAAATAATCCTAATCTAATATTTTTAAAAGAGAATAAATATAGCCTTATAATAATATTAGATAAAAATAAATATATAAGCTTTTATTTTTATAAAAGCTAAGAAATACCTTATTAAGTTTAAATATAGATAAATACTCTTAAACTATATTAAATATATAAGAGAATCTAATTTAGATATTATAGATCTATCTACTCTTTTTATAGTTATAAATAAAACTAAAAGAGATAATAAGGTTTACTTTAATTATAGAAAGCTAGGATATATTAAAAAGTGTTATTAAGAAGAAAAAAAGAAGCTCTTTTACTAAGATTACTTAGGAAATAGATTTAATTAGCTAAAGCCTTTATTAATTATATAATATAGATTTTATATAATTTAGTCTAAAAGATATTAATCCTCTTAATCTAATATAATCTAGTAATATAAAATTAGATATTTTATTAGATATTATTATAAATTAGTCTTTATAGATTTAAGTCTCTTTAAATATAATAAATATTCTATTATTATATTTTAATTATATACTTAGATTAAAGAAGTTAAGAATTATTATTTAAGCTATAATTAATAATAATTATTATACTTCTTTATTTCTTTATATATATTAAAAAGATTAAGATTAGAGATATCTATTTATATCTAAAAGAAAAGATTAGAAATTATATTCTCTAATAATAATTCTTTATAAATAAGAATATCTATATCCTTTCTAATATATATAAGAAATTAAATAAGAAATATATAAATATAGATCCTAGATTTAATAGACTATATATTTATTCTAAGATATAAGTTCTTATAAATTTAAAACCCTTAATTTAATTAGACTATCTTATATATAATAATTTAAGATAATTAAAACTAATACTATTAGATTCCCCTTTTAAAAGATATCTAAATAAACCCTAATATAAATATAAGATTAAATCTAATATTAGATAACTAAGCCTAAAGAATAATCTAAAAAGAATAAATAAAAATAGCTCTTTTTATTATTTAAGAAAAGGATTATAGCTAAGATAGGCCCTAAGTAAAAGTCCTTTACTATTATAATAAAAGGATCTAAGAAATTTTAGATAGATATTCTCTAGTATTCTAAAAAGAACTATTAAATAGATTATTATTAAAAACCTATTTAAATATTAGATTATTATAAGAATAGCTATATTTATTAATCTTAATTTATACTTAATATTAAAAAAGAAACTAAGTAAATAACTCTAATAGATTAAGAAGCTACTTAAATTAAGACTTATTTAATTATTAAATAGCTCTTAGGGCTTTTTTATTATATTTATTAAGAAATTAATAGATAAATAATAGATATATATTAATTATTAGGCCCTAAATAAAATTATTATTAAGAATAGATATTTACTCCTAAGAATCTAGGATCTTTTAGATATAATTAGAATTATATAGATCTTTTTAAAAATTAATCTAATTTTAGAATATTAATAGATCTAAATAAATAAGAACTTTATTAAGAAGACTACTTTTAACATTATATAAAGAAAATATAAATAATTAGCTATATTATTTAGATTATATAATATATTAGTTATATTTTAAATAATTATAAATAAAATATTATAATTTATCTTAGAATAATATACTCTTATTTATTTAGATAATATTCTAATATTCTCTAAAATAATTAAAGAATATTATATTTATCTTAAAAAGATCCTAATCTTACTTAGTTAATAAGGGTTAATCGCTAAACTAAATAAATATAAGATAGTAACTATTAGATTAGAGTTCTATAGCTATATTATTAGGAATAGATCTATATAATCTATATTAACTAAGATTATAGTAATTTAGGACTAGCTTATATTAATAAATATTTATAAAGTCTAATAATTCCTAGATCTAATAATATATTATTATTAGTTTATTTATAGATTTACTTATATTATAATATCTTTATATAAGCTATTAAAGGATCTAAATAAATCTATATAAAAGAATAAGTTTTATCTAAATAAATAGACTATCGCTTATTAAAGTACTTTTATTAGACTAAAATAATAATTAATAAAAGCCCTAGTTCTTATCTAATCTAATCTATCTAAGCCCTTTATTATTAAGATAGATATATTTAAATAGGCCTTAGGGATAGTCCTAATATAAAAGGATATAAAAGGGATCTTTTATCTAGTTATCTTTAATAGATAGAAACTCTAGGGTATAAAATTAAATTATTTAATAAAAGAGAAAGAGCTTCTTATGATTAAGTATATACTCTATTTATAGAACTATTTTATTAATAATAATTATAAGATAATAATTATTATAAATTATATAGGCCTATAATATCTTTAGATAATAATAATATATAATAAGTATTTAGTCTATTAGATTAAGGAGTTCTAAGAATATAATCTTATAATTAAATATAAAAAGGGTCTAGAAGTAATTATATCTAATATAATAAGCTATTAGCTAGATTTTATTAAAATAGGCCTAATAAAAATAATTATAAGTTATCTAATATAATTAGCGATATTAGTAATAGCCTATATAATTTAGAGAACTATTAATTATATCTATGTTTTAATAATTATACCCTATTTTTAATAATTATACCCTATTTTTAATAATTATACCCTATTTTTAATAATTATACCCCCCTAATATACTCCTAATATATCGCTAACCTATTTAGATTCTGGCTCTAATACTAAGGTCTACTAATTATATACTTCTTTAAATTTTTATATCTCTACCTTTCTACCTATCTTTCTACCTATCTTTTTATCTATCTTTCTACCTATATATACTATATTTAACGTGTTTTTAGCTTTAATATATCTAATTCTCTACTACTTAAGGATAATCTTAGCTTCTTTATCTAGAACTACTATTTTGACCTTAATAATTTTAACCTAGATAGAAGTAAAATATAAGGTCTAGTTAAGCGAGATTAACTTAACGCTTTATTTATATATAATAAATATCTTAACGCTAATTATCTAAGTGATCTTAAGACTAGCGAGCTTGACTTTAAATTATAGGAGAGGATCCGCGAGGAAATGGCTTATACCTTAAACTATATATCTATATAAATATAGAGTAATTTCGAGTTCTCGCCTAATAAGTAAGCCTAGTAGACCTTATCGCTAGTTTAAGTTAAGTTATATAAGTCTTATAGTCCTAACGAGCTTAATCCTATAGATTCTAATATTAAAATTATAGAGAGGGTAGAGGATTCTTTACTTTATAACTTTAATTATAAGCTCTACTCTATTATCTTATAGATTAATAGCGAGCTTAAGAGTGAGCTAGATAAGTTAGATTCTAATAATAACTTATAGCCCTCTTCTCTAATTTTAGATATACCTATTATTAATTCTATTTCTATATTAGCTCTATTAGAGGATATCTTTAATTTATATAAGAAAGTAGGTATTATAATTAATCTATTCTTAGTATAGTATAATTATATTATTAATACCCTTTAGTCTAATAATATAGGAATTTATCTAAAATATAATTATAGTAGACTAGTCTAAGTATTAAAATCCGCTATAGAATATTAATATTAAAGTTAGATATATAATATTAGTTATCTATTTAAAGCTATCCTAAAGTTTTAGCTTAATAGATACTTTAAATTTAAGATAAAGGATCCTATATATAATTATCTATTATCTAACTATAGTTCTTTTTACTTAAAGTATTAATAGATAACTCTTAAAGAGTATAAGGATATTATAACTACCTAGCTTAATTTAGATATAAAGCCCTAGTATATCCTTACTCTTCTATATTAAACTAGATATATCTATATTAAGATTAAAGATATCTATAATATTTATATATAAATCTATAAGAATAATCTTAATAGTTAAATATTAATCTAAGTAGTCCTTATTAATCTTTCTAATAAAGACTAGTATATCTAGTATACTAAAAGAGAGAATAATTCCCTCTTTATTTTATTTATAATATATTAAGTAAGTCTTTTAATACTTTAAGTTAATCTATATATCCTTTAAATAGATTATATATATAAGACTAACTATTATAAGATATCTATATTAAATATTATAGGCTTATCTACTATAAATACTACCTTTTATATAGATTAGGTATTCTTCTAGAATAAATAAGAGGAGTTATATTATTTTACTCTTAAATATTTACGTAATATTTATATAATTAAGTCACTTCTACTATCTTAAATAATCTTTATTAATATAGAACTAGTATTAATAAATATTATTAATAAGATTTTCCCTAGTTCTAATTAAATACTTTACTTATAATATATTACTAAGAATATTAAGCTTAAAGCTCGACTATATATTATAAAAATAATTAAGAAAATATACCTAATACTTATTATAAATAAAAGAAAAGAAGTAGTAAATAAGGATTAGAAGAATATAAAGTAGCTTTTTATAAAAGTTATCTTTATTACTATAATTACTAGTATAAGATAGTACTAAAATAATTTTAAGTTAGTATATAAGTATAAGACCTTTAGAGATCTCTATATCTATATTTATAAAGAATAGATCTCTAAGTATAATAAGCACTTTCTCTATTACTATATAATAAGCTTCCTATATCTTAAAAAGACCTTAACTTTATAAATAAAGAGTATATATTATACTCTAAAATAGAATCTTGAATTAACTAAGAATAATATTCTTTACTATCTTCGATCTTTTAAAATCACTACCTAGTAGTAATATAAAAAGTATTAAGATATAATTATAGATTAAAAATAGAGAGCGTTAGTTATTCCACTTATAAGAAAGGTTAATATATATATATTAAGAAAGGCTATATAGCGTATAATTAAGCTTTTTAACTACTATTTACCTATAAGTCGAGATAATAGTAAATAGTCTATCTTAAGGATATATATATATTTAAAGGGTATAGGTTATCTATATATATATATCCTTTATGAATATCTCTAGATAGGTAGAGAGCTTATAGTATTAGACTTCTACCCCTATTAGTATATTAGTATACCTTCTAGTGAGCTATTTAATTAACGGCTAAACGTTTAAGAACCCTATATTATCTACTAGGGTCGAGGAAGGCCTACCGAAGACTTATAGTAGGTATATATTATATTATAGGATGCTCTATAGGCGTCGAGTGGTCGTGAGCTATTATAGTTTAAGGTTATTAACGGGTAATAGGATACGATTCTTAAGTATAGTTTATAGGGCGGATAAGGTGGAAAACGAGGTGGAAAACGAGGTAGGAAATAAGATAGAAAACGGGGTTAAATCACTATTAAAGGCTTTATATTAGCATATCAAAAGCAGTATGAAAAGCAGCGTCAAGAATAGTGCTAAAAACAGCGTCAAAAACAGTATCGAAAGTGGTGTATGTGGGTGGAAAGATGGGTGGAAAGATGGGTGGAAAGGTAGAGACATGAAAATTTGAAGAAGTGTGTAATTAGTAGACCTTGGTGTCAGAGCCGGAATCCAAACAGGTTGGCGATATATTGGGAGTATATTGGGGGGGTACAATTATTGAAAATGGGGTATAATTATTAAAAATGGGGTACAATTATTAAAACATAGGTATAATTAACAGCTCTCATAATTTATTATATACCTAAAAATAACTAATTAGAAGCTATAAAGCTATTTCTAAGAATATAAGGACTATCTAATAACTATTATATATATAGAATAATAGAATATTATATAAATAGACTATTATTAAAGAAAGAGATATTAGAAATAAATAAATATCTTATATTTATTTATAAAGATAATATATAATCTTTATATATAGTAAACCTTTTTAAAGGAATCTAGTTATATATCTATATAAAAAATTTAGCTATCTAAGATCCCTTAGATTAAGTAGAGTAGTAAAACTATAAGTATAATAGACCTTTATATATATAGATTTAAAAGAAAAGGTCTAGTTATATCTAAACTATTAAGTCTCTTAGAGATCTAAAGAAAGTTTAGAGTATAAAATAGTATAATATCTTATAATAATAGATATTTAACTATTTAAATAATAGGGAATTAATCTTATTAGATAACTTTTATTTATACTAAATAAGAATAGCTAGATTATAATAATAATTAATTATATAACTAGATAGCTAATTATATAAGTAGTCCTAAATATAATTAAAGAGACCTTAGTAAAGTTCTTTTATAATAATATCTTTATATCTTATAGTATACTAAAAAAGCTCTTATCTAATAATAACTTAAATCTATTTTTTAGAGCTATATATTATTATATTTAACTATTAGAAGCTTATTATTATATAATAATACCCTATTATTTATAAATAAATAATAAAGTAGAGAATCTAAATAGTCTTATTAGTTAAATATTTATAAAATATCTTATAGATAAGCTAATATAAGTATAAGATCTCTTTCTATTATAGATATTATTCTCTATATATATCTATATATACTCTATTATAGGATATAGCCCCTTCTACCTAGTCTATAGTATATATCCTAAGATCCTAAGTAATATAGACTCTCTAGATATATTAAATATAGATAAAGAAGCGGTTTTTTAGAATCTTAATAATACTAGAATAAAGATAATCTATAGGGATTATAGGCCTTTATAGCTATATAATTAGCTTTATAATAAGCTACTCTTTATCTAGACAAGCTAGAAGAGTTATAATAAATCCTTAATAAGGAAGTCTCCTTATTTATATATATAGATCTATTAACTTATATTTAGAAAAATTAGGAAGAGTTATAATATATAGATATATACTTAGGCCTAGTAAAAAAGATAAATATAGTTACTAATTATATATTAGCTAAGAGTAGAGCTAATATAAAAAGAAAGAGTTAGAAGATAACTACTTAGCTAATAGAAGAATATACTAAGCTAGAAGAATAGGATTCTAATATAAATAACTATAAATTAGTTATATTAGATATAACTAGATTAGAACTAGAAGAGGAGTAATCTATATAGGATACTAAGTAGAAGTAATAGATCTAGTTTAATAATCTATTTATAATAATAATATAACTATTAAAATAGATATATAATTAAGTATAGGCTATATAATTAGTATAGGGATAATACTAAAATATAAGAAAAGGGGCTTATTAGCTCCTATATTACTATATATAAAGGATATATAATTAAGTATAGGCTATATAAATATATATAGGGATTATATAATAAGATATAAGGAAGAGTTCTTACTAACTCCTATATACTTATATATAAATAAATATATATTAGATATAGGCTATATAGATATATAAGGATTATATAGATTATAATATATTTAAAATAGAAGTAAAAATTATTCTAGACTAGTATAGAAGCTAGCTATCTTAAGTATAATCTTAAGAAATAAAACTAATATAAGAAATACTTAAAACTATTCTTAGTTAATATAAATATAAGTAAAATAGAATATAAGTATATAGAATACCTATAGATAAATAAGAAATTATTAGAATATATTAATAAGGAATAAAAAGAATAAGAACTAATCTATATAGACCTAAAAGAATTAGATATTAAGGTTTTGGAAAATACTTATATTACTATTATTATTAATCTTATAATTAGACTCTTTTAAAGGCTCTAGTTTCTTATTCTTAATAAAAATAGCCTTTAGAATAAAAGTCTCTTAATCTATATAGATAATAATATTAGAAACCTCTTAAAAGAGTAAATAAATCTCTAATTAATTCTACTCTTATATATAGATCTCTTAAAATAGATATAAAAATAATAGAGTTATAATTAAGATTATAAGGAATACTCTTAGACTTAGTAGATATAGTCTTTTTCTTTTCTTTAGGATTAACCTTCTTAGATTTAGCTATATAAATATATTTACTAATATATATATAGGTTCCTTCTTAGTTATATAAGTATATTTATTAATCTATTTAGGCTTATTTTTAGTTATATTATAATATATTATAAAAGGAGTTTTATATTTAGAAACTTTCTAGTTATTATTATCTATAGTACTATCCTTAGTATATCTATAAAATAAAGCGGGATTATTAGGATTAATAATAAATAAGGGAGTATAAATATAATATAATGATATATCTAATTAGAAGAAATAATATCTAGGATCCCCTTTCTAAGAATAGTTAATATAAGTCTTAATAAATTAAAACTAATTATTTATAATAGTAATCTAATAAAATAATAAAAGGATCTAATTAATAAATATAATAATTATATTTATAATCTATAAGTATAATAATTCTAATCTATTAGATATAAGCTAAATAATATTATATAAAAGAGATAATAGACTTAGGCTTATTATTATATTAGTCTATATTAAATTAGGGATATCTAAAGATAACTAAGACTTACTTAATCTTAGTTTTAAATTAATTATATAAGAGATTACTATAAATATTAAGACTTAAGACTTTATTAGCTTCTTAATTAGAATTATTAGGATTAAATCTAGATAGATTTATATTAATCTTAGTCTTAGCTTTATCTATTTTAGTAGATTTAGTCTTTATAATATAATTCTTATTCTTATAAATAGTATATTTCTTCTCTCTTTTCTTTAAATATTTAATACTTTTATTCTTTTAGTCCCTAAGAGATATAATCTTCTTAAATATATTAGATTTAGTATTAGAACTAAAGCTATTAGATCTAGAAGGATTAGAAATATCCTTAAGGAGATCTATAGGTTTAATAATAGCTATCTTATCTTATTTTTATACCTTTATTACCCTTTTTATCCTTTTTTATAAGCTTTTTAATATTATTAATTATAGTCTTCTTTAAAGCTTCTTTTTTAGCTATAATAATAGCCTTAGTAAAAGGTCCCTCTCTAATATTATTAATAATAATAGCTATAGCTTCTTTTATACCCTTCTTAATAATTATTTTCTTAATAATCTTAGTAGTTAGTTTTATAGTCTTAAATATCTTATCTCTTATTAGAATTAGGAAAGTTAGTATAAATATATAAGAAAATAAGTTTATACTAGCTTATATAAGTCTAATTAAATAGATTTAAAAGCTATAAGAATTAATATTAGACCCTATTAGGATAGAAACTAAAATAAAAAGGACTTATTTAATATAATAAATTATAAAATATAAAAAAAGGAACTTAGATGATAATATATAAAATTAGTATAATTATAAAGTAATTTCTATAAATAGCTATAATAAAATAATAATATAGAATAAACTTATATAAAAAGCTATATAAATAAGTTCTTAATATAATTAAGAGTAGAGATATAAAGAGTTATAAAAAAAAGAAATTAAAATAAGAGAAAAATAGCTATTTATATTATAAAATAAGAGAATAATATTATTATATATAATAATATAAAAGAATACTCTCTCTAACCCTATAATCTTTATCTAATTATTTATTATTATATAAGCTAAACCCTCTAGATACCTACTATACCCCTAAATACTAGTTATTAACTAATTAGAGGGTTTAAACTAGAATAGACTTAAAAGAACCTTTTAAGCTTTAAGTAGGCTAAAATATAATAGGCCTTATACTCTTATTTCTTTTATTATTATACCTATTTTACGATATTAATATACTTTTATAAGCTTTCTCTTTTATCTCTTCTTATTTAAACTACTATAAGATCTCTAATATAATAGAATTATATAAAAATCCCTATCTATAGCTATAATTAGCTACTCTTCCCCTAAAAATCTATAAATTAGCTATAGACTAGTATAAGTAGATCTACTTAGACCTAAAAGAGAATATACTAGTTAGAATTATAAGAAATCCCTTTATACCTAGAAGATCTTGTTTACTCTAGAATATAAGAATATATTCCTACTTAGTAGGGGAGGATATAATAATAGTAAAGTCTCTATATTATCTAGTAGAATCCTACTAGATCCTCCTAAGTACTATCTAGCTAGGACCTAATAGTTCTCTTTAGATAGTATATAATCCTATTTAAATTATAATATTATATATAATAATAATAATATAATAGAAAATATATATATAGAATATGCTATCTAAATTATAGTAGATTAGATATATAATACTTAAGAAAGGGGTTCTATAGTCTTTTTATTTATATTAGATATATCTAGAGCTTATAATAATATCTTATATATATATCTACTCTATAATATTAAAAAATATCGCCTTAAGTAGCTTACTTTATAGATTAAAGCTTTTCTTATAGATAGAAGTATATATATCTATATACTAGAAGGTATATTAGAGTATATTCCTATACCTATAGGAATTATATAAGGCTTATTATTATTACTAATTCTCTATCTTCTTTATAATATAGACATACTTAAAGACTATTAGACTAGAAGTAGAGATCTCTTTACTATAGACTAGATTAATAATATAGGCTTTATAGTAATTAGTAAGATAAAGTAGTAGAATATCTCTAAGCTTAAGAAAATATATAAAAAAGTAGGGATCTAAGTATATTAATATACCTTTATTTTTAATCTAAAGAAATATAATTTAATATACTTTATACTCCTAAAATAGAAGTATAAGGGCTTTTTATTATTTTTAGTAAAAGGCTAGAATAGGCTCTTTAGTATTATCTTTTTAGAATAAGTAGTGGCGAAATATCTTAGCTTCTAGCTTAATCTAAAGCTTATATTTTCCTATTATTATAAAAAAGTAGTTATAAAGGGTAATATATCTATCTAAGCTCTATAAAGTCTAATAGGCTTTATATAAGGCGCTTCTATAATAGTAATATAAAGGATATATTAAATAGTGGTTATATTATAGATACTCTATAATATATTAGTATAGTATCTATAATTTAAAAAAGGGTAGTATAAATATATTAATACTAAATTTATAGTAATTTAGAAATATATAATATATCTAATTAGTAAAGCCTTTAAGACTAGCGCTATAGAAGTATTAAATATTGAGCTCTATCTACTATAAATTAGTATTTAGATAAAGTATATCTCTACTAAGATAGCTCTCTAGATATATATAAGCCTAATATATAGAGTTCTATAGCTTATGATTTAATAGTACTTATAATAATAATATTAATATAGTAGATAGTCACTAATAAAGATATATATATAATAAAAGGGTCGATACTTAATAGCTCCCCTTAAAGCTTTAAATAATATATAAGAGAGTTAGTAGATATATATCTAGGTACTATAATAAGTGCCTCTATAGATAGTTATCCTAGAGTATAATAAAGTAATAAAGTTATACTTAGAAATTAGTAAAAATCAAAATTAAGATAAACTACTAATCTATATAGATAGAAGTAGAATTAAAAGGAAGATTAGTACTATAGTAATAGTAGAAGCTATATATAAGTATTATTATTACTAGATAGATATAGAACTTAACTCTATAGTCTACCCTATAAAGCTCTAGGGTATTAAGATATTAATAGAGCTTATATAAGTATATATATACTATACTATAATCTTCTCTAATAACTAGGCTACTCTCTAAGCTCTTCTTTACTTATATATATTATTTATTTAAATCTATCTTCTTGGATATATTAAAAACCTTAAAACTTATATGATAAGATATCTAGGTTAAGCTCTACTAGATCCCTATTTATTGAGGGATTCTAGGTAATAAGCTAATAAATAAGCTTATAAATAAGTATATAAGATAAGTGGTAAAAGTAGAGCTTCTAGGCCTATATAATTAGTATATTAAGCTTATTACTATAATAGAATAGAGTATCTAGGAATAGGCGAAGATTATATAAGAGATAGTATAGGAGAAGAAGAAATTAGGAAGAGTAATAAAATAGTTAATTCTAAAGCCTATAAAGAAGATTCTAGACTTTAAAAAAGGCTAGAGAAAAGCGTTAATATCTATTATACTTTAAATATAACTTAATATTATTAGATTAAAGTATTACCTATAAAGAATTAAGATCGCTAACTCGTCTAGGTATAAGTAAATAATAGCACTAATAACTAAAGTATATACTTCTAGAGTACCCCTTTTTTAAAGATAAGTATAAAGATATATAAGAAGCGCTTAAATAAGTATATATATATATATAACTCTATTATTTAACTAGCTTATATAAGAGTGAAGTGCTATATTAGTAATCTTTATCTTTATAGAAAAGACCTAATTTCTTAGGTAGTTTTATAAAGTTAATCCTAATATTATAGGACTTTAACTAGAGTAGTAAGAATAACTAATATAATCTAATAAATAATATAGTAGTAGTAGATAAAATATAGATTATAAGAAAAAGGGCTAGATCCCTTTTCTTCTTTTAAAAAGTAAAATAGTATAGAAGTAGCTAATTAGCTAAGGAAAAGGTTATATATCTAGGGATAATATATTATAGAGATAAAAGTAAGATAGATGTAAGAATAGAGTTAGATAAAGAGGATATAGTAGTATAAGGGATATTAGAAGTAGGAGATATAATAAAACTATAGAGATATATAGGTCTTAGACAGAAGAACGAAGTTATAGATATAATAGATATAATAATCTTAAGAGGGGTCTAGTAGATATAATAGGCCTCCTAGTTAAGCTAGAAATAAGCTAGATACTAGTAGCTATATTACTAGGGTAGAGATTAACTTTCCTTTATATTCTTTCTCTTATTTTTCCTTAAATTTTTTTAGCGGAAATCTTCTATTACTTTCTTCTTTATATTTAATTTCTTAGTAATAAATATATAGTAGATAGAACTAGGGTCTACTATCTATATAGCGAACCCTAACTCTAGCTCTATATATATATATCTAGATATAGATACTATTTCGCTAACTAGGTAGGCCTAGTAATACCCCTATATAGTAGCTATTACTAGAGTTATATTGATTAGATAAAGAGATTTACTAATTAGACGAAGATTTATCTATTTTGGTAAAATAATATAATTATATTATAATTAAGTATTATAATAGTTATATGATATTAGTTATATTATTAAAATAAAGAATTCTTATAAGTATATTTATAATATAATTTAATTCTTATACTTTTAACCTATGATTTATATAGCAAATTTTAACTTTAGATTTAGATATACTAAGATAATCTAAAGATAGTCCCTAGAGTTATATAAGTATATAATAAAATAATAGCCTTATTAACCGCCTTTAATACTACCTACTTTATTAAGCCACTGTTAAATATAATTATAGATAACCTAAGTATAATACTATTATCTTTTATTATATAAGACTATTAGCTTAATAAATCGTATTTAGTCTATTAAGGCTTAATATATTCAAAACTAATTAAATTAATAAGTTAAATATATTATATAATATTCTAGCTAGTAGAAAAGATAGTAGAATATTATATAATTATCTAGGGGTAAAAAACCTAATATATATTATATAACTACAAGAATACCTAGTTATAATATAATTATATTATTTTCCTAAAATAGATAAATCTTTATCTAACTAGTAAATCTCTTTATCTAGTTAATATAACTCTATTACTAAAGGTAAGCTAGATTAGGTAAATAAATTCTATTACTACTACTACTTTATAATATTCTATCCCTAAACTAATAACTAAACTAAGAGAATAAACTAAGTTCTAGAGTATTATTTATATTATTTTACTAGTATAAAATAAACTAATTAGCTAACTCTACTTTAAAATATAGAATTTATATATAATAGCGGTATTAATTGTATTGTAAAAGTAATATCTTTTATTATTTTAATTAAATATTAATCTAACCTTATATATATATTAAGACTAGTACTAAAGAAAAAGAGGTCCTAAAAGCTAAGGTAAGAATAATAAAAATAAAAGTAATTAAAAAAAAAACGTAAAAAATAGTAGTAAATTACTATTGAGTTATATTAAAAATAATATAATAAGAAATATATAGATATTATCTTTAAAAAAAAGATCTTATTTCTCTCTTAATTGAAAATCTATAATTAAAGATATTAATAAAGAAGCTTACTCCTAAATTTATTAGCTTATTTAAAATCATAGATTAAATTAGCTAAGAAGCTTATTATTTTATTCTATTTATAAAATATTATAAAATCTATAATATCATTCATATTTTATTATTAGGATTATAAATAAATTAAAAGTAAAAATAGAATAAAATTATATTATTTCTATCTTAAAATAATAAGAATAATTAGGAAGTAGAAGAAGTTAAAGAAAAGAAAAAAATTAATAAAGAAGAGTATATTTTATTAGAATAGAAAAATTAGCCTTCTAAATATAGTTAATAGATATATAACGAAAATATTAATATACTAGCTTTAATTAGTCAATTAAAAAAATTAAGGAAATATTTTTAATCCTTCTTTCTATCTTAAATTAATCTTACTTTTATCTTATTTTAATTTTATATATTAACTAATTCTAAAAGAAATTCTTTCTTTATTCTTATATAATATAACTTTATAAGATTATCTTCTTTATACTTTCTATTAATATTAGAGATTCTTATATCTTAGATAATAAAAATAGTCTATTTAATCTTCTTAAAAAATATATATTCTATAATTAATTAATAATTATATCTAATATTATCCTATTAAAGCTAAAATAAGCGTTTATATTAAAATATAAGTATATTATAACTAAATATTATTAAATAATATAAGATAATATCTTTAATAGTTAATTTTAGAGTTCTAAAAAAAATAAAAATAAAATATTAGTTAATTAACTCTAGAATAGTATTATTTTAATATTTATCTAAATTATTACTTTTATCGCTATTAAATTATATCTAGAATAATAGACTAATAATAAACTTTCTAAACTCTAAGATCATAGATTATATATTTTAATCTAAAGTAGAACTTCTTATTATTCTAATCTTTTATTAATTTATTTTTACTTTTCTAGAACTCTATAGTATATTCTATAATAATATTAAAATTAGCTATATCTTCTATTATTTCTATATTTATCTAATTATATATCTTCTTTAGCTAAGTATAATAATTATACGAAAGCTATTATATCTTTATATAAATATAGAATTATAATTAACTTATTAGGATTAATAAAAGCTCTAACTCTAATTATAATATCTATTAGAATTAAAAAAGTCTATTTCTCTAATTAATTATAAAAGTATTAGGTATATTAATTTTATATTATAATAATTACTCTAAGATAATAAATAATAAATACTATTATATAAATATAATACTAAAATGAATTAAGAAATAAGAAGATAATTAAGAGAAAACTAGAAAGTTAAAGTTATATTATACTATAAAGAATAAAAGAAAATATATTATAAATTATTAGGATTTTCTTTAATATCTCTTTCTTAAAATTCTATCTAATTCTCTAGATTATTCTTTAGTTAGAATTAAGATTAATTCTATAAAAAAAGGGGAATACTTTTTAGAAAAAAAAGATAGTTACTACTTTTCTAAGATAAAAATCATAGAATATCTTATATATCCTAAAATAGTACTAAATTAGAAGTGATTTAGTATCTAGACTAAAAAAAGCTCTAGGCTTACCTAAAGCTAGTCTATAATAAAGAGATATCTAAAGTAAGATTATTATAAACTACTTACTTAGCTCTTAATTCCCTTATATTAAAGAAGAAGAGAAAGAATCTCTTTTTTTTTATTCTTTTCTTCCTTAAGAATTAGTTTTAAAACTAATATAAACTATATTACCTTAGATTCTAAATCTATACTATACTAGTACTATTTTATATTTAATTTAAATCTCTCTTACTATCTTCTTATCTAGCCCTTTTATTCCTTATAATAATATCTTCTTTCTTATCTAAGAAGCTTAATAATAGATATTATAGAGATAGATATATTAATTTTTAAATTAAGCCTTAAGTTAGTTAATATAATTTATTATATTATTTTTTCTCTAATTATTAATTATTCTATAGAACTCTTCTATTAAGCTTATAATTTACTCTTATCTAGGTTAGAATTAGAATAAGATAGTAGTTCTAGGAATAAAATTTAAGATAATCCTTAATTAAGAGGTATCTAGGGCTTATAGATATATATATATATATATATTAGGTAAAAATAGAAGAAAATATTATAATGATTAGAGTAAAATTAAATAAAAATAGAAGGGGACTATTCTTAATACTAAGAGGAATATCTTATTTATAAATATAACGAAGATTTATTAGTTAAATTAAGGTTAATAAATATAGCTAGAATTATTATATATGATTATAAGAATAGATATAATGTGATTAATACTTCTTACTAAAATATTATAATCTTACTTCTAAAGAATATAACTAGGTAAATTATTTAAATTAAATTAGTTTAGAAGTAAAAGATTATATTTTTGAATTAATGATCAATTGAAATATAATTTTACTAAAATACTGTTTATATAATAAAGCTTAACTTTCTTTTAACTCTATCTTAATCTTGATTTAGAATACTACCTATAATTAATTATTGATATTCAATTATTATTTATAGGATTTTAAATAAAAATGATAATATTCACTTATTTTATGATAACCTCTTTTATAATTATATCCTATAATAAAGTATAAGTAAAAGATATAGCTTTAAATAGTATAGTGTCTATCTATAATCATATTCTAATTTAGCTTATATTTACTTCTTATATGAGATAATATTTGATTATCAGAAAGAAACTGTATGAAAGCCTAGAGATTAGATAACCCTAGGTTCTTTAAATGAAATAGGGCTTTTTTTTCTTATTCTCTTCTTAATTCCTTTATACTACTATAGTATTATGTTATTTTATCTATTTAATCTATCTCATAGGAAGATTTATTAGCTTATACTTCTTTTTTTTCTTCTCTAATCCTTAACCAATATATAATATTAATAGATTATAAACCTTTATTCATAAAGTCTTGTAATAAGGTTTTATATCCTACTTACTACAAATCACTAGACTATTATCTTAGAGAAGACTATTACATGTATATATATATATATAGATAATCTATATTAAGATATATTTTTTACTTAATTCATAAGGATTTATACTCTAAGATGTGTTTATTTAGGTTTTTATATAATTTGTTTCTAATTATACCTCTCTTATTTTTACTAAATAAAAACTAATTCATAGTATATATAATATATCATTCTCTATTAATAGATCTAGATATAATAATTTCATAATTACGATTACTAATAACGGTAGTATTAAAATCACTTCCAGTACAATATAAGTCTTTTAGGTCTAAGTCTTAATGAACTTAGCTATTATTCAATTCAATATAAATAAATCTGAAACAAATAAGTAGTTTAAGCTATTGATTAGTGCTAAAGTATATTTATTATGAGATATTAATGAAAGAATAATTCTTTAATCATAATATCAAATTGAATTTTATAAGATTTTTATTAATATACAAAAGAATATTTATAAAAATTATATAGATATAATAATAAAAAAGCCTATATTATTATAATGTATTGATTTATACAAAGAATAAATTAAATATATATACAAAAATATATAAAAAGATATACTATTATAGTTATTTTATATAAATTGGTTTTTATTATAAGTTAATTCTTAAGATACTTTCTTATTTTAGACCTTAAAAGAGAATCTATGAATATTAGGAAGGTTTCTTTTACTAACTTTATGAATTCATAATCGATAAGAATAAACTATAGCTTTTAAAATAATAATTACAATATTTCATATAATAAATAATCTTTATATAAATCCTATTATATTTATAAGTTTTAATACTATCATGATATCTATTCTGAGCTAGAAAGGCTGATATTAAAGATTATGATATAAGCTTATTAATCTTGTATCAAAAATCTTAATAAGATATCTTATTATAAAATAAAATTAAATAAAAGTAAGCTATTTATAACTTTATATAGTATATAATAAAGTATACTATAAAAGTAATTCTTATTATATTCCTAGTAAATTATATTCTAGAAGAGCTTATTGAGCAATAACGATTAATAAATATAGGTTATAATAATCATATCTATTTTAACGAATCTTTTTTTATTAGATATAGGCTTTTTATGAATGATTGAATATATATATAAAAGAGTAATATATCAATAATTTAAGGTTAACATAAAAAATAAGATAAGATTAAAATTAGTATAGTCGAAATAATAAGATACCTAGATATAACTATAACTTATATTTATTTTTTGAAGAATTAAACAAAATCGGTTCTTAGTCTTTTCTTAGTCTTTAAAGCTAAAGAAGATCTAATTTTTAATATAATATACTCAAGATAATATATGGTTATAGCTTTAGAATATGGAATAATCTAATTAAAAGGATATTCTTTTATAAAAATATATCTTTTATATACTATATAATAGGTAATACTATAATAATAATGTCTTCTAGGATTATATATAAATATCTAAGGTATATTAGAATATCTAAGTGATGAATGAATTAAGAAGAATTTCATATTAAAGGTAATCTTAATTTCAATTATAAGCCTATAAAATAGATGAATTGAAAATTTCTACACTAAAATAAGCTTAGATTTAAACAATATGATTAAGTAATTATCATATATAGATTTATTAGCCATTTATAAACTAAGAATATCTTGTTAAAAGAGTTTCTTAAGTGTTATATATAAATAAAGCTTTCTAGAAGTTGTAATTCATAATAATAAAAAGTAGATAATAATTAGGAATTTATTAGATATTATAATTAAGTAATCAAGTAATCTAGTTAAGTAATTTATATGTCTGAGTTTTACATATATATATAATTTACGTTATAGCGTTATAGGGAATATGATTATAGATATTATTATAATTGGAAAGATATAGCCTTAATTAATCTAAGTAACTATTTGTATTATTAATCAACAATAGCTCTATAAAAAAGACTTAAAATTACTTTTAGAGCTTTAGAATATAAAAATAGAATAATATAAGTAATTAATATTATTTATATATTTTTAGATATAGATTATTATATTTTTAAAAAGTATGTTAAAACTTATGTTTAGATAGATTATTTGGTAAAATACAAAAAAAGAATATATATAAACTAAGATATTATCTTTTATAAGAATAGAGATAATATTAGATCTAATAATATCATATATCTCTAAATTTATTATCTTTCACAAACAAAAGTCTCTAGATCCAAGAGATAGGAAAAAGAATATACTAAATTTGATTTTATAGATTATATCTTAATATATTATAATATAGATTAGTTCATATTAAGATTAAAGATATTAAAAAAACTTTTTGTAAATAATCTTTCATTTGAAAATGTTATAAATAATTAATTAATCTAAAGCTTGTTTTTCTTATTACTTTAGAGTAGAAACATTCAGGTTCCTACTACACTAGTATATATAGATTATATAAGTTAAATGAAATAGATTGAATACTTCTGAGAAACGATCTTGGAATAAAAAGAAACTTATAAATACCTAGGAATATCTAAGGAATAGACTCTTATTTTAATTTAGAATATAATTAATTTTCAAATAAATAGTAGGAATTAAATTACAGCTATGTATCTATCTTATATTTAAAGTCTAGCTAATGTTTACTATATATCTTTATTTATTTAAAAATAAAATAGAAAAAAGTATTTTTAATAAAAATGTGATAAGAGCTAAGCTTTTATTTACCTAAGCTTTTTTATACCCTTCTAAAAATAATATTAGAATTATAAATAGAAATTCAAAAATATAAAAGATTTTTATCTATAAGTAAGATAAAAATTATATTTAATGTTTTTAACAATAATCTAATTATTGATATCTTTATTATTAATATATTTAATTATAGCGTTAATATTATTAATTAGCTGATCTATCCGATTATATATTACTTATATTATATTTCTAGTTAGTCTTAGCGTTATAAACTTTTAGTTTTCTATATATTCTATAGCTATAGAACTATAATTTAGGCACGGAACTCTGATACCTACTATTCTTATCTATAAAACTAAGATCGGATAGTAGTAGCTAACGTAATCAAGATTTGAAACTAGGCCTCAAAACCCTAGGACCTCTAGTTAGCGAGATATTTTAAGAATTCGTTTTACTAAGAGATATATATTTAGTATATTTTTAAGAATATATATCTTATATATTAATCTTATTAAAGTACTAAGATATAAATAATCTCATTTAGATCTTGAAAATAAGAGATAATAAATATTAATACTTTGTTGAAATCTTACTTAGATCTTTATAATTGATATATATATAAAAAGTTCTAATTTTCTTTAATATATAAAGAAAGTAATAACGGAAGTGTCGTTGGCCACGTGAGTATTCCATTAAGCCAAAAAGGCATAGCCAGACTCTTCGATAGAAGAGTCTCTGGCTCCAACGATATATATATTAGGGTCACTACGAGCGCGTGCGGACCGGTTCCCGGGCCCGCATGTATCCCTGGTTATATATAATCAGCCCGTAGGTTCAGGATCGTGCGCCCACGATCCTACCGAACCATAAGAGCTTTTATAGGGCTTTTTAAAAATCAGATATATCAACATTCGAGATTTTCTAAAGACCTTATTATTTAAAACTAATTCAGTGTTATATTATTATAAGAATAATAACATACTAAAGAATCCTTATTAAATAAGAAGTATAAAGACAATAAGATTCATTTTAATACTTTCCTACGTTTTTAGTATAGTCTTTTTATTGATTATTTATTATAATTTAAATATATAAGTTCGCTATAAAAATAAAGAAGCTAGATAATAATAGTAGAGCTTAGGGGAAGATAATAAGGGTTATCTTTACTCTTAAAGTAATTACTACTCAAAATATTATACTTTTATATTACTAGCTTATTATTGATTATAACTTCTATTTTAATCTAATTCTTAATAGACTACTAAAAGGTATTTTAGATTAGCGCTAATTATATAACTTTTATAGATCCTCTTATTAACTAAAGTAATAATATAATATTACTAGATATAAACAAGATTAAGTTTTATAAAGATTATTAGCCTATTATATTTAAGACTAATATTATATATAAAAAAAAGATTAAGTAGATAAAAATAAAAGTGATAATAAAAAAGTAAAATAGCTATAAAAGAAGTAGATATAAAAGAAAGTTTCTATTATTTTTATATTATATATATATTATTATCTAGAGATAATTTAATATTAGTTAACTCTATTATAAATATTAAGCTATTTTATCATTTATATAGACTAGATCAGTATACTTAGCTATAAAATATAGATTTAGAGTCTATTATAAGATATTATTAGATATAGATTATTAATCTAAAGCTTTAAGCTTAAATAAGTCTTAAAAAGGCTTAATAAGATCTATAATCTACTCCTAAAAGTACCCTTATTACAAATACTTTAATCTAAATAAAAATAATAACCCCTAGAAAAGATCTTATAATTACCCTTAAAATAATTCATCTCTGAATCTAGTAGCTAGAATAAATTAAAGCTATTTATAAAAAGATTATAGAACTCAATATAGGATTTTATTAGCTTAAATCCCTAGCTCTAGTATCTAACTACCCTTAATTTATCGCTGATCTAATCACTAAGAATATTAATATTAAGATTACTAATATTCTATTCTTTAATAGAACGTTTTTAATATATAAGTATTATAAATAGCTTATTAATCTAAATTTTACTTTTAAGGCTATCCTCTTTTATTATTATAATAATAAAACTAATATCCTAGAAGCTATAAGCTTTATAGAGTTATTCTATTAAATAACTTTAAGTAGTCTAAATATATTTCTAAAAAAGAGAGAGAAGATCTTTAAAAAGCTACTAAAATATAAAATATCCTTAAAGATTGAATCTTATTATTAATTTAAAATATTATGAATACCTAGGATTAGTTAGAGTTAATATATTAATTGTTATATAAGATCCTTTTGAGTTCTATATGGATCTATATTTATTAAAATAATACTTTTAATATAAAATAGAGAAGCATTAGATCTTAAATTTCTTTATTAAATTATAATAAATTTTTAAGAATAAGATCTATTACTATACCTAGTTCCTATTAAAGAAGTATAAAGAATAGTTAATATTAGTTTCACTAATCTAATTATATAAGATATTTATAAAGTAATAATACTAATCATAAATCTATAAAAAATATTTTATATTATAATTAGAATATTCATAAACAATTAAAAATAAAGTCTATATTTTTATAATTATATTATAACTAAAGGCTATTATATTATTTAAAGATAATAAGATAGTAGTAAAAATAGTAAATCCTCTCTAAATTTAAGGGGTTTAAGAGGTTCTAGGATATCCTTTTTATTTATAAGTATAAAATTCTACTATCTAGAAGTTAACTAACTATATAAATAATCTCAATCTTATAAAAGATACTAAAGTATTAAACTAATCTATTTATGACTCTAGAATAAGCTATATATTCTATAATAATATATTAATAAGAATATTAAAAATAATTAGATTCAAGCTTAGAAAAGTCTTATTAAAGCTTTTATTCTCTTTATACTAAAGAAAGATAGAGATATTTATTTATATATTAATCATTAAGGACTAATTATATTTTAATAGATAATTAGTATTTATTATCTCTTATTTTAGAGGATCTTAATTAGATCTTAAATATCTAGTACTTCTTTAAGCTTAACATATAAGATATCTACTATTATATTTAAATTAAAACGGGATATAATTAAAAGACCATATTCTATATCTAATATAGCTAGCTACTTTAAGTTATATAGTTATATCTTTTAGACTTATAAATACATCTATTATATTCTAAGGATATAATTATATAGTTTTATAAGTAATCCTTTTTATATTTTATATAGTACATCTTAATAATATCCTAATATTTTTAAGAGTAAAAAAGAATATATTAAGTATATCTAATAGATTCTAATATATATAAGAGATATCTAATTATATATAAAGTCTTTTAAATATATACATTATAAAAAGTAGGTTAAATTCCTTAGATATATTCTCTCTTAAAGTAGTATATTAATAGATCTATAATATATCTTTATTACTAGATTATAACTAATTTCTTATAGTTTCTATAATATCTTAGTCTTCGATAGATTCTATAATTTTAATAAATATCTTATCTAAGATTTCTTTTATATTATAAAACCCCTAATTATTTCATTAAAAGGAAGCTAAAAAAATTAGAGACTTAGAAAACTATAATTTTCTATAGCTATGATAATAAGTTAAACCTTATAGATATATTATTTAGATTATTTAAAAAGAGCAAGGATATCTAGGATCCTAATCTTTTAGTCTAACTCTAATTATAAATAGATAGCAAAATAATATCTAAAACTTATAAAAGTACTATAATAGTCTAAAGTTTGAATATTAATAATCTAATAAAATATAAATTAAATATATAAGCTATTTAAGAATATCTTATAAAAGACTAAAAGATAGTTTAGTATTAATTAAATATATTATAAATTAAAAAGAGATTATATATTTTAAAGATATCAATAAATATTAATTTAATAATAGTAATTAACTAAATTTAAAATAAAGACTTAGAGATATAATAAAAAGGTATAATTATATAAGGATATAAAGGGCTCTAAGACTAGTACTTAAATAAAAACAAACTAAATTAATATCTTATAACTAATACTATCCTATTATATAAAAACATCTATCTCTTAGCAAAATAAATTCTTAAAATATCTCACTAACTAGAGGTCCTAGGGCTTTAAGATCTAGTTTAAGATCTTAATTACTTTAATGGCTACGTTTTAATACTAGTTTTACGGGTTGAAATAATAGCTATTAGAGTTACATGCCTAAACTATAGTTCTATAGCTATAGAATATAGAGAAAACCGAAAATTTATAATACTAAGACCTAGTAAAATTATTAAAACTAATAATAATATAATAACTAGTATAGATTAGCTTATCTAGGGGGCTAATAAGGTTCTCTAGCTCCTTAGAAATAAAGAAGATCTATATATTACTTATTATATTTAGATAGTTCGCTAGTTTACTATATAGGTAAAGTAGGGTATTAATAGAGCTTAGGGGGAGATAGTGAAAATAATCTTTACTCTTAAAATAATCACCGCTAATATATAGCGCTTAAAGATTAGAATTAATAGTATTAAAAAGTCCGTTAGTTTATCTACTATAACTTCTATTTTAATCTTGTTCTTAATAAACTACTAGAAAGTATTTTAAATAGATACTTAATATATAGTCTTTATAGATCCCTTTATTAACTAAAGTAATAGTATAGTATTACTAGATATAAATAGAATAGAACTCTATAAGGAGTAATCTATTATAGTTAAGGTTAATCTTATATATAGGGAAAAGGTTAGATAAATAAAGATAAATATAAAAAGATAAAGTAGCTATATAAGAAGTAGATATAAAAGAGGGCTTTTACTACTCTTACTAGAAATACTTATTTTTATAATATGTATATATATATTATTATTTAGAGATATTTTAATATTAGTTAACTCTATTATAAGTACTAAGCTTCTTTAGTGTTATATAGACTAGATAAGTATATTTAGCTATACAATATAGATCTAGAGTCTATTATAGAGTATTATTACATATAGATTACTAATCTAGAGCCTCTAGCTTATACCTAAGTCCTAAAAGGGCTTAACTAATAAGATCTAGCGATAGAATATATTAAATTAGGGTAGAAAGGCGGAGATTATCTACTTTAACTAGCTTACTTATCTATATAAGAGCTAACTTAGTATAAAGCTTTAGTAATTATAGAATTTAATAATCTAGTAGTTACTAATTAGATAATTAACTAGGGATTATACTAGAATCCTAAGGTCTATTCTATTATCTTTTTTTATTAAGATAGCTAGGTAAAGCTATATTATAGGTACTAGAAACTAGGGTATATTATTAAGACTAATGTCTTAGGGATTGATTTAGATAAGAGTGATAACACGAGCAGCATAGAAGTGTGCTGGTTGTCTTGATATTGATGATAATATAATCACTAGAGAACTCTAGGGGTGTTCTCCGTGATCCTACTTCTATTATGCGGCTTATCTAATCAGTTACCCGAGCATATTAGGTTAACCTTTCTCCAGCCAGTTCCGTGGTATATGGAACTATAGTATATAGAAGTGTTCTAAGGTCCTTGTTCGCCTGTTCTCCGGTCCTTCTGCGGGCCTTCTTGTAGATGTGCTATAATATATATTTAATTATACTATCTATATAGAAGCTTTATATATAATTACTATATAAAAGAATACCTAATCTAGGAGTGCCCTTTTATAAGTAGTGGTATAATTTAAATTAAGTATATTAATTACTTAGGTAATCACTAGCCTATAAGCCTAGATTATCTAGTTAAGAAAGAAGTAAAGATAGAAGTAAAGTAGATATAGATAGAATACCTATTATATTATTATATATCTCTTTATCTCTATATAATATATACCCTAGCTCTAGCTCTAGCTCTAGCTCTAGCTCTAGTAAGAGCTCTAGTAAGAGCTCTAGAGTTTAACTTTATACTAGAAGCTAGGCTTAAAGACTTAGTATATACTCTAGTAAACCGCTATAACTTCTAGTTTAGCTAATGAATTAGCTAGTATATAGTTATACTTACTAGCTAGTATATAGCTCTACTAGCTAGTTAACTAATAAGCTAGCTAGTGGCCTAAAAGGCTAGGGGCTAATCTAAGGGCTTTAAGAATAAGTGAAAAATCTCTACTTTTAGTGATAAGAGCTTATCTATATAGTTAAAACTTAATAAAGAACGCCCTTACTATTATATAGAATTTTTACTCCTAGTAGTATATACTTCTAGACCCTATTTTAGGCCTAGAGCGTCTTCTTTAGTATAAGAAACGCTACTTTAAGGAGCCCTAGAATAATAACTAGGTTATATAGGCTAGATCTCTATCTCTATCTCTAGCTCTAGCTCTAGCTTTAGCTCTAGCTAATCTAGCTATATAGCTACTCTAAAGTACTAAGGAATAGCTTAGTATCTAAGGCTTACTAGTATAAAAGTAGTATATATATCTATAACTACTTCTACTATACTCTCTAACTCTAGTACTTAAAAAAGAGATACTTCTACTTAACTATAGACTCTACTTTAGTAATATCTTTAATAGAGATATATTTTATATTAGTAGCTTATCTCTAGGACTAAAAGAAGAGTTCTTTTATAAGGCTTTAGAATATAGCGATAACTATAATAACTATTTCTTCTTTAATAAATAAGCTTAAAATCCTATAGTATAATATAAATAAATATAACTAGTTATAGTCTTATTTTTAAGAGATTAATATATATAAAAAGCTAGTATAATCATAGTCTAAGAGCTATAGAAGAATACCCTCTTTAATATTATCTACTAATCTATATCCTCGCTTTTTTAGCTTATCTATCTAAGTAATTCTTTAGATAAACTATTAAATATATATTTTTATATATTAAAGAATCTCTATCCTAATAAGTAGTCTTTTATACTTATAGATTATAATTATTAGATCCTAAAGCTCTAGAAAGCCTGTATAAATAGGAACTAGAGTAATCTCTTTATATATAATATATAATATTAATAAGATATAAATATATTAGATAAGCTTTACTAAAAGCTCTTAAAATAGAGAGAAGTAGAGTATATTATTATAAAAGACTTTAATATCTATTATCTAATATAAGAAGGTCTAGGAGCTCTAATAAAGATAGAATTAAAGGATTTCTTATTATTAGCTAACTAATATAAGCTTAACTTATTTATAAAGACTAGTAGGTCTATATAAAAATATAAAGATATAAAATTAGTAATTAATTTAATATAGATTAGCGAGGAGCTAATTAAGTAATTAGTTAACTATAAGTATATAGATAATATTAAGTATTAATATAACTACTATCTAATATATATTACTCTTAATATATAAATACTATTTTTTAAGGCCCTAGAATATTAAAATTAGAGTACTAAAAATAATAAGATCCTTATAGAATTTATTAAAAAGTATATTATATTAAGAGATCTAACTTCTACTACTAAATAATATATAGAGCTTAAGACCTAGACTCTTATATAGACTATCTAAGTAGTAATTAATACTTTTATACTATAGACTAAGCCTTCTATAACTAAACCCTAACTTTATATTAGAATATAAAGAAATAATTAAGACTATATATTATCTCTATAGGCTATAGACTTACTTATAAGACCTATTTAATAAGCTCTACTATAAATAGGCCTAGAATAATAAGAACTAGCTTATTAAAGATATACTTAGTAAGGCCTATTATTAGTAATATATTTAGTAAGTTAGCTATATAAGTAGCCTAGCTACCCTATTAAATTTTAATAATTTAATTTAATATAATTCTACTATAATAATATAATATTTAATATATAAGCTATTTAACTAAATTTAGATAGCGCGTTCTTATATACCCCTAAATATTATACTTAGAGTATATAGGTAAAGCTTAATATTATAGTTCTTAAGCTTATAATTAGATAGTTAATAAAGCTTTAACTTAAGCTTCTAGAGTAGCTAGAGTATATTAAGCTAGCTTAGCTATATATATTCCTTTAGATTAAGTAATCTATTACTTAGATTAAAGGTTTTTTCGCTTTTATTTCTCGCTAATAATATATAGATTATGGTTTTCTCTTATAAGAATTATTATATTTTATATTATGATTTTATATCCTTTTATAAGCTAATTTAAAGTATAATTTAATAGGCTTTAAGGGCTTATTAAATATTATTTTAAGAGCTTTTAATAAAAGAAGCTTATTAATAGAGCTACTTTAGTATTTTAGATATTTTAGGTATAAAATTTTAACTTAATTCACTTTTATAACTTACTAGTAAAGTTAGAGTTTAAGAATAGATATTAAGCTTTAAAATCACTTAATTAAGATTATATAGGTCTAAACTAATTATAGCGAAGCTATTTTTAATTATATTTAATTTAAAAGCTTTAAGATAGATAGATAGATATATATTAAGAAATTAAATTTATTAATATAGTTATAATCTTTTTATATCTATATTTTAATAACTTAATTATATATCTATTTTAAAACTATAAAATAAACTATATTAAGAGATTATAAAAGATATAATAAATATATAAATATATAAATTAGAATTATATTATTTTAATAATAAATATTATTAAATTATATAATTAAATAACTTCTATAGCTATTAAGAACGAGTTAATATCTCCCTTTTATTCTTAAGAAAATTAAGAGAAAAAAGACTTTTTAAAGCTAATAAACTCTAATCTTATATATAGTCTATCTATTATTACTAACCTTAAAATACTAGTCTTTTAGAGTCCCTTACCCTTATTTAATAATAATACTTTTCCCCTTAAAGATAATTATTAAAGGAAGGCTAAATCTAGATACACTAATATACTTAATTAAGGTAACCTACTTATGATTTCTAGGTTATAAAAGTAAGGCCTAACTATAATATTCCACTCTTATTATAACTTTTATAGTCGCGATTAAGCCTATCGCGAAACCTATCTTATCGAAGTTATATATATTATTTAGATTAATCCCTTTTTTAAGGATAGTCTTTTAGACTAGATTAAGCTAGTCTTAAACTATTTTTAGATCTTCGCACTTTATATATTTATAATTATAATATCTTATAAATTAGGTAGAGAGCTTTTTATACCGCTTAATATAGTTATAAACCTATTTTTCACTAATAATTAGTGGCGGGATTATTCCTTAAGCGGTAAGAAGAAGATTCGCTATTTCTTATATAGTCTTAGGTCTTAGGGTAGCTCTATATATATCTAAAGATATAATCTAATTTTTAAGTATATCTTCTTCAATTTTAGTTAATTTTATTAAATATATATATAATTTAACGCGGTTTTAAACTCTATAGAGCTAATCTTAGAGTATAGAATATGGGATATTATATATAAGTGCTACTTTATAAATTAATAATTTTTCCTGATTTTTTATAGCTTAGATAGTAAGTAATATATAAGGGGAATAGAAGTAATATAATATAGTTTATAGTATAATATTAGGTAGTGATAAGGAGAAGAAGAGGATCTATAAGAGGTGAAGCCTAAGTAGTAGAATAGAAGGCACTAGTCCTAAAGGGGATATTAATACCCTCTATACCTAATATACTATATAAAGGTAAATTCTCTCCTTAATAGAGTTATATATATATAAAGAAGCTCGGAAAATAAGTGCGAAAAACCGAGAATATAAAAAGGTGGTCTAGGCTATTAAAGAAGTTACTAGAATAGGTAAGAGTAGGCTATGGCGGATAGTAAAAAAGGGTAAATTTAGGTATTATAGGGTATTATAGTAGCGCTATAGAACGCTATAAAAAACCAGTAAAGAAACTAGGAAATAATTAAATAGATATAGAAGTGTAGAAATAGAGGTTTAAGTTAACTAAGCGAGTTAAATAAAGCTTATTAGACCTATAAGTTTAATAAAGTGTTAAAATAAAGTAGCTAGTAGTGGCTTAGTAAGGCTATTAGTAGGTATATCCTCTATAGGTATATAGATAAAGCGATAGTTACTAGCTTTAGTTTGATCTTACTAGAAGTGGTATTTAATATCTATATACTTTAAGTATATATAGTTCTCTAGGTTAGAGGTAAGCGCTATAGTATCTTAATTATTAGTAAAGATATTAAATAGCTTACTAAATAAGCGAAGATTAGGTATACTAGAGAGCTCTAAGAGCTCTATAAGAAGTAGTATAAGCTATATAAGCTCTTATATAGTATGATATTAACCTATATATTCTAATTCTATAGATAATAAAGTAATAGATATCTATTTCTTTACTAATAGTAGCTCTAGCTAGCTTAAAGAGATATCCTAAGGTAAAAAGGCGAGTCTTAGTATATAGACCTATCTAGTTAGAGTCTATAAAACTATATAAATAGGTAGTATATTCTAATAGTAGCGAAGTAGGTAGATAGGATATAATTAAGTCCTTAGACCTAGAGAGATATCTCTATATCTTCTATATCGCTATATTATATTATAGACCTAGATTTCTAGTATATCTTATTAGCTTAGTTATTATATAAGCTATATTAATATATATATTAACTAGTAGCTAGATTAGGTAGCCTATATATTCTTAAAAAGCTCTAATCTTAAGCGGTATAGCTTAAAGATTATACTTAGTTGATATGACCTTATTATTATATAGCTTAATATATAGCTTAATTAGATCATATATAAAGCGATAGAGATAGGCTTTAATATATATATACTAACTTAGGTAGATTTTACTATTAGAGCTATATAGAATCTATATACCTAGGAATTCTATAGTAGGACCCTTATCTATAATATTAAAGTGATATAATAGCATATTTTTAAAGGCCTTAATAATAGTTTCTAATAGAGATAATACTAGTAGATTATTAATATATATGAGTAGAAAGATATTATTCTTAATAAATAAATAGTAGTCTAATATACCCTATATAAAGCCCTTAGTAAGTAGAATATCTTATATAAGGTTAAACCACTCTCTTAGTAATTACTTAAGGCTATATAGAGTCTTCTATAATAGACTATATATATTAGGGTGATTAATATTAAATAGCTTAGGAAGCTCTATATAAAGGGCCTTCTTAAGCTTAGTGTGGTTCTAGTAGGATCGTGGGCGCACAATCCTTAACCTATGGGGTGATTATATATAATCAGGATCCATGCGGGCCTAGGGACCAGCCTATATATGCCTATAGAGAACCTCTAATATATATATCGTTAGAGCCAGAGACTCTTCTATCGAAGAGTCTGGCTATGCCTTTTTGGCTTAATAGAATACTCACATGGCTAACGATACTTCCGTTATTCTATTAGTATATAGAAAAGTAGCTATAATATCTATATAATAGAGATACTACTAGTAGTAAGCTATAATAGCGATAAAAATCTTAAATATTATAGACTTAGTAATAGAGGCGTAAATATCTCTAAATTCTATGATTCTCTATCTAAAGCCTTTAACTATAAGGCGTGTCTTATATATACTATCTAACTTAATCTTAAATATTTATTTTATAGATAAAAGCTTTATATATATTTTCTTAGGCACTATATACTATATACTATTATAGATATAGTTCTAGAACTCTCTATGGATAATAGCCCTTTATTTTTCCTACTCTAGATAATTTATAGCTTCTTTCTAGTTAGAAGGTTTAAAACTATATCCTAATATAATAGTTATAGTAGTAAAAAATATAAGAAGATACTTTATAGTAGTAAGTATATATACTAGGTCTATATTAAGAGGCGCTAATAATATATATATATATATAGTAGTTAGGTAAGCTTAGAATTCTAAGTTAGATAGATATTTTAGAGGTCTCTAAGCTCTATCTAAGTAATATAATAGAATAATCTTATTAAGTAGTATATTCTTATGAACTATAACCTCTATTAATCTAATATCCTAAGTGTTATTATAAGTAACTATCTTATTACTACTTTATATCTCTATAATAGTATCTTCTATAACCCTAGAACTCCTAGTTACTATCTATAAGCTATTTTAGTAGTATAAAGAAGGGGTTAATTAATAGAACTAGTTCTAGTATAATAGCTAGTCCCCTTAGGGATAGATATAAAAGAAGTATAGAATATAAGTTCTTAATAAACTTAAGTAATATATATTACTTAGAGATATATATATTAATAATAATATCTTATAAGCTATTTTAATAAAGAGATAGTATATTATCTAACTATAGAATATCCTATAGGGTATTCTTATTAAGAACTATATATTATAAGCGAATAAGAGATCTAGTCTCTATATTATATAGTAAGTAATTTCTATACTTATTATATCTAAATAGATATATCTTATATATATAAGGATATAGCTTAGTAGGGTAGAGAGATTTATTAAGGAGATACTAATATTAGTAGCTAAGTATCTAAAGTATAGAAATATTAGGTTTTTAGCTAAATAAAGCTTTATATAATATATACTTAATCTTACTATATTAGAGATAGTTATAGATATAGTTAATATCTTAAATAACCTTACCCTAGAGATACTTAGGTAATTAGTGCTCTATTATAACTATTATAAGTAGCTTTATAAGCCACTAGTTCTTAATCTTAGTAATATTATTAAGCTATAGGGTATATAAAGATATAGGATCCTATATTACCCTATACTTAGTAAGATAATTAATAAGTAGTATATACTCTAATATATTATTATTATATACCTAATATATAATTATATTAAGTTATATATAAAGAAAAGCTTTAACTTACTTATAGTAATTAAGAACCTTATCTTATAATATTAATAGATATAGTTAAATAAAGCGAGAAGTATTATCTATAATAGTTAAGAAATAGTATTAATAATATATACTTCTAGTAGATATAGGACCCTAGATATTAATATATAATAGCTTATTAAGAGTAGATTTAATATACTTATTCTTCTTATATAAAAGAGTATACTCTTACCCTTAATATAGGGTATATAATAGTCTAGTATAATAGTTTTAGACTTTAAAGTAATATTATTAATATATTTAATAATGTTTTTTACTTAATATTTACTTATATATATTATTCTCTAGTAAGTAAGCTTAAGAGAGATAGAAGTCGCTTTATCTATTAGTTTTATAGTACTATAATATATACCTATAGATAAGGAGAGAGATAATAGTACCTCTATAGTTATATATAATAAGACTATATTTAAGGAGCTAATATTTAACTAGAAATATATATCTTTTAGCTAGGTATATCCTATTAGTTTTAGTGAACCTTTATATATTAATATAGTATATAGAATATTAAATTATACTAAGATTCCCTAACTTAATAAGCTAGAGATAGATATTAGAGATACTATAAGAGTAGGGGTATAATATACCTTATATAAGGTAATTAAACCTATAATAGATCTATCTTTAGTAATTAGATCTAGTAAAATATCTTTATATCCTTTTATCTAAAAGATATTACTAATAGCGGTCTATATAGATTTATACTAATAGATATAATTAATATATAATAATAAATATAGTATTATATATATTATAGTATCTAAGTCTAGTATTTATCTAAGTAGATTTTCTATAGTATTAGTAGTAGCTAACTACTCTTAAGATATAACTATAGTATTTATCTACTAATATCTAATAGTTAAATTAGAGATTACTAATATAATAGGGGTCTCCTTAGTAATAGAAGTTATAATAATAATAATAGTAGTAGCTTACTACTTTATGGTAGTTACTTTCTTAATATCTTTTAGTAGCTTATACTATAAGGGGTAGTAGTTATTAAATTTTCTATAGTAGAAGTACTAGATTACTTAATAGTCTATCTTTAGAATTTTATCCTTCTTAATATTAGGTTCTAACCCTTTATAATTATAATCTCTATCTCTATATCCTTAGTAACTATCTTTAATATCTTATAGAGCTTTATAACTATATAAAGCCATCTCTAGTATAAAGATAATAGTAGTAATAGCTATATAGTTAAGTTTAAAGAGATTAGAGCTATAAAAGGCTTAGAGATATAAGTATATATTATCTATAATAGTTAAATTAATCTCTATATATATTAGTAACTTAATAAAGTAAGCACTATTAGGATTAGCTAAAACTACTACTTAGAATAGTTAAAAGATAATCTCTAGTAATATATACTTAGAGGATAACTTATAAAGACTCTAAGCCACTTAGAATTTACTAAGAAATATTATCCTAGACTCTCCCTTATTAAAGCTAATTTTTAACTACTTATTAAATAAGTAATACTTTATATAGAAATTACCTATAGTATATTACTTTTATAAAGAGTTAAAGATCTTATAAAAACCCTTAATATTATAAATATATTATTTAGTAGAGTTTAATAGTAACCTTATAAGATAGATAGAATTAATATAAGAGAATATATAGTAATTAAGTATATACTCTAAAATCTCTATCTTATATTATATAATCTCCTTTAGTATAATCTTATTATATAAGATATTATATATTAAATAGATAGCTATATAAAGTTATTTATTAGTTATATTTTTATTTAGAGGATATAAGTAGCTATCTAATATATATAGAAGATACTTATTAATAGTATTAAGTCTATTTTTAAGATCTATATATTATTAATCCTAATCTACTTCCTTAGAGAGCTTAATCTTATACTAAGTATTAAAAGAGAGATAAGTCTAGATAAGAGTTATACTTAATAAAGGTAAAGATATCTGAACTAAAAGAGTAGTCTATATATATAGAGATAGTAATAAAGATAGGGATAATAGAGGGGATACTAACTATAGAGATAGAGTCTTAGTTAGAGTAGACTTATATACTAATAGATTAATACTCTTAGTAAGATAATATTATTTAGCTATATTATTAGCTATATAGTATAAAGATATACTAGATAGTTATTTATATAGCTATTATACTAATAGGATTAGCTTAGTAGAGAGTCAATCTAAAAAATCTATAAGCTTATTATCTAATAACTTAGGATCTATATATGAACTATTAAAGTCCTTCTTATAAGGGGACTAATATAGCGCGCTTATTAAATATAGAAATTATAGAAGTTAGGGTTACTAAGCTTAAGAGAGAGGTAAAAGAGTAGGCGAGCTTAACTAGATATAGATCTACTTTATTAATATATATAAAAACTATTAGTATTAAAGGTAGTAAGTATTTCTACTATATCAAATAAAGGTATTAATAAGTTATAGATTTATTAGTTAGGGCTAATAAAAGAGGTAAATAATATATATAAAAGAAGGTAATATTAGGTAGACCTAATATATAGATATATATAAATATTTAACTAAGAGGGGTAACTAGGTATAATATAGTTATAAGTAGGGTGCTATAGGGAAGTAGCTATAGAGCGGGTAAATAACTTATATAGGAGCTTTAGCGATAGCGAGATTAGAAAGGAAGTAATAAGTTACTTAGTAAGAGTAGAAAAGCTCGTATACTCTAGGCTCATAACCTATACAAGGGAAATAGAAGTAATATAATATGGTATATAGTGTAATATTAGGTAGCGATAAGGAGAAGAAGAGGATCTATAAGAGGTGAAGCCTAAGTGGTGGAATAGAAGGCACTAGTCTTAAAGGGGACATCAATAAGTAAGATACAACCTTCTTACTCTATTAAATTTTGACAATTTTAAGAGCGTTTGAGAGGCATGGTGGTTAGTAAAAGAAAGATAGACTAATTAATTGACGCGTTTTGGTTAGGGTGGCCAGGCCGCTTATATGGCCGACTCGCTTACCGAATATATTATATATAGAAGGTTATTAAGAAGGGCCCTTATAGTATATAAAGATTAGTAAAGTAGATATAGAACCATAGTAATATATATAAATATAGGCTTATATCTATACTTTAAGTATAGGATAGTTTTATAGTAGAGACTATAGAATAGAAAGTAGCTATCTTCTAATAAGCTTTCTTTTTATAATCTCTAATAATAGATATAATAGATATAAAAGGATATATATATCTAGAAAGTATAGAATTTCTAGAGATTATAAATATAAGATCTAAGAAGCTATATAAGTAGCTCCTATAGATAAGGCTCTTAAAGAAGATATTATTCTAAACTCTCTTTAATATAAGCTAATTAAAATACCTATAATTATAATATAAGAAATAAAAGGGCTACATAAGAAGATAGTAAGAGAGATTTAAATTAAATATAAAATAGTACTAATATAATATAGATTTAGAATCTAAGATAATATAGTTTATATCATTTTTAAAACTAATTCTTAAGGAAAAAAAGCATTAAGAGAGAGAGATTCTTTCTCTTTTTTTATATGAGGGAAATAAGAGCTAAGTGAGTAGTTTATAATAACCTTATTTTAAATATCTCTCTATTATAGACTAGCTCTAGATAAGTCTAAAGCTTTCTCTTAGTTTAGATACTAAATCACTTCTAATTTAGTATTGTTTTAGATTATATAAGATATCCTATAATTTCTATCTTAGAAAAGTAATAATTATCTTTTCTTTTATAATAATTATTCTCTCTTTTTCTATAGAATTAATCTTACTTTTAATTGAAGAATAATTTAGATAATTAAATAGAATTTTGAAGAAGAGATATTAAAGAAGATCCTAATAGTATATAATATATATTTTTCTTTATTCTTTATAATATATTATAACTTTAACTTTTTAGTTTTCTCTTATTTATCTTCTTACTTTTAAATTATTTTGATATTATATTTATACTATAGTATTTATAATTTATCGCCCTAAAATAACTATTATAATATAATTATAATATATCTAATACTTTTATAAATAATTAGAGAAGTAGACTCTCTTCAAAACTCTAATAGATATTATAACTATAGTTAAAGCTTTTATTAATCTTAATAAGCTAATTATAATTTTATATTTATATAAAGGTCTAAAAGCTTTTTTATATAATTATTATATTTAAGTAAAGAAGATATATAATTAGAGGAATATAGAAATAGTAGAAGATATAGCTAATTTCAATACTATTATAGAATATATTATAAAGTTCTAGAGAAATAAAAACAAACTAATAAAAGATTAGAATAATAAGGAATTCTACTCTAGATTAAAATATATAGTCTATAATCTTAGTTAGATTTTAGAAAGTTTATTATTAGTCTATTATTCTAGGTATTAATTTAATATTATTTTAGAGTTAATTCACCAATATTTTACTTTTACTTTTTTTTAGAACTCTAAAGTTAACTTTTAAAGATATCTTTCTTAGCGTAAAAAAGATACTATCTTATATTATCTAATAATACCTAGTTATAATATACTTATACTTTAATATAAGTACTTACTTTAGCTTTAAGAAGATAATTATATCTATATAAGCCTAGCTTCTTATTCTTCTATTCTTAATTAGTTCTCTTTCTATAATTTAAGGCCTTAGTATTACTTTATTTAATTATTATACTTTATTTCATAAGAAGTGGGTTCTTAGTTATCCTTTCCTCTTATTAATTTCGATTTTTCCTTCCTTTTTTACTTATATTAAATATATCTTTGCGTATTAAGTTTCTTTAATAGCGCCCCTAGATTTAGATTTTATAAATCTAGTTTATATAAAGAAATATCTTCTATCTTTTTCCTTATAGATAATAATTTTATTTCTTTAAAAGTATCTTTATTCTTTTTACTTTCCTATTATCTTTACTAAGTCTTATTTTCCCTTAAATATTATTTCTTTAAAGTTTCTTTTATTATTAGATACTAATAAAGTTTTATAATTATATTATAGTATTTATCTTTAAAAGAGGAATATTTATCTTTAAATTCTTAGCCTTTATATATCTCTAATCTTTTTTTTATAAATTAGAGTTAGTTGATTAGATCCTAAGATAACTACTTTAATATTAATATATATCTCTTTATTTAAAATATCTTAGATATACTAGATTATATTTAATTCTATAAATCAAATATTCTTTATACTTCTTTTTCCTCTAAGAATAGTTTTAGATATTATAGTTTAGTAATTTAAATTACTTTAATTAGAGATTTCTTTTCTATTAATAAAAGTATTAGAATAAATCTAGGGATATTAGTTAATTTTATCTTCTTCTTCTTTAGGAGAGTAGATATTATAAAATATTTATAGAATAATATCTTAGTATCTTTTAAATTTTTATTATTTAGATAATAATATCCTCAATAATAGTATTTCTATTAAAGGTTTTTATAATAGATGTTTTATTTTTATTATTAATATTCTCTATAACTTATTTAAGAGATAAATAGCCCTTTTCTTTATCTTATTAAATATAGGGGTATTAAATTCTATTCTTAGATTTAGTTTCTATATTCTTATATTCCTATCTCTTCCCTATCTTATATCTATTAGATACTCTTTTCTTATTCTTTTATATTATTATTACTAGTTTTTATCATTTATCTTTTTTTAGTATTTTATATAATTTTAAGTAACCTTATTACTATTTTTAGTATACTCTATTGTACTTTTATTTCTTATAGTTTAATAGTTTAGTTATTAATATAAATATATATTTTCCTAATTTTATTATAATTTCTGAATATTATTATATTTTATTCTTTATCCTTTATATTTAATATATCTTTCTTCTATAACTAAAAATATAATACTTAAATATTATACTCTATCTTACTAGACCTTTATATACCTTATTTAAATATTATATAAGAGGGTAAGCCTACTTTTCTTAGGGCTTTATAATATTATATTATTTATAGCGATTCTTATCTTATATATAGATATTAGGCCTATTATCTATTATACTATAATTATATATATAACATATAATTATATTAATTTTTAATCTATCTATCTTAGTCTTTACTATATTTAATCCTATATAAGTTTTAATCTATTTTTATTTAGCTTTTATCTCTATCCTATTATTAATTATATTATTTAAAAGCTTTTAGATTATTATTTTAGAAATTAGTAATATTATTTTAATAATATCTACTTCTTTATCTCTAAGTATATCTTCTTAATTATTATTAGCTCTAATCTAGACTTTTACTTCTTATTATAATTATAATATTTATCTTTTTATATATTCTTATCTTTTAAATTATTAAAGCTATTATAATATACTTAATATCTTTTAATTACTTATTTTTCACTTATAGGCTTTTTAACTTTCTAATAGTGCCCTCTTAGCCTTAGCTAGATATTATTAAGCTATCCTTATTATTTAGTATTATAATAGCCTAGTAAGGTTTACTCTTTCTTATCTATAACTACTCTAAGTTAGCGACTTTATTACTATAAAAGTAATATTATATTATATCTATTATTTAATCCTCCTAATATTTTAAGATATTAGTTCTCTAATAATACTTTAAGCTTAGAACTCTTTAAAAGATATATTTAGGGTTTAAATAACGCCCTTATTTTAATTATTTATATAAAGTTCTTTATTTTCCTAAGTTTTATAGTTTAAATACTATAATATTATATATATAATTTATAATCTTCTAGGATACTTAATATATATAAGGACTTTATTAATTAGATAATAAATAATATCTATATTTTCACGAAGTAGTATTTCTTTAAATTAGATAAAAGCTTCAATAAATGTTTATCTCTTTTTTACTTTAAGAGGATATTTATAATAATTTACTATTATAAGAAGAGTTTTAGGAAGAATTCTATAATAATATTTATCTTTAAAATATTAAAATATCTTTTATTTTTTAGAAAATACTTATTTAGATCATAGGCTTTTCTTAATATATTAAGATTTATAGATTAATAATAAAGACCTATCTAACTTTAATCTCTTAGTTTATATTTATCTATAAGAAGAAATCTTTAGAAATCTAATAATTAATAAAGAACTTACTTATAATATATTTATAAAAAGATATTATATTATTTTATTCTATAAATAATTAAGTATTAAATAATACTTAATTTTTAACTATATATAGCTAAAAATATTATAAGACCCTTTTTTTTCCTATTTTTTCTTTTATAAAACTAAGGGCACTAGAAAGACTTTTTTTTATAAAACTCTTATTATAGTTTTTTAATCTAAAGGGAAAATTATACTTTATATAGTATTTACTAGAATTATTTTCTTACTTTTATCTAATAGATATATAATCTATAAATAATTTTTATTATCTTTTAGCCTATCTAAAGATACTAAAGGGTATATAAATTATAGAAATTAATAAGCTATAATATTATAATAAACTTCTTTAATTATTTAAGATAAGACTCTAATAATATATAAAGAATATTTTAATATTACTAATTAGAACCTTTAGAATATCTATTTTAACTTATCTAATAGAAATTTTCTACTTAGAGGGGCTCCTATTATTCTTAGTAGTGATATCTAATAAATTTTACTAATTATATATTATAGTAATTATACTAATATTATTAATATATACCTTTAGAATATAAATATCTAGCCTAAGCCTAAAAATCTTATTTTATTATTAAATATATACTTATAAAATATATCTATCTTAAATATAGCGTTTATATATTAGTTAAGTTAAATATTCTATAATAATAATCTTTATAGCTTATATATTTCTTTACTATTTATATAAAGAACTTAGTATATAATTTCTTCTATTAAAAAGGTCTATCTAAGTAATTTACTTTTATATATAAATACTAACTTCTTTAAAGACTAGGCTATTACTAATAATAATACTCTTATATCTATTAAAATTATTAATCTAGAATTTATAAATAGTTTTAATCTAAATAATTTTATATTAGCTTCTTTATAACTAAAACCTAGCGCTTTAATTATAATTCTATAGAATATTAATCTATCTATTAGTCTCTATAATAATATCTAAGTAATAGTTATTTATTAGATCTAATATATTTTAGAGATTAAACTCTATAATATATCTTTATAAAACCCTTTTTATTTACTATTTTAGATTAACTTAAACTTCAATATTAAAGACCTTTCTTTTATCTTATTCTAGAGATAGTTTCTTATATAATTAGCTTTTATATTAATAATAAATAAGTTATAAAAGTAATTACTAAATTATATTAATATTAATTTATAATATAAGATCTTCTTTTATAACTAACTTTTTATTATCTTTTATTAAATAATTAATACTAAAAATATTAATATATATATTACTTAATAATAAGAATACTAAAGAAAAAAATAAATAATATTATTTTTTCTATGGTTCTATAAATAGTTTATATTTTCTATTTTCCTTTTTTAGAATTATACATCCCTTTATTCTTATTCTTATCTACTTAGTATTTTCTATCCTTTTCTTTCTTATACTCTTTAACCCTTAACTATTCCTTAATATAAATTCCTTATCATTTTATTTCTTTAATTTTACTTTATTTCTATAAAGTCTATTTAATATTAAAGTCTTTATATTTTAGTTTATCTTTAAGTTTTAATAATATTATTTTAGTCTTTTAATTTTTAATTTTTTTTATCTTTTCTAAGATTTTAATATTTATAAAGACTTTTTATTACAAGTTTAATAATATCCTAAGTCTAATTTACTCTTTAGATGGAAATACTAGATCTATAAAAGATAGTATATATTATAATAATAAATCTTTTATATATTTCATTACTCTAATAAATATAAGAAGTCCCTATTAGTATTATAGAATCTTCTCTAAATAAATATATTTAAACTTTCCCTAATTAAGGAAACTCTCCTTTAAGAAAGGGACTTATTCTATTTTTAAAAAAAGATTAGTCTTATTATTATATTATTAATTATTCTATAAGCGAAAGTATTTATTAATAATTAATATCTAGTCTCTCTAAATTTATTAGCTAGATCTATTAAATAAAATAGTTTAATTATTTATAAAAGAAAAGCTTTTATATCTTCTCTTTAGTTTAGCTATCTTAGATATTAATTAAGGGCCGCTAATTAATGTTGTTTAAAAAAGAGATATTTTTATTTTATCTACTAACCCTATTCTATTAACTAGAGAGGATTCTACTAGGTTAATAGATATAATATCTTCTAAGTTAACTAATAAGAATTTAGTTAGTTTATCTAGTGAACTTTCTTCCTAGTTAACTATCCTTTCTAAACTAACTAGTAAGAAAGCTTCTAGCTTAAAAATCTATTAGTCTCTCTAGATAAAGGGAAATAAAGGTATAAAATAGGTAGTATAGTATAGTAGAAGGGGACAAGGGCGAGGAAGGAAAGTTGAATAGTACCCTATATTGTTATTTACTTATTAATTTTATCTATATTTCTTTTGTCTTTATTATAATATATTAGGTTAGTTACTTACGCTTAGTATATAAACTATACTAATTTTTTCTTATCTAGCTAGTAACTAGCGAGATAGCGGCCTAAAAGGCCGCCCTTTCTACTTATATATATATATATATATATATATATATTTAGAATATTATATATATAAGTTTATCTAAAATATAAAATCATATATTCTAAATAACTATAATAAACCTAAAATATTAATTTTCTATTTATTAAAGTCTTATATAGGCTTCTATGATTTATATATAAATATAAAGTTCTATTATTTTCTTAAACTAAATAATGTAAAAGATCTTATAAGACTTTATTAGTTTTTATATTTTTTTAAAAAAATAAAAGATAAGTAATTAGGGGTTAGAGGGGTTTTAGCTTAATATATACTACTATATTACTATATTCCTATAAAATCTATATATTTGCCTTAAAAGTCTGGCTTCTAAATATAGACACTAGAAATATAATATATATATGTCTATTCGAATTCTTTACTTTGATAATATAATTAAGTTATATAAATATGAAAACGCTTAGTATGTACTTACTATTTCTTCTGAAAATATAAAAGTTATTTTATCTAAATATTTAATCTATTATATCTAATAAATAACGCTCCTAAGTATATAGTTTTAAAATGTTAGAATTTAAATCTATTAACTTACTATTTTTTAACTATCTTACACTTTAGTACCTTTTAATATGTCTCTAATAATAGTAGTAATATATATAGTCCTTTTTAGTATAGGAGTTTAATTACGCTTTATTATTCTTTAAAAATTTAAATTATGCTAGCTATATACTTAGTTAACTACTACTACTATTATAATAACTTTCTAGTTATCTTGATTATAAGACCCACTAGAAATTTCGATACTTATAGTGTTTAATATTATATTAGTAATATATATCTAAGACTTAAATAAAGATTTTAAGAGGCCTGGCTATATCTTAAAAGCGAATATAAAACTAGTGCCTTAATTAGTAGCTAGACACTTTTATTATATATTTTCGTTTAAACATGCCGCTATAAGTATTCCTCCGATTTACTAGCCCGGAAGACAGATCCAAAGCTAGTAGTATTCTTTCTAAACCATCTCTATCTTTATTATGAATAGTACGACTAAGCATTGGATGGTCCAAATTGATAGACTGATAGTTGATCCTATATAGTCTCTAGATCTGCTGCTAGTGATTACCGCGGATCATCGACTACTGCATTTCAGAGTTGCTCCAAAGTCCATAGAGAAGACTTAACAAACCCTCTATGTGATCTCCGGATTCAATTATACGGCATAGGACCCTGTCAAGAATCCATGATACGTACTAGTACAAAAATTGGTAGTATATTACATGTATACCAAATTTCGCGGCTGTATGTTAACATTAACCTCAATGTTTAATTTAACATTAGATTAAGGGGCTTGACATATAAAAATAGATTCGTGGTCAAGGCTATTACCGAAATACAACGTGGCCTTTTTTTAAAACCGGGGAAGTTTATCTGCGGCGATAACCTCGCCTTCCCCTTAACTCCTTCAACACCCCCATCAATAATCATGGTAAGTCTAGCTTTACTCCAAGCCCGAGAATCTACTAAACAAAATTACTACAGGCGCAGACACCTCAACAACGACGTGCGAATGAACGATTCGCAAAGCAAGAGGCCGCCAAGCGAGGGAAAGGGCCTGTTATCACAAAACCCAAACAAACCACGAAGACCCCTATCTCGGCGAGCTGGCTTGGTATGTGCCCTGGATCTCTCCCGTTTACTAGATCTACGAGCTAAGAAGCATAGTGATCCTGGCCTTCGTCGTCTGTGGTGGACTTATATTGGAGCTCCTCAAGGTTGTGCCCGAGATCTGGTCAATCGTGGCCTCAACCTTATCCCGAATCACTGGATAGCTGCGCTCACTTTCCGAATGTTCTGAAATACCCCGAAAGTTGAGACTCCTGTCAAGTCTATATGGCCCAATAGCCTTGACGCCGATGCCCTCCGGATGCCCTCGCCACAGAAGACGGTCCCAACAAGTGATACCCCTGGTGATGATCGACTACACCAGATAGATGGATGCTACTGCCCTACCTTGGGAAAGTTGGGTTCCTGTACTATTACCTAAACCAGCTTGCATTTCTATCAAGCAAAGTTGAATGAAATTTCATTCACTCGTATACTTCTTCTTCTTCCTTTTCGTATCGCCGGACGGATCAGTAGCCTGGCCCTTCTTGCCCTTCTTTCCCTTCTTCTTCTTCACAAGAGTGCCCTCGGCAGGTGTTCCCTCTAACTCGATTCGTTCTGATGCTCGTTGCATGCGCAGGCGCACCTGCTCCACATTTTGCATCGCTTTTCTCATCTCGGTATCCTCCTCACTTCCGGTCAAGCCAGGGCTTTGACCATCATTCGCCCCCGCCAGGTGCCCGAGCCCACTGGAGTCAACCTGTAGTAGTGAGCGCTTCGAGCCTGGCCCCCCAGCCTTAGCAGAGTGACTGAGGGCCACCGACTCTTCAGACCCAAATGTTTCGTCCACTGCAACTTCCATTTTGGCGGCAGTATGCACCCGGCGGCTTCCTAAAGTATCACGTCTCCCTCGCCTCATCGATTCATCGTCTAGCTTCAAGTCGACGATAGGGATCGAATCTATGTCCAATGCGTCACCACTGGAGGCATGTGGGGCATCATGGTGCGGGGTGGACGTGCCCGACGATGGGTCTAGCGAAGCAATGTAGAAGGGATCATCCCGATAGCGCTCTTTCCGGTAAACCTTTCTCCTATCTATAGTGCCTGGGTAATCCGCCGTGAGGCCGAGACTGTTCTGGTAGGAAGCATCAAGTTGGATTTCTGCCGCGGTCAGCTGTTCATGAGGCAGTTTATGGGAAGGCGGACTGATATCGGCGACGTGATAAAATTGTTGAATAACATGATGCTGAGTGGTGTCCGCTAGAGAGCCCCCCAGTCCCTGGAAGAGGCGCGGTAGATCATTGTTGAATGCTTCATCTAGGTGAAGATCGGTGGGAAACACCACCCTTTTTTGAGCGCTGGCTGCAACAGGGTTGAGTTCCAATCCCGCAAATAAATTAGGAATAACGGAAGCTAGAAGGAATGGAACACCGTCCGTTTCAGACTGTAGGGACTCGGCCCCTAAACGAAGGACTTCCAGAAATTCAATGGCTCGTTCTTGCACGTCCAAGTCCGGGTGAGCGGCTAGTGCGTCGAGAAAATCCAGAACCCGCGCCAAGAGAAGAGAAAGTTCACTCCTCCATGTCTCCTTCGTCTCACAGGACTGACTAACTTGTATCAAAACCTTGGGAATGGCCTGTAAGAATAGCTGGAGTGTACTGGGAGGCAAGGTCAGAGTGGACGAATCAATCAGCGACTGAAGAGTTCGGCTCGGTGAATGGAGATGATCCGCATATTCTCCAGCCACCCATGCAACAGGTCCCAAAACGTCATCCCCGACATTTGAGGAGGCGGGGAATAGCATCGACCTGTTGTCGATGAGCAGCAGAGACTCTGCCGCCCGGGTAGCCTCCAGGCGGACTCCCTTCACTCGAACAGCAATACTGCGGATTTCGTATCCTATCCGAGACGCGACAGTAGCCCTCCCACCAGTTGAACCTTCTGGGCCTCCTGTAGAGGGGTCGGGCCCGTAGTCATGCACTTCTGATGGCGGAAGAAGCCTGATCAGTTGGACCAAAATGCCAACATACCATTCGAAGTCGACGACATCCGAATAATTGTTCTGGGAGCAGATATCTAAAATGCGGTGAATTACCTCGGATCGATAGTCATTGGGCATGTTTAGTGCATCCATGACACCACTTGAGCCTTTCCAATTTTCGGATTCCTCATCATCCGGAACAGACGCTGCCCCGGAATCAGGGCTATCTCGTGAAGAAGCCAGTTGAAGCTGGCTGAAAAGACGATTCACAACTGCCTGAAGGGTATCACTGGTGACCATCCCAGCAGCAAGTTCTAGGGCTTGGAGTCGGATCGAAACATCAAGATCGTCCAGACAGTCCATAATGACATCCTGTTGCATGGAAACCAACATAGGATGTGTTGTCACAATGCGGTTCAATGCCAGAAGCGCGACATATTTCACTTGTTCAAAAAGTCAGAAAGTCTTGTCAATGCTCAGAGACAAGAGGGCCCACTCACGATTCGGATCCGAATCCATGACAATCATTCCCCTCAGCTTTCCGATACAAAGAGCCGCAACCTCATCTCTCTCTTGAACACTGTCCTCGCCATCTAAAATACCGCCTTGAATGATACCATTGATGCACTCGTAGAGCAAGGACATTGCCGTTGTGGTTTGGATGATATTTGTCAATGGGCGAAGAAGCTTGCGGGTTAGTCGCGGTTCAAGCGGGGTCAGGGTAGCAAACTGCCTTGTATTAGTTCGGATGTATTCATAGGCTAGGTCAGGGTTCACAAACTAGCTTGATGATCTTGATGGCCATCCAATTGTTGCCACTGTCCACGAGGAGCTCAAAGAACCTGGGAGCCAAAGGAAGAAAGTCGTGCGGTCGCCTCCAACCAAGTTCACAGATCACATTGATAGCTGCAGTAGTCACACTGCTATCTTCCTGTTCATCCATGAGATGATCCTGGATCTTCGGCCATGCTAGCTTCAGAGCATCTGGGTAAACTAGAGCCAACCGGTAGAGACACACGATGGACTTCTTCCGGACAACCGCGCTCGAATGGGAGAGGCGAGACAGAATATCAGGAAGTAGGGACATGGCAAGAGATGGTGTGATGATATGCGGTAGAGTGGCTAATGGGAGTGACAGGGTGAGGATATTAGGTGATACAATGTCCTAGAGCAAGGGGATTAGAATCCTTATGGTCAGGCTCACCGATAGAGGAGAATAGGATAAGCTAAGCTAGCTGAGGAACAGACCTTTTTCAGCATGTTGGTCGCCAGCATCAGAACTTCCGTATCTGGCCGGAAACTTTGAACGGCCCCAAGATATCCTACTCGTTTCTGCAGGTACTTCGGGGAGGACATGACCTCCAGAACATGGAACGAGGCCCAAGACATATCATAGCCAAACATCTCCAAATAGATCAGCTTCAGGAGTGCCGTTGCCTTCTTATCTGCTCAGATTCAGCCTCTCATCCCCGCGACTTCAATGAAGGTACCTACCGATGTCCTGTAGCTTGATTTCCGCCTTGCATTCGCGTAGACAGGCTTGAACGTACTCATCCTCGCCTCCTTTGTGGTTCCGAAGACCCTTAATCAGATCATAGAGCGATTTTTCAAACCTAGCATGCGCGGGTCAGTTCCGCCGTCTGGCCGATTTCATCATGGGCACCACCGACATCGCGTTGACCTCTCGCTCTCACGGCGAGAGAAAAGAAATCAGAGAAGGAAGAAAACTTCAATTCACAATCTACTATCCCCTGGTAGCATAGCCCTATTGTAGTATGCCCCTGGGAGCCGAATGAAAGGTCAAGCTGGGGAGAATCCAGAACTAATTGACGAATTGACGTGGGGGAATAAGCATCACGGGATCGTGTTCCAGACTCCGCGCGCCGCCAGATCTCCACACTCCTCCAGACCACCGCTCATTGCCCGTTTCACGTAAACCAGAAACCAGCCTCGCCTTTTTTTTCTTTTTCTTTTTCTTTTTTTTTGGCATTCGGTCCATCTCGTCTTTGGAACACCATGGGGGCTTTTGCTGATTCCCGGGGTATCAATGGATCCGATCTAATCTCCGCTCTTCATCTCTCCCAGCAAGCGCCTGCGATCCTAGGCCACGATCCCTCCAAAACCACCTCCACTGCTTCGTACTCCGCAGATACTGCGGAGGAGTATGGCCGGATTGAACAGCTCTTCCTTGCCTGTCTGCGGACGGGTGATGATCTATCTGCCCAGGCCTGTCTCGATCGGTTAAGCTCTAGATTTGGTGCCTCCAATGAGAGGGTCATGGGACTCTGTGGCCTCTACCAAGAGGCGACTGCTAAAGACATCTCTGCCTTGGAGAAATGTTTAAAGGAATATGAAACCATGCTTGGGGACAATCCGGTCAATGTGGTGTGTTCTGCATCCCCACTGCCCTGCTGAATATTAGCGTTGACTTGTCTCAGCCCATTCTAAAGCGTCGAGTCGCTTTGCTACGCTCGCTCCACCGGCCTGCTGATGCGATCTCGGCTCTCATACAGCTTCTCGATGCCATTCCTACCGATGCGGAAGCATGGTGTGAACTCGCCGATCTATACCAGTCGCAGGGGCTGGGTGCACAAGCCATCTTTAGTCTCGAGGAGGCTCTTCTTATCGCTCCTAATGCCTGGAATGTATGACTCTACCCTCCTACTTCCCTCGACGCTGCTAATCTCCTTGTAGATCCATGCCCGACTTGGTGAAGTGCTTTACATCAACACCTCCTCCCCCGATGGGGCCCAGCTTGCTAGCAAGTCGATCCAGCATTTCTGTCGAAGCATTGAGCTCTGTGATGATTACCTGCGTGGATTCTACGGACTGGCTCTGGTATGTCTGTGATTGTGCTACCATTGGCGCTTTCTTTTTTTGTTTTCTTTTTCCTCTTACCCTCCACCCTTCTTTATTGATGACCTTCCAGCTGATCAAGTCCCAGGCCTCGTCTCGCATGCTAGAAAACGACTTTCAACATGCCGCTGTGATCCCGAAGACAACCCTTGACCGGCTGCAGCGCTTTGCTCTTCAGCGACTTCAAGAACTTGTCCAGACCCGGTCGATTGATGATCAACACTGGGCATCCAGTCGCAGTGAACTCATTGCCGCCAAAGCCTTGTTGAATCGCCTTCAGTCCACTCACTAATTCTATATTGGGTGTGATGCTGTTCCGCCTGATTTGGATATACCCCCGTTGTTATTGTTGCGATTTTTGTTATTTTAATGGATGTGATCACTATCACGAAGATGTGCATGATGTGTATGTAAAAATCGTAGAGATGCTCCTAGTTGTGCATACTTTATATGCTGCATTCTCACCCCCCCCCCCCTGCTGATCTTGGATCCACATCTGCAGGCTTGGTATGACTCGTCTCCCCATGCATTTCTGGAGCGTTCGATCCATGAAATTTTCCAGGTGGGTCATGATTGGGCATTTTGGGCAGCGCTTTGCATAACATCCAGATCCTAGTCCTCTTCAATCACAGAGACATGCCCAACCACAATTCCCAGCCCAATAAGAAGTGTTATTAGGCCGCTCCCCAATCATGATGTGGACGAGTCTATCTGGTCTGGCGCAAGGGATTAGCGTGACAACCCAATTGAAAACCCAAAACCAAAACCAAAAATACGTATTGGCAATTTGATACTATTTATCTTTATTTCTTTTTCGGGTTTAACTCTCAACTTTCTCTCCCACAACATATACACACTTCCTCCCCCCTTCACTCCCCTGACCTTGACTCTCTCCTTTATATACTTTTCTCTTCCCGCCCCAAGAGGCTCAAGTCTCTATGACGTATGTTTTGATTCCTTGTCCTTTTTCCCCTTCCCCCATTCTTCTCCATCCCACCTCCCTTCAAAACCCCTCCTTCTCCGCCGCCCCAAGGGCACAACACAAACCCATCATTTTTGTACCTTGCACTGACCACATTCACGTCTAGGGTCAGCATCCAAATTGACCCTGCTGATCCGCACGACTCGGATCACTCTTTGTCGGACGAGGACTCCTCGGGTGGACAATTCTCTCTCCTGTCGGATGGGAGTCATGAATATCCAGACTATGATGAGTGGGCGACTCTGCCATATCCGGATGAATTGAAACCGTCTGATTCAGCCTCTCGACCAAGGACCACGATCCGCAACCGCTCGCTCCACGGTTCGCGCTCGGCTTCGGGCCGTCGCCACCCACACCCCCAAATGATTCCCGATCGCGATCGCGACTATGGCTCCCGGGCTCGTCGCCAACCATCCCCAGAGTCACCCGGTAGTGCAGATTCGGAGGAATTTGCCAGTCACTACCCACGCAATCCTCAAGAGCGCCGCTGGGCCGGGCAACAAGCCGCGGGCTACCCACCAAGTGTTTCCTCGGGCCCCTCCTACAACCACCAATATCCCCCGGGCCATGGCCCATTCCCCCACCAGAATCCTCCTCCGCCTTTGTCTGACCAGCTCATTCGACTCGGTCATGGTAACCCAAATGGCCAGCCATATGGTTCGGCCTACCCATACGGGCCGCCCCACGGCCCCCCACCCCTGCATCCCTACTTTCCGGAGCAAGCACATGGAAGACATCCTCAACAGCCGCCCCAAGCCCGCATCGACCCTCACACCCATCAACCATTACCCCCTCATATGGGCGCCCATGGTATGCCCTCGCCTTTTGCAGCGCCTCCATTTCATCACGAGATCATGCCCTACCCCCATAATGGCTTTTACAACAACTTTCGAGACCCCTATGCCATGTTTCAAGGCATGATGCCCCCATCCTATTTTCCATACCCACCGCAAGTACCGTCCCCAATCCAACCAGAGTCTAAGACGCCTCCTGCTCCCCCCCCTGCGGATGACCCAGCGAAAGAGGCAGCAGCTCAGGAGGCTGCTGCAAAGGACGAGGCTATTGCGCGACTAGAGAAATTGATTTTGGATGATCGCACAGAGCGTGAAAACAGAGAAGCGGCCCGCCTAGCAGCTATTGCAGCCGAGGAGGCGGAACGACTCGCGCGAGAGAAGCAGCTGGCTCATGACCAGGCGATCGCGTCGGTGGCAGCGGCAGAAGCGGCAGCGTTGGCGCGCGCCGATGCTGAGCAGCGCGCAGCGACCGAGGCGGCCAAGGCGAAGGAGGAGGCAGAGAAAGCAGCCGCAGAGGCTGCGGCAAAAGCCAAAGAAGACTCGGCGCAAGCGGCGCAAGATGCAGCCACCAAGGCATTGGAAGCCGTGGAAGCAGCGAACGCCGCCGCCGCCGCCGCCGCCGCCAAGGCAAAGGAGGAGGAGGAAAACAAAAACAAAGTGCCCCCACCGGAGAAGAAAAAACCCATTAAATTCAAGGATGCCGTTGGGAGGAAATTTAGCTTTCCCTTTGAGCTGTGTAGCACCTGGCAGGTAAGACAATTGTTCCTCCTTGCTCTGTGAGTCAGCATTGACAATACCTACTAGGGAATGGAGGACCTGATCAAGCAGGCCTTTCTCCATATTGAAGTCATTGGGCCTCATGTGGCCGAAGGGCACTACGATCTAGTGGGACCGAATGGTGACATTATCCTCCCGCAAGTGTGGGAAACAGTGGTTGAGCCAGATTGGACGATTACGATGCACATGTGGCCAATTCCTGAAAAGCCCAAGGAGCCCGATCCACCCCCAGCCGCCGATCCACCACCAGCTGAACCTTCCAAGCCTGCGGAGAAAAAGAAAGAAGGTATGTGGACTTGGAAACTCTAGAATTCCAACCTTCCCATGGCATTTAAATGTACCATGAACCTTTCATTGACCAGATTCAATAGGCAACAAGAAAGCCCCGCGCAAGCCAGGTGACCCTCCGGCATTTACGACATGGATGATGGGCCGGCGTCCTCCTCCCCGAGTCAAAAAGACTCCAAAGGCAGAAAAAAAAGATGAACCAGCACCTCAATGATCAGAGCAAAGATGACCGGCCTCGAGTCATTGCCCCCTCTTCTCTCTGATATTCCACACACCAATTCACCTTGCGTGGGGGTTTGAACAGCCCTCCGCCTGCCCTGCTCCCAGCACCCCCAGAAGATCCTCGAGGGTGAGGTGGAAGGCGGAAGACTATTTCGGCCAGGCATCATGTTATGGGCCAATCTTTGATATACCTGCATCTCTGACCTCCAATCTTCCTCTTCTCACACGGGTCATATATTCCAGGAGCTCAGCGGGTCATGAAAGGGTTCCATCTCTAGCTAGCGCGGTGTCTTGCTTCATGGGAGTACAACCCCTGCCCCAAAGGCAGGATGTCTTGTCTAATAATCACAAGACACTTGTTATCAAAATTTAATGACACATTTGTGAATATCGGTTTGCTTTGCGAACCAAGTATGTTCTCCAACGACTTGGGGAGTTTTTTAAAACAAGCCGCTATACTCCACTGCTTGGTTTCCTTGTTCTTTGTTTGTTTGCTGTTCATGAAGATCCTGATGATTGAATGTGGCTCTGATAGGAGCAATATGGAGGTTAATTGTCTTATCTCCATATGAAGTTGATGTTTCTCTAGTCTGGTGTTGCATGTCATTTACATAGAAATTTCCTGTCCAAAAAAAAAGAAAAAAAAAAAAAAAAAAGAAAAAAGAATAAAAGACAAGACAAGAGAAAACTCTTCATTGGGACTAATCCCGTATGAAATAGATATGTAATTACCGCGGGATATGAATTTAGTGGGCATATGGATTCAACTATGTAAATTTGACTAGGATATGACCTGGAAGATGACTCGTAATATTGGGTCGATATGCAAGTCGTGGCAAAATAGCTTCGTATCCACGGGCATCCTAGTCAATTGGTCCTGGGGATCGCCGAGCCTGGAACCATATCCACACAGCCCGATATTACAAGATGAATTGTATAACGCTCATTGGACTACACGCAAGTGGATGAGAATCTTATGAGATCATTAGTCTTAAGCAACAGGCTAAAAGAAACTGAGCCTCAGTGCACGGTGTACATGTAGAGCCGCATTTGCATCTGCTTAGCATTTGGCCTTATGTCCTAGGTCTTTAATGCGCCCCGATAAATAATAACGTTCCCTGTTAAATGCCAATCTAAAACCAGGCAGAAGCTGCGCAGTGACCAGGGAGCGGATGAACCCCTAGACTGGCCGATCGGGTTATACCCTGAAATCATTGGGGAAGAAGTGGTTTCCACGCAATAGGTTCATCCATAGGATCACCAAGGAGATCGGGACCACCTGCCTCACCTGTGCCTGTGTGAGATGAACGGTTTTCATTGGGGTTACTTTGGGACACGGTAGAGTAGGGTTGTCCGTCAGACATTGGCGTGCGTGGAGATAGTTGTGAGCTGAGTGACATGGGCTTCCGAGGAATCGCTGGGGGCGCTTTGTCCATAAGTGGAGAGTTTGCACCTATAGATGTGGGTTCCTGCCCGTTCAGGGATCTACCACGTCGGGGAGGTGGTGCAGGCTTCCTGTCAATGCTGGTTTTCGTCAGTCGCGAAGCTGGTACCCAGTCAGGTTCGGAGTCTGCGGAGAAAGGATTGGATTTGCGCTGCATGTTGACAACAAGTCCCTCTCTGGGTGGTTGAATTGTCGCCTTGCCTGGTGCACCTGTTCGCTTGGGTTAGCTGTGATCGGTGTCTGGGTGAGAAAAGTACTGGGCCCTGTTACCATTATCCAACCACCACCTGCTTCGGTCAGAGCTGGCAGGTGGTAACCCAGGTGCAATAGATCCTTGTGGTGGACTATCGTCATCATCCATATCCATAAGATGAATGGACTCAGAGAGAGCATCGTGCTGTTTTTCTTCGTAAAGCATACGCCGCAGATTATCCTTGAGGGCATGGTCGACAACGTCAATTACTCCATCAAAGGTGGCCCACACGGGACGATGATCCGAAACGCGTAGATCAGCTACTTGATATTGGGTTTGACGCAGGCTGGGTCCTCTCCATAGCACTCGATCACACCATGCAGGGATACGGGCCTTATCACTTTAGGGAGAGGAAGTTAGTGAAGATTTTGAGGGATGATGAACCTGACGAGAACTTACGAGGTATCGTATTTATCAGTCCCGATATCATATTTGTACGTTGGGGCAAACCTAATGGGGCCTTCGGAATAGAATTGGAAGGCTCTCCCGGCAGTCATTTGGAGATTTAGCTATTGTCCTAGTTAGCGCAGGGTTCCAAGAAATACATCCGAGGGGACATCAACGGCACCTGATCATTTTCATAAAGTTTTTGGTAATCACGCTGGGACAGAAGATCTCTCACGATCTGATTCCCTAGCCCAATACGGTAATTGAAATCTCCAAGCCAGATCACCGCATCATGATCTGCAATGGTTCGGTTCTTCTGAAACCGCAAGCCTCGATCGATTGTTTCGTAGTCTCGGTTCCGCTCATCGTAATTGGCAAACCCGGCTGCCAGATGTGCGGTTACCAAGCAGATACTGGTATTGGAGAAATCGAATCGAATTGCACAGCCGCCTTTGTTACCAGCAATTCCCGAAAGCCCTGTCTATTCTATTTGTTAGTACACTCATACACGTCAATCACAAGACCAGCAACAGACAAAAACCAAGACTTGCCTTTTTGACGGCACCTTCGACATTCTTGATTTCCTTTAGTGCATCCGATTTCACGTAGATCATCAGCGCAGCACCCACGAGCTGCCCGGTCCTTAGCAGCACATATTTGCCCGTGCCCTTTGCCATTGTATGTCTGTTTAAACAATCCTGCACGGCTCTCTGCCAAACCTTGCGGGTACTCGGATCAGTGGACATGATCTGTTGGGGGCTTAGGTCAACAATCTCTTGGAATGCAACGGCAAAGATAACAGGGTCTTCTTTGGAATGATCCGCCTCGGGGAAAAGCCAAGGCGTAAGATCGGTGCCTGGCCCTTCATCACGACCGTTCACGTTGAATGTGCCAACCCAAAGACGGACATGTTTGGTGGAAGAGTATTCAGAAGCACGTCGATTGAGTTCTTCAGTAACCAAATCATTCATTGGATCATAAAGGTGAACCGGCATTTGATTGGCCAATCGACCCAACAAAAGGTCAATCGTTCTCTGTTTAGCCTTGTCGGTAAAGTTATTGACGTAGAGGCGGGTGGCACTTTTTCGGGCATCAGCCAGAGCCCCTGCAAGCGACATTTTTCCATGACGAGTGAAAGACGACTTGAGAGCCCCGGTACCGGCATAGATCTTAGAGAGGGCATCCCCATTGTCTGCCCAGAGAGTTGAATGACGCATTTGCATATCTGAGCCAAATCTCCCACCCTGGTGTGCTAGGAATGACTCCAATGCCATCGAACTGATATTTGTCTGGACAAGGTTTGTTCGGTCCAAGCAGTCCAGGCAGTTGGTTCGGAAAACTCCCTCCTGTTGCAGGATGACCGAGGAGGCACCGGGAACGTCATCCCTTTCAAAAAGAGATGCAGCAGACCGCGTAGGGTCCTCTGACAGAAAGTAGGCAAACCCGTCCAGAGACCCAGCCAGTTCATACTTGATTTGATTGCTCGCTTCATAGCCAGCTGGACCACGGGTCTCAGCCAGAAAGTCGTATTCCGTCAATCGCAGAAGGCTATGGTGTTCAGGGTCTTCCTTCTTTCTTAAGGAACTGCGGGCAATGTGTTGACGATACTTGGCCGACAGTTCTGCTTCGCCAGATCTGAGTTCGCTTAGGAGATTGACCACATGAGTGGCTCCATACTCCAGTTCGAGGGTTTCAAAGTGCTGATTGAATGCATGTTGTGTTGCCTCACTTGACCGTGTTATCTCGATCTTCTGCTGTCCTGGAATCAAACCGGGTGTTTGCTCCCAGAATATCGGTACCGAGCCTCGGACTTGGACGTACGAGAAAGTAATGCCTGGTGAAACCCAGAGAATCAATTCCGTCTCCACAAAATTGGCCACATTGCCATCATCATCAATTCCTCGAGAGTTGAACCTCGTGCCCGCACGCCGAGAGGACTGCCGTGAAACAATGGTTAGAAGAGATGGAAAGTTTGTCCGCACCTGAGGCAGAATCGAGACCGTGGCAGGAATCTTCAAAGTGCTTGCGTATCCACGGATGACGCATGTCAGCAGCTGAGAGGAGTCCAGCTTGGCCTTATCTGCGGGTGGCAAATGACTTCGGAACAGGAGAAGTGGATTGATCATGTATGAATTCCAAAGCATGTCCTCATCCAAGGAATCGATATCAAATGCCGCCGACTTATCCGAACTAGTTTTGATTTAAGAAATTATCTTTCCAATCCGAGGCGGCACTTACCGATCTTGTAATCGATCCGTGAGGTTGAAATCAAGACTGTAGTAAAAACTACCATCTCCGAGAAGCTTTTTCAGGGCCTGAAAAGGATGTTCTGTCATCACATCCCGGCTATCTTGACCGATCCGCTCCTCGGCCGCAAATTGAGTCCCAGATTCATAATCGAGGCCGTATTCATATTCTGAACGGTTGAGGCAGTCTGTAGGTGTCAGACATAGACAAAGGAAGACGTCGAATTTCAGGATTTTCGAAATACGCACAGAAGTCTACAGAATCAATTCTAGACACAGCTTCTCCAGGCCTTACGGTAGCAGCTTGAGATGATGTGGTGACAACACAGACGAACAGGTCTTCATTTAGCGTAACCAAGCCCAAAGTACCATGACCAGCACCCAAAGGCCGATAAGCCCCGAGATCCGCAGATGCAACGTCCACGAATTCCACCTGACAACGTGGTGTGGACACAGATCCGGCATCGGCGGCACTGTAATGGAAGATTAAGACATGTTCCGCCGTCACCAGCGCAATTGTCCGCTGAGGCTGATCTCGGCAGAGAACTCGGAGATTGAACATAGTCCGGAAGATAAATGAGAATCAGAATCCCACCCCTTATTTAACACAAATGTGAAACCACTCTCCAAGCACAGAACTGTTGCTTTTTCGAGCCTTTTCCATGCGTGGAGAGAGACAATTGCCTCGGGTGATAGAAGATATGGGAAGCCGGCCCAAAATCGGAACTGGCGATTGATAACCCACTCTGGTTTTTTTTTGGATTTGTCTTTCAAAGGACGACCCAATGGTTTTCACTTTTTCTTGTTCTTCCTCTATCTCGGACGGGATAGAGACAGGGAAAAGAAATCATCAAATGGTGTAAGAAGGTACATTGATTCTTCTTAAGATGTGGTTCGTGGGTGGGGGATCTTATCGTGCTGACTCAGCGTTATCTCTCAATCCCGCAATTCAAACTTTTCTCTTTTTCTTCTCCGACTTTTTTGTTCTTGAACCTTCAAATCTCTTGATACCCTTCACCTGCTCTCATTTGACATAATGGGCTTAGCTGCTCCACGAAAGTATGCATGTCACCATCATAAACTCGCTGCGCAACTAATGTGATCCATATGCAGGAAAACTAAAATCTCTCATGATCCCAATAACACGCAATGGGCTCGATCTACAACCGGCTTCGGCCATCGAATCATGAGTTCCCAGGGTTGGACCCCAGGTGGTCGCTTAGGGGCTCGGGATGCTGCGCATGCTGATTTGTTGACGGCCGCCAGCCACTCCCATATCAAAGTGACGATTAAGGATGATACCCTGGGACTGGGCGCCCGTGTCGGGCGGGAAACCGAACCGACCGGTTTAGATGCTTTCAAGGGGCTACTTGGTCGATTGAATGGCAAGTCAGATGGGCAGTTGAAGCAGGAACAGCGCAAGAGAGACGATGTGAAGCTGGCTCGATATGTCGCCCTGAAATTCCAAGAGGTTCGCTTTGTCCATGGTGGGCTTTTGGCTCAAGAGAAAGTTGAAGCTCTACCCTCTCCGACCCCTCTAGAGAGTCGGAAGAATTCTGAATCGAACGAAGATGGTCAACAATCCAACGAAGAGGACGCTTCATCCAGCGAGTCGTCAAGCGCAGTCCGGAAGTCCAAGTCCAAGTCGAAATCCAAATCCAAATCCAAGTCGAAATCTTCAAAGAAGTCCCGCTCAAACACCGACGACGACGAGGAGGATTCTGCCTCTATCTCCGGGTCAAAGAAGAAAAAGAAGTCCAAGAAGAGAAAGGCAGATGCGGCTGAGACCCCCTCCGCCGAACAGACGGATGCATCATCTCAACAAGAGTCTGAGCCTTCTAAACCCGTTTTGGAAAAGACTACAGTCTCACGAGAGCGGCGGCCAATGGGTCGACAGGCATTCCGAAGCCGACATATTGCACAGAAGAAAAGAGCGCTCATGGATGATAAGTCTCTCAACGAGGTAAGTTCACCCAGATTAGACACCATCATTGCTTTGATATTACTTGTACCAGTGCTGATCCAACATAGATTTTCATGGTGAAAGCAAAAGCATGAGCCTTGATTGAGCGAGGGAACTTTCTTGCATTGTATATAGACACATAGGGATCGGCGTTTGGTGCAACATGGAGATGCATGCTTAGGATTTGAATTTACATGGAAGGTTTTCTACTTTCCAATCCACTGCGATCATTGTCTTACACATTTCTTGCTCTAAACACGTACTTTATATTAAGTCATGCGATCCACCACAGATCCGCGTGGATTACCTAATCGAGACATCAACGTCATCCTCTTGATCGAAACGCGGGGAGCTTCCTCTTTCTTCCTATGCATCACTTTCCACAATGAATGGGGTCGCTCATTCTGGTCGCAGAACTCACCCTCCGGGACCAATTACTAATCGGGAAAAGAAACGGTATACCTTGATTAAATCTTCCTAACGAACTCCGCTGACGAGTTAGTAGAATCCATTGGGCCCCATTGAATATTGGCCTCGAACGACGATTACAGACCTTTGTCGTCTTATGTCATACACTCACGATTGCTATTTTTGTGACGAGCTTTTTCTTTACCTGTGCAATTCCTCTATTCTGGCCCCTTCTTCTGCCCTATCTGGTCTACATCTCTTTGTTCTCCACAGCACCAACATCTGGGGAATTGAAAGGCCGAAGTTCAATTTTGCGATCACTTCCCATCTGGTCGATTTATGCATCTTATTTTCCGGCCCATCTTCACCGCGAGGAACTTCTGCCCCCGACCAAGAAGTACATTTTTGGCTATCATCCCCACGGGATCATTTCACATGGTGCCTTTGCCGCTTTCGGGACGGAGGCCCTAGGGTTCTCGAAGCTTTTTCCCGGCATTACCAACACCTTGTTGACTCTGGACTCAAATTTCCGAATTCCGTTCTATCGAGAGTATGCCCTTGCAATGGGACTGGCAAGTGTCTCTCGCGAATCCTGTGAGAACCTTTTGACGAAAGGCGGTGCCGATAACGAGGGAATGGGGAGAGCGATTACCATTGTCGTTGGTGGAGCCCGGGAATCTCTCAATGCACAGCCGTATAGTCTACGCTTGGTGTTGAAACGTCGGAAAGGGTTCGTCAAGCTAGCCATTCGCACGGGAGCCGATCTGGTACCTGTTCTAGCGTTCGGAGAAAATGATCTTTACGAACAAGTGCACTCGGATCAGCATCCACTTGTTCACAAAATTCAGATGCTTGTCAAGCGTACCATGGGTTTTACCGTCCCCCTATTCCACGCACGTGGAGTCTTCAATTATGACGTTGGGTTGATGCCCTACCGCCGTCCGCTGAACATTGTGGTGGGACGGCCGATCCCCGTGATGCAGCAGCAAAATCGGGATAAAATTGATGACACATATATCGATGAGCTTCATTCCAAATACGTGCAAGAATTACAGCGATTATGGGACGAGTGGAAAGATGTCTATGCAAAGGACAGGGCAGGTGAACTGGAAATCACCGCGTGATTGCTTCTTGGGGCGGATGCGATACTGAGGGGAGATCTACCTTGTTGATTAGCGCATATTTTGTGTTTTTATCATTATTCCCATCATCTTGTCTTCTTTTACTACATGTCGCGTCGCATTCAACGCCCCTTGGGCGACATCAGCAGATGCCCATCTGGCACACTCATTACATTGACTATCTCAAAACATACAGAGAGAAAAAGGATAGAGAGCCGAAAAGACGAAAGGGTCGGATATAAATATCATGGCGCTACCTGCGTGCGGGACGATAGTTCCCACTTCTAGAACACAAAAATACAACAGAACCACATGAAACGGACATAACAGCTTGTACAGATGAAGGGGGTATCAGATCAACAGGAAGCATTCAGCAAAAAGTACAAGAATAAGGCGTATCGTCACTTGGTGATTTCAACTTGGGGGAGAACTTGGGGCCCCGTCCTTTGGAGCAGGCACAGTAGGGTTCAAGCCTGGCACTTCAGCCGACAATGATACTCGGCGACTATCGTTGGAGGCCCTTTTGATATGTCCTAAAGGGCTTTTCTCAAGATGGCCATGGCCGTTTTCAACTCGGCCCTGGATCATTTCATCCAGCATCCTGGATACTTCGTCCATGTTTTTCCTTCGGTCATCGTCCTTTTCACTTCTCCCAGGTAGAACGGGACCCGGTGGGCTGGCAAGCTTATCGACCGCACTGTTGGTCCCCGATGGGCTGTTGCCCCCGGAGGCTGTCAACTCTTCTTTGCCTTTCAATTCTGGCGACAATGCGTCGTTCGTCACAGCAGCCAGGTCACGGTGTCGCGCAGCAGACCGAAGGGCAGCCAACATTCGATCCTTATCATCAAGCTGAATGCGTAGCTCGTTGATCTCCATGTCCCTTTCGCGGAGTAAGGCCATTAGGTCCGGATGCTCCACAATGGTCGAGTTATTGGATTTGACCCCGACTGACATCCGAGAATGACTGGAGCGTCGTGCCTGCAGCAACCGGCGCTCCAAAGTGGAGATATAACGGTTTTTGTCACCTAGATCGGCCTGTAAGGCGGTAACCTGCCGTTGTAGACTTGCTTTGCCGTCGCCGAATTCACCCATGTCGTCTTCATCTTCATTACCGAATGATGCCCCTGAAAATGGCATGAGCCCTGAAGGGTCACTACTGTTGACTGACATGAAAGACATTGGCCTGATGGATGAATGACCGGCACCCAGTGTAGATTGACTGGCCGACGACCGCAGTGAGCGGGTTCCGGAATCCGCAGCGGACATACGGGACAAACGACCAAATGCAGAAGATAAGCTGCCGTGATTGTTGACCCCGGTGGACTTGGAGCTGAGGATCAAGCGGTTAAGATGTTCAATCCGCTCCTTTAGGGCCGTCCGGGCCAATTGCATCTCCAAGACTTGCTCCTCATGGCGCGCCTGGGCCTCTTTCTCAAACTGCTGCTCATCCCACTTCAGCTCTTTCTCCGCTTGGGCCTTGGCCTGGGTGTCGAGTTGACCACGAAGAGCTTGAATTTCCACGCGATATCGTTCTAGTAAGACTCGACTGCCAGAGTCGGCCCCACCGGCCCCGTAGGCCTCCTCAGCTTTTTGTGCGTGACTGACGATATTATTCTTCGCGCGCGCGGCAAATTTCAGCGTATTGAGAGTTTCTCCAGAGTGCGCATTCACGCCGGAAACCAGTTGAATTGTACAGAGAATACTCACTAGGGAGTTGCCTGATAAAGCCGGCTGGAGTAGCCGGGTCAACTTGCTGTCCCGGTAGGGCAGATGACGGCCTTCCTTGTCCATTGGGTTTCCTTGCTTGTCCTTGGCATCGGAGAGCTTGGAGATGATGTTACCGAGCGTGAGTAAGCTTTTGTTGATATGGGCTCCCTCGGTTCGGCGCTCCTTGTCATCGGCAGCGCGCTCGGAGCCAGCCAGATCAATCAAGCTGAGGGTCGATACCCGGACGCCACCAGGAGCGATCCCAGCGCGTTTGTCCTGCGAATTGCCGGTTGGCACTCGCTCGCGACTTTCAACCACGATCTGAACGACCGCATGACTTCGGGAACTGCGCGCGTTAAACTGCGTACTGCTCGTCCTTCTCGCATGATCTCCTCTTGCAATTACCCGAAGAAGCTGTGTCGGACTCTGCACGATTTCTTCCTTGAGCGGGGTCGCATAGACGCCACGTTTGCTATCCTCGCGGAGTTTGATTTCTTCTTGAGGCGCGGCCGGACCATTTGTGGTCGAGGCGGAGAGCAGGTCATGGATTTTCTCGTTGTAGATTTCCAGATAGCTGACTCGAAGGAGGAATTCTCGATGGGGGGTTTCGCGAATGAAAGAAAAAATGTCTGTGATGGCGAGGGGGATCACACCGGGAGAGGTGGCAGTACCTTGCATGGAGAAGGTTTTACCAGTTCCTGTCATACCGTAGGCAAACACAGTTCCATGGTAGCCCTCCATGACCCGCCGGACCAGGCGTTTGGCCCCGGAGTCGTACACCTTGGCATTGTTGTCATGGGCCGCGAAAACGTTATCTGTCTTGCCGTCAGTATGTACGAAATCGCAAAACGTAGTAGTGCCCACCATAATAGTAGTCTCCTCCATCTTTTCCTCGATGAGAAATTAAACTCTGCCGACCATCCACTGCCCACTCGCCATGGTTTCTGGGGGTCTCGCCTCCCTGGTTACTATCCGGCCGAACGCGTACGCTGACAATGACGTTGCCCTTGGTCTCCTTAGGTTTGGAGGTCGACTTGCCCCCGGCATCATCCGCATCTTCAAACGTCGTTGCGCTAGTGGAGCAAGAGCCTTGCGCGGATGAGCTTCTGCTATGGCCCGGAGACCCCTCTGGATCCCGTGCATCTGTCAGGATGGATTTCCCATCTCCACTGCCATTCAACAGTGACGGTGTTTTAGAGCTCCGGTAGCTACTAGTGGTTCCTGTGCTGAGTCGCGAGCTTCGTTTGGGCTTGGCACTGCCTATTGGATTTGCGGGGATCCCCGACACGGAAGAGGCGGTTGAGGGCCGACTTCCTCCCGCCTTGGGCGGCTGTGGGAACGAGGCGATACTGATTGTCCGGCGCAAGGTTTTGTCCGGACTCCCGGGCGCACGCCCGCTGGATGCCGATCGAATGGCGCTGAGATTCGATGTGGAATTCGAAGTGGATAACGGGGATCGGGCCGCGGATGTTTTGGGGCTGGATGGAGTGCGCAATTTAGAGAGTTGTTGATATGGTGATGCTGATCGTGGTGTATCGCCGGGAGTACTCTTTCTCGGTTTCGGATTGGGCAGAGGGGGCAATGCCACGGTCGGGGGGTTGGCGGCTGGCCGTGACGGTTGGGGCAGGGCTGATGTTGACGCCATCTTTCTCGTCCCTCTATAGTCAATTTCGTCGGGCCAACGTGGATCCTACTGCCATGCGGAATGAATGGTGACAGGTCAAGATTGAAATCCACTGGGAGGTTAGCTGTCGCGTCCGACGCCTCAATCAGCAAGTACCAAGACACCATGATCACAGAGAAGAAAAAAAAAAACAAGGCCGAACGGCGACATGAGACATTGATGTTGGGGTCTATGAGAGATAGAGATGGAGAGGGGCTTGTTGGATACTTACAGATTCAAACATGCGTTGCGATTGCAACGGACGAAGTCCAGCGCCAGGATTAGGAAGAGGATGAAAGTGGAAAGAGAGGAAAGATAGAGAGATCCCGCGGGTTTTAGCTTCTAAGAAAATAGTCTCATCCCCCGCAGAAAATAAAGGGCATTGTTTGAATACCTATGGCAGTTATGCTTAACCCTTTCTGATGACTAGAATGACAGGGCTGTATGTTTCCCCTACCGAATTTTCTCCCCGACGCAAGTATATTAATATTCATACACTACTCCGTACACGACTTTTGGAAGACAATGGTCTGGACGTGAGGAAAAAAAAGGGGGGGACAGGAGTCGAGGCGTACGCCCCTCTGTGGAAGCTTAGGCCAATGACGGATCAGATAGTGGACCGGCAGAGGATTAGTTTAGGGAAAAAGGGGGGCTAATCAGCAGAGCAAAGCCCCAAACTCTTGTCCTCGAGAATTAGGTTAGAACGAACCCTTCGGTTTGATTTGATCCTTATACACGGTCGTTGAGGACCCACTATTTGGGGTCTCGCTCCCCATCCATTGACAGGGAGAAAGAGCACTGGTCCAAGTCCTAGCATTGGGGAGGGGATACCCAATGGGATACATCCTCCTTCCTTTCCCCTTATTCGATTAGAGAACACTTCCCAGGCTGATACAGGTAGAGAAAGTAAATGCAGAGGCCGTCCCCCCTGCATCTACAGAGATCATTGCAGGACATATCATCATTATTTTCAACTATTGGGCTTATTTCTTCGCTCCAAAATCTAATTGTCGCGCGGCATTTCTAAAGGGCCCATCGTCAACCTCGCCGCCGCGCCGGCCCATATCCTCACCCATCTTCTTCGCTCCGGACTTTCGGGGGAGATCTTCATTCCGCGTGGGTTGAGGATCTGTCATCCACCAGTTGTGGCGCAGCACCTGAAGGGCCGTATGGCGTTTGCGAGGATCCAGTGCACACATTGACATCATTAAATCGGCTCCCACCGGTCCAGCCGTAGGGAACTGGCGAAGGAAGAAGTCCCGGCCTTGCACAGGCACAAGCTGCGTCCGGTCCGTAGGGATATAGTTGGGCAACTGTGTGACTCCCGGCCAGTTCTCCTCGGTGGGGGTTCCAAAAGCTTCACAGATCTTGGAGAGTTGGTCCAGATCAGTATTGCCGGCCACAAAGGGGACCCGCAGCAAGAGTTCGGCAAACACCATGCCCATGGACCACACGTCCACCGCCCCCGAGTACTGTCGAGCTCCATAGAGCAACTCCGGTGGCCGATACCAGCGAGTGATGACTTGGTGAGTCATGTTGAGATAAGGATCGGCGAATGATCGGGCCAGACCGAAGTCAGCCAGCTTCACCTCGCCGTCTGATGCGATCAACAGGTTATTGGGCTTGATGTCTCGATGGAGCACGAAGTTTTCATGGCAAAACCACACGCCTCGGGCTAACATGCCCATCCAGGCCTTGACATCGGCCACTCCGTACTGGATGTCTCCATCCTTGATGAGCATTTCCAAGTCGCCCCGGGGAAGGAACTCTAGCACCAAGCTCAGATTTTGGTCTTTGGAAGAGAAGACATCATGAAGGGCGATGATGTTGGGGTGAGATAGCTCTTGCAGGTATTTGACTTCTCGAATTGCATCCATAGTCAACCCATCTTTATATTCGGCATTGACCTTGACTTTTTTGATGGCAACGAAGGATGATGGGTCGTCCCGGAGGTGCCCCAGGAATACCACGGCATATGTACCCTCTCCAAGCTTCTTATCTGTTTTGTTTGTGGAACTTTGTTAGTATCAACTGCCCCTTGGATCCTCCTGGTACAATGTAATTGCTCAATCTACCTTTGATGTATTTGTGCCGGACATCGTCATTGAGCTGTTCAGTGAGTTCTTGGTCTGTGTTGGATACAGACTTTGAGGCAAGCACTCCTCCCGCAGAATCTTGAGCTGCAGTTGCTCTCAACCTGAGCGTATTGGGTGATGCGACGGCCACGGAGGGGGAGCGAGAGGCGAATGGCGAGGCCGCCATGATTGAGACGGAAGGTCGTAAGCAGGTAAGGGAGTATGAGGAGAAAAGAAGGAAAATATTGGTACAGCGATTAAGCTGTATGAGTCACAAGTCACGTATTCATCTTCATAAACCATGCAAATCACATTTAAGAGAAAGCTGTAGTTACAAGGGTGAGGTGCTCTTTCAAAGCGTTGAATGCTCTCGGAGTATCATTGATCCCGTGACCGCCCGAAATTTCCAAGCTCAGGAACAAACAGATCAAGTCGCATCCGCAATTCAATTGGTCCATCTCCTTCCCTACCACACCCTCTCTTGTCAATTCCAGGAACACATAGCTTTGTGGCCACCGGGCCCCCTTTTGGAGACCATGACAATGCGCACCCAACAACTCCGCAACCTTCCCTCGCGGCTCTTTCAGACAGTCAGCCTCTCGAAGCAATGTTTCCGACCACTCCATGGAAAGACGGCACGGTCTGTGCCGTCACCGACCCCATTTGTCCCTGATGTCCAGACTTTCCTCACGTTGATCGGTCGGGAAATGTCGAAGCATGCGAGCAAGATCCCTTCCTGGGACAAACTTTTCAGCTTCAACTCCAACCAACTCCGAGAACTCGGCATTGAGCCCGCCCGCCAGCGACGATACCTGATTCGGAAGCGTGAAAAGTTCCGCAATGGTGTGTACGGCCCGGGAGGTGACCTGAAACAAGTTGCGAACGGTGTCGCCCAATTGCGAGTGGTGGAAATCCCCGATGAGATCAAACAGTCCTCGGCAGACTCAGAAGCTGCTCAGCGGGTGTCATCTTCTGCTACTTTGACGCCTGGCATGAAGAAGGCCATCGTGAACATGTTGCCAGGTGCCACCGAATACAAGCACAGCTCCACCGCCCAACTGCCGAAGTTCGCCCACATGAAAATTCACAGAGGCTCTAAGATCATGGGCCCTTTCCTCCAACCGCTCAAGGGAAGTCACGGAAGTGCTGCGACTATCACAGTTCAGGAAGGCATGTGGGAGGACAAGCGGGGGCAGAAGGTGGATGGTGGTGAGCGACGCCGCGTGGAGGTCCGGGCTAAGAGGCGACTCGAGGAAAGAAGAAAAGCGTAAAGCGGTGGAGGAAGTATGGCGTTTCTTGCATATCTCTTGAGCCCTGATGGTCCTGTCTTTCTAGTGTTTCTATCCGTACTGTACTATATATATATATATCATATTCTATCACCCAAGGACTCCTGGACCACCATTTACCATTCTTGGCGTGACGTTGGCGGAGTGGGTAAGAGTAGTATGTTTTCGACCCCATTAGTCTACCAAAAGCGCATATTCCCGGTACAATTCCTCTTGAACCCATATTTGATTAAATAGATATAGTAACAGTATCAACACAAAACGGCATGGGTGACTCAAGCCACAGGCGGGAAAATGGGATAAGTAAAAGAGTAATGTACAAGGGCAAGAGTCATTGTAAGACGTCGAGGCAAGGCGAAGATCCGTGCATAATATGAAGGCTTCCTGTTCACCCAACCCTCTGCGACATCAAAATAGGTCATTAGATGTAAGGATGTAATCGGGTTCTAGATTCATGCTGCTCTTTGATATTGGGCTTCTTTTCATTTCTTACATTGAAAAAATTTGCTGGCCCATAGCTCCATCTATTCTTTGGTTCCACGCTTCTCGAATCGCACGAATGATTTGCCCAGGGGCTTGGAGAACAGAGACTAGGGACCGAGTTAGCACCGATGTAGACGAGCAGGTGATGTAGTAACTTACCGAGTAATCGGTATCCGGAATGCCCACACGGTCAGCAGGATTGGAAAATCTGAATTGGCGGACCAGTGCGGCCAGAATGGCGCCCAATTGCACGTAGGCAAATTGTTCACCAATGCAGCGGTGCCGGCCGGCGCCGAATGGGAGGTAAGGGCTGTTAGTACCCTTGCTAACCATACCATAACCGTAATCAATCTGCTCCTCGTCCTCGTCCTTAGGAGCGGTCTCCTCATCCCAACGGTGGGGATTCCAGTTCAAAGGCTGCGGGAAGCACTCCTCCGATCTCGCAGTGACACCAGGGGAGGAGAGGACGTTGTGGGTGGTGGGGATCACATAGGGCGTGCCCTCCACAGGCATAGGGTTCTTGACAGCACGAATAATAGAGTGGATAGGGGCGTGAATGCGAAGGGTTTCCTTAATAACCTTGGAGTGAAGGTCCAACTTCTGGAGGCTTTCGTATGTGAGAGGAGGCAAATCCTCTCCGAGAATGCGCAGTTGTTCTTGGTAAAGCTCATCCATGATCTCAGGGCAAGTCGCCATACGCAGAACGATCCAGGCAGCGGTAGAAGATGAGGAGTGTTGTCCAGCCATCAGCAGTGCGATCATCATATGTGCCACCTCTTCGTCAGGAACCGGGACACCATTCTTGTAAACACAAGACATAAGGTTCCAGACCATGTCCTCCTCCTTCTTCTCGCCACCGGCCTCACGGCGCTCACGAATAATTTCCATGTAGGTCTCGGTCATCTTCTTCTGAGCCGCATCACGTTTGCGGTTGTGGGGAAGCGGGGCCCAAGGCAGCATAAAGTTGATCGGCGCAAAGCCCATGTCAAGGTCGTGGTACATGTCGGCAAAAGTAGAGTCAAAGCGGTCACGCACTTCCTTGCCCTGGAGGGATCGCGATGCGGTATATATAGTGATTTCGGAAATGATCTTGGAGACGTCAAAAGTACCCTTAGACTCTTTGAATGCAGGACATTTCTCGACGAACATATCGACCTCTTTGGTGATCAGGGGAACGTAGGACCGAAGGGCATCGGAGGTCAGGCCGAATTTTACAAACTTTTTGGGGAAAAAAAAAAGGGTCAGTTTCCATAAAACCTGCAACTTGTTCCAATCAAAATCGTCATGGAGTTTCTCCTTACCTTCTTCTGCTCCATGAGCTTGGAGTTGGGGCAGTCATAGACAACATTGCGGCCAAAGACAGGGGTCGTCAGTGGCGAATAAACCTCTTCGGCGCAAACATCGCGCAGCTTGCCATTCATGATGAACTCATTACCCTTTGTGCCCAGGTAGACGGTAGTCTTCTTGCCGAGAAGAATGAAGGTGAAAATGTCACCGTACTGTTGTGGACAAGCCCAATGGCTTTTACTTAGTAACGATCCTTAGTCTCAGATCTGAGGGGGTGAAGAACGCACCTTTGCGCGATTGGTGTTGAAGAACTCGTAAGGCTCCATTCCATAACTGATGGTGCTTCCCACAAAAGGAAACCAGTGGAAGACTACTGGGGGCTCATGGGGGTTTTTGAAAAGTAATTGGCGCAAGACGTTGACCACGACGGACAGTGCGATGAAGGACAAGCTGCCAACTACAGCTAGGGTGTAGATGGACTGGCTGGAGCAATGCTCGCAGAACGTATCGAGAAAACTAGCAAAGAGACCCATGGCGATGGAAGTCAGAAAAGTGAACGATTGCACCCTTCTAAATTCATGAAGTGGGAAGGTTGAGAAGGGGGGGAAAGGGAAGCAAAATAATAATCTCCGCTATCATTCGATGAGGCCACGCCAGGGGACCCGCTTCTTGCCCCTGGTTCGTTCCCTTATATCCAATCTACGGATTTTCTTATTAATATGGCCCTTTTATTTCCTTTCCTTTTTGATTCGTGGAAGTCATCGTCTTTGTGAAATTATGCATTAATTGGTGTTTGGATGAAAGCCATGGGGATGTAGAATCACGCTTTAGGCTGTATCAGGGGGGATTCCTAGGCTCTCATCACGCCACGTCGGTGTAGGCAACATCCGTACCTGACGATTGCATGATATAGATAATATACGACAACACTGACATGGTTGTGGGACTTCTAACTCCGGATTGAATTTTACCACGTAGACTTTATACATTAAATTAACATCTGTGTACTCTCCCCGAAGCCACACGCAGTCTCCCATTCGATCCAGTAGAACAAAGCCACAACACCATAGAACCTTAAGAGACACAATAATCCCATAAATAACAGATAGGAATAGAGAACAACATGGGCACACAAGTCTGTATCAATCCCTTGGTTCATCGTACAATGTGGGATCACCACGCTCGCCGAGATGCACAAATTCTTTGGGGCTACCTTGATTGCCGGGAGACGGTTCACGGGCATTGGCCTTGGCTGGTCGATTATGAACACGTCGATCAGCATTGTTCTTGTGAAAGACTTTGATTGGAGCTTCACTGCCTTCGACATGCTCACTGAAATGGGCGTTGTTGACACTGCTCAGCAAAGTCCGCTCCCGCTTGATCTTGCGCTTGGAGAAATCCAGATTGCCCAAGGCGCCGGTCAGTCCATCAGTGCTGTCAGTGACGCTAGGATATTTCTCTGTCATCCAGGGGTGCTCCAAGCACTCGTCCACTGTGATTCGCTTCTCCGCGTCCACGACAAGCATCCGGTCAATCAGATCCAAGGCAGGATCGCCCACAGAGTCCCAGTAGGGTGAGGGATAATCGAACTTGCCCATTTTGATCTGTTGAGCCAGTGTGAGGGGATTCTCCCGGGTGTATAATTCGTCCGAGAAGGGGGGAAAGCCACACAAGCAAATATAAAGAACCACTCCCAGGGACCAGACGTCGACGGCTTTCGTGTACCGGCGCCGACGAGTATCCTGCAAAATCTCTGGTGCAACATCTGCAAAAAGGAGAAATCAGTACCATGCCATCTCTTGTATACTACGATCGATCAGCTTACAACTGGGTGTACCACACCTGTTCGAAGCAGAAGATTAGCCCTTGCAGTCGTGTAAGGCAATAATAGCGCTAGCCCTGTACTTACAACGTGGTGGTGAACGAATCTTCTCCGATAATCTTTGCAAGCCCAAAGTCACCTAGTTTTACCGTCATCATCTTGTCAGCCAGCAATATGTTCTCAGGCTTGATGTCCCGGTGCACAATTCCTCGTTCGTGCTGGTATGACCCCATCAGATTAGCTGTTCATGCGTTTGCCGTCCATAACAGGGTAATTTACCAGGTACTTCAGTCCTTCAAAGAGCTGACGGAATAGATGGCGGGTTTCTGACTCGCTGAGTTTCTGTTTGGTCACGATCAAATTAAACAGTTCACCCTCCGGGGCCAACTCCAGAATCAGATAAGCCCCGTCATTCTCGTCAAATGTGTCTTTCAGGCAGAGGAGATTGGGATGATTGACGCTCTTCAGGAGCGCAACCTCCTGCTGGAGGGCATCTGTCTGTGATTTCTGTGAATCACCGGGACGCTTCTCAAAGACCTTGGCTGCAAACTGTTTCCCTGTGGAGCCTTCCACACATAGATAGACTGTCGCGAAGTGACCTTTACCGAGCTGCCTGTGAATCTGGTACTGTTGGCGGAAGCGATTTGTATCCCTAGTGCGTGGATAGCGGAAGACAAAGCGGGCCTCGTTCAAAATGGAAACCTCATCTCCGTCTTCAAGCTCACGATGCTTATTTCGTCCAACAATAGCATCATTCACGAAGGTTCCATTGCTGGAAAGATCTTCTAAGATGGCGACGACATCGCCCTTCCTTTTCTCCTCAAATAGGAGAAAGTGCCGGTTTGAGATCGTAGGACTATCGATCTTCAGATCTAAAAATGGAGTAAGTTGACAGTATTGTACCCTAAGAAAACAAGGATTCACTAACCACACTCCGGGTGACGTCCAATTAGGTAGCCACCTGGTGCCCGACCATTGCCTTGCTTGCTGGCCCGGGATTTTTTCTCAGACTTGTCTTTGGCCGCCTCGATACGGTTTTCACAGCCATCTCGCCTCTTCAAGACAAAGGCACCGCTCACTTTGTCATCCAGTGGGATCAGGTACCCCCAAACTCCCTCGGCATTTTCATCCTCCACTTCATCTGCAAATGCCCTGGGGGGATAGACAAACTGCGAGAGGGCCTGTGTATCCCCCGGTGGCGATGACAACGCCTGGGAGCAGTCTGGAATGGGTGACGACGGCGGACGCGTTCGACTTGGGCTTTCCGGTGGAGTGGCCGTCACTTCGTTGCGAATGTCCGTGGCGGTCGAATAGCCATGGGTCAGCGGAGTTGGCAGATAGTCGTGGTCCACTGGTGTCTCCTGAGGTTGATGCTGACTTGATATCCGTTGAGACCGACGCGGTTTTTTCAGGTCTTGTGAATCGGCATCCACGCTGAGCTAGCAATGCCCAAGACCATCAGCAAGTCACCACACTCCGAGGGAAGACCACTCACTCTGCCCCGCTTATGCGCGCTTTTTTCTCGAGGTGCCATAATCCCTTTTTTAACACACCAAACCTCCGACACTCTATTCACAGATCAATGAAATGTGTTGGTGAGACAGGCTTAATGCGACATAAAAGGTAGGAGCACCGTCGGGAATACAATGGTACCCCGGGCTGTTGTTTGGTTTCCCGTTCTTTCCTGTCTTGCCTTTCTTTTTCGTCTCTCTTCCTTTTATCCTTTCCCTTGTCGCTTTCCCCAAAGCAATGTGGCAGAATGATCAATGGGAGAAAATGAGTGAAGCTGGAAGGACGGCTGAGAAGGGAGAGAGCTCTTTGGTCCCAAATTAGCTTTGGAGTTTCAGAGGCTCTGGGGCAGAGCCTCCTCCGCCCCAATCCAAATAGGAAGAGCAAACACTGATCAGAACCAAATTGTGATATAATATTAATATGTGGTGGTAATAAGGAAATCATGCTATCTTGTTCATGTATAGTAAGCATCTACTAGGCCATTCTACATTGTTGTTAGGAGACGTTCATTAACATTCTTGTGTTTTAATGTTTAACCTAGGTTCGCGTCCAAACACGTGCCCTTTCTCCCTGGTTCCCCATACTAATTGATCCGTCCCATCCCTCTCGACCCAATTTACTCCACAAGCTTTTAAGGATTTCAGAAGAAAGCTATAATGGACGGGTAAGTTAGGTTCCAATCTTATCCGGTGCAGCTATTAATGTACCCTCAGCCTATCGGTCGGCGTCAGACGGTCGGCGTTCGAGAAGCTTGCGGAGTTGGCTGTCAAGTCGCCAGCTCAGGATGCATCGGGCCTAGACCGTCTCGCTCAGCAGTCGCGACCAGCTCGTCCGGTTGATGGAACACTCAATGGTATACTCAGGAACCAGGCTCCCACGTCTCAAGTTCCTATGGTGAGAGCTTGACCCTTCCCCTCCTTCCCTCGTGGGTGACGTAAACTGACCGCGACAGGGAATCCGTGAACTCGATGTCCTGCTAGCCCTTTGCAAAGCTGCCTTGTCCGTCAATGAGCTCGACCACGCTCAGAGATTAGTCACTCAATTATCACAATATTTGCCCGAGTCGCCCAGCCAGCTGTTTCGCCCGTCGCCGTTTCTCCAGAGCATCAAGCCGTCACCATGGGAGACGCTCTCGCACAGCCTGACATCGGCACTGTTGTCCATGGGCTTGAAGTTTCCGATCCTGCGAAAGGAAGCAGTGGCAGGTCTTACGGGGTACCTAAACAACTGTGCCGAGGTCATTAGTTCAGTGACCCCGTTTCATTACTCTACTTCCGAAGCCGGGGGACGAGGTGTGGTGCATGAATCGATCGCCATTTTGTCGGTCGCAGTATCACTTGTGGGATTCCTCGAGGCCTCGGCAAAGCACACCGTCTTTTGGACAGCAAGAGAGAAACTTCAGATCATCGATCATCTGCGAGCCATGCTCTCCGAGTCGTTTCTGATTGCAGTGGAAACGGCCTCTTCTACTATTCGCAATGCCACTGGGTCTGATAGCACCTTCAAGGACTGGAGGAAGTATACCAGACGATACGCCGCACATGGGCGGCCTTTGGGCGCCATGTTGCTCCAGGAAGGCTTCATGCGCTTTGTGAAATCCTGTGCGGCATCGCTCATCGGATCGCAGAATTTGTCCGACGACCAACTCTTGGATGAGTATATGGCTGGGGTAGGGATTGCTAAAAGCTACGATGAGTCTGATATTGCTTTGATCGAACGTATTACGGACCTCATCAGCGAGGAAATCCACCTTCTGGAGGATGGCTCGGATTACCTCCAAGTCGGCTCCCCGTCTCAGCAGAGGCTAGCTTTTTCTGTAAAAGGGGATGCTCTAGTCGGCTTTCTGAACTGCGTTGTGCTCGGCGAGGATGCTGCTAACAATGACGTCCTGTTGTCCTGGCTTGAGGAGTCTCTGATCGATGCCCAGCAAATGGCATGTGCGGAACTGGCCATGACATCGTTGAAGTGCATGGCGATTCTCGCTAGAATGTCCCCAAATGGCGCCTCAATCGCAAGGAGGTGTCTTTTAAGGTTTTTGACCCAAGGGGGTGCTTCTGTTGGCTCTGTGGTCGCCGTGGCTGCTCGGTGCCTCGCCCAGGTTCTTAGCATTCTCTCTGAAGATGCCGTCATCACTACTCTCTATTCATTAGGCAATGCCCTGAGCCCCAGCCCTAATGCCGACCAGTCGGCACAGGAGCAGTTCACAGGGGATGCTACTGGTACTGCAAACAACCTGGCCTCCTATGCCCAGCCAAGCAGTGGGAGCCAAGCATCGATATCAACTGTCGGGGAAGATGACGCCCTGGTCTATCGAAATGTTGTTCATGCTATCGTAGTTATTGCCACCAGTTGCGATGATGACAAAATCAGTGCTCTGGCGCAATCCATGCTCCTTCAAAAAGTTGGCAAGATAAATGTTGCTGTGGACGCCTATATCATTCAGGAGACCGCCGTTCTTGCTTTGAGCAGTGGCAAAGCTGAGTTCCAGCTTTTGTTGAAATTCTACGCCCGCATCTACCTTGATGGAGCCCACAAAGGACTGCAGATAATGTCTGATGCGGTTCAGTGCGCGATGGCATACCTCTCTGTGTCCTTGGACCAGCACTCCGCACTCCATGCAATTTATTTGACCCATTTATTGGAGAGTATTGTCAACAAGGGAGATGTTCCTGATCTCGATACCGAACGTCACGCAGAGGTTGTTTTCGCTGCCAGCGATATCACCCCTCTATTGAAACCACTGGCTCTTCTAGTTTCGTCCGTAAAGCGCTCTCCAGAGACACCGGATCCCGTGCTAGACTATGATGATGCCACCTTATCTTTGTTCCGTGATGCCTGGTTCAATATCGCCATTCACGGTATTACGCTCAATTCCAGTGTTTTCCACGAATATTACAAGGAACTTCGTTTGCTCGCAAATCATTCTCCACCTCTTGTAGCGGAAGATCGGATGGAGTTACTCGAGAGCGATGTCGAACTCAATACCGTGCTCAGGAGAGGCACCGGGCCCCAGCGAGTATTGGAGCAAAAGCGAACTTTGATTTCAGAGCTGGCTGGTCGCGAAGCCGATGTGAAACGGTTGGACTACCCCCGAGCCGTCTTCCTAAACGCTGTATTGTTAGTCGAAAGTCTCCGTGCATCCTCAGGGGATTGCACTAAGATTCTCCGGTACTTTCGTGATCCTTCTCTAGCCACGCCCGAAATGGTTGTCTGCATGAACTCTGTCGCCGAGAAAACCGTCACTTGTTACCTTTCACGCACCTTGTCCGAAGAATATGACGACTTTTCGGCGCCGTACCTTTCAAAGCAGTTAGCCGCCTACCTCGTAGCCTGCTGCCACCGCATCGAGCGTGTGCAGAGCATTGCCATGATATGTACGGATAAGATCATCAGTCAATGTCCTTCTGCGCTCTGCGAGAAGCATTCTCTTTTCGCGTTGCTTGAAATCCTGACTGTGATGTGGACATCTTGCCTTCAAGGAGAACTAGATGAGTTTGAGTGGAAGCCAACTCTGGTCTCACCTATGGGAATTGTCAAGGTTGATTTGCCTGATAATTATGCACTCAGAAAAGTGACATTGGACCGGTTCCTTGTCCGAGCTCGAACATGGGTGACTGCGGTCTTGAATATTGCGCCACTTGACATTAAGGGTCTACTTCAGACATACCTTTCGGAGTATGATGATGATGGCGGCTATGGTCATATTGCCTTGGGTCGTTCCTTCGCTATTGAAATGGGCTCCCTGATACCGCAGAGTGACCCACGACTAGGATCCATTGAGGGTTACAATGCACGTGAAGTCAACATCGCTTCGGACTTCATGGCTCTTTACACGACTCGTCAGAAGTACCGTCGCCCCGAGGCGCCTTCGTCGATAGTTCCAGACAACGGATTGCATCTTGGCGATAGTCCGAAGGTTGAAGCAATTACTGAATCCGAGCCCGCTGGTGACATCGACCACTCCCTATCTGCTCTCTTTGAACGCAGTATGGATGGAGAGGAAATTCCCTTAATTGAGGTCAGAGATGTTCTGCGGCAAGCAGCGGGTCTTATTTGCAGCAGCAGCAAGCCTCGCCTATCAGTTGTCCACTACCTGGTGGCCTTGCCATTCCAAATCTTCACCAAGGAAATAATTAAATTGGGTGTATCTCTGTGGCTTGGTGTCATCCATGAGAACCCTAATATCGAGCCACGCATCCTAGCAGAGGTGGTAGAAGCCTGGGAAAGAAGTATTCACCGCCGAAAGGGATTGTTTGATACATCCTTTGAATATTCCGATCCGCTACATACCCAGATAGAATTGCTGCCAACAGACAAGGCATTGATGCTCCAGAAGCAAGAAGCCGCGCAGAACACACTCTCGCCACATTTGCGCGTTCTACAGTTTTTTGAAAGTCATTTCAATGCCATCCGTCTCGGCAATCTGCAAGACCAGCAGCTGTTCGGTCGCTTGATCAGCAGTACGGTTGTTGGTCTCTCAAAGACCCAGTGTCATCCTCTGGCTCGAGAGATCCATTTCCGCATCGTTCTCTTCGGTTTGAGCGTCTTGAAACACTTTAGCCCGCGGAACCCCGCTGCATCTTGGAAGCTCAAAGATCAAATCCTGTCTGCCGCGCTGAGCTGGTTTAGATACCCACCTAGGTGGTCCTTTGGCGGTAATCGACTACAGATCAAAGCCGAAGACAAAATTCTTGGCGATGTTGTCTCTACTTTGCGGAGCGTTGCAGACATAGCTAGCCAGTCCCATGGGGCATACAAGTCTCTCCAAGCCAAGCAAGAGTTGACACAAATCCTCATCGAAAATGAAAGGTCGCGTCTTCGCGTTTGGCTGTTTCCCTTGGAGCCTGAGCGGAAACATCACATGCCATCGCTTGGAGGCAAGCACACTACAGATGTATGTTCTGGAATATTTTATCAACCCATTTGTTCTCTCTGATCCGAGACTAATAGCCATATCACAGGGTATCACATCTTTTCTTCGACTTGCTTGGACGGAGAGTCCGGGCCTTGCCATTCAGCTTGCTACCCGGTTCCCATCGTCGAAAATGCAAAGCGATGTCCGGTGGTTGATCTTGAACTTCCCCGAGAAAGCCATCCCGGAGGCAAGTGCTTTAGAGATCATGTTCGAGTCTTCTCTACCATCCGATGTCAACTTCCAGCTTAAGGTAAGAGTTTATATCACGCCTTGTTCATGCCCAATTGCTAATCTTGTTACAGTACCTACTGTTCTGGGCGCCGGTTAATCCCACAGAGGCCTTGACTTACTTCTTGCCCGCTTACGGCAACCACCCCTTCATCCTGCAGTACGCCATGCGGGCTCTGGAAAGTCACTCGATGGATGTGCGTTTCTACTTTGTACCGCAGCTGGTTCAAGCTCTGCGATACGACGCCTTAGGCTATGTCGAGCGCTACATTCTTGAGACGGCAAAATTGTCACAGCTGTTTGCTCACCAGGTGATTTGGAACATGAAAGCCAACTCTTATAAGGATGAGGATTCCCAGGTGGTAAGTGCAATGTCTATTGCAACTTGGTTGGTGATCAATATACTGACTCCGTGATTCCATAGCCGGATCCCCTAAAGCCGACATTGGATCGGTTCATTGAGTCTTTGATCTCAAGCTTCTCTGACGAAGAGCGCATCTTCTATGAACGAGAGTTCTCCTTCTTCAATGAGATCACGGGTATCTCTGGTACTCTTCGGCCTTATATCAAGAAGAGTAAACCCGAGAAAAAGGAGAAGATCGAGGAGGAGCTCCGTAAGATCAAGGTTGAAGTGGGAGTCTATCTCCCTAGTAACCCTGACGGTGTGGTGGTAGGTATTGATCGAAAATCCGGCAAGCCCTTGCAGAGCCACGCAAAGGCGCCCTACATGGCAACCTTCCGGATTCAAAAGACCCGGCCACGGCTGGAAGCTAATAAGGGAGCTCGCACCCACGGCGGCGAGTCTCGTCAAGTGGCCAAGCGGGCTTCATACGCTGAACAGGAGACTTATGAGGTTTGGCAGTCGGCGATTTTCAAAGTCGGCGATGACTGTCGTCAAGACATGCTCGCTTTGCAGATGATTGCAGCCTTCCGTAGCATCTTCTCCAGTGTCGGGCTTGATGTTTGGGTCTTCCCCTACCGGGTCACCTCCACAGCTCCTGGTTGTGGTGTGATCGACGTGTTGCCCAACTCGATTTCTCGGGATATGCTTGGGCGTGAAGCCGTGAATGGGTTGTATGACTACTTTGTTTCCAAGTATGGAGGTGAAGACTCCATCAAATTCCAGGAGGCACGTACCAACTTTGTCAAGAGCATGGCGGCTTACTCCGTGATCTCCTATCTGCTCCAGTTCAAGGACCGACATAACGGCAACATCATGATTGATGACGCTGGACACATCATCCACATCGACTTTGGTTTCTGCTTTGACATTGCCCCCGGTGGTGTGCGTTTCGAGCGAGCACCATTCAAGTTGACTTCTGAAATGGTCGCGGTAATCAGTGGGACCCACGACCCAGCCCATCATCCTAGTGGCAATCCCGGGCTCGGTCTGCCTGGAACGCATTCGTTCAATCCGACTGCCACTCAACCTTACCGCTGGTTTGAGTCGATGGTTGTCAAGGCCTTCTTAGCATCGCGCCCATATTGCACCAAGCTTTCGCACATTGTGTCCTTGATGCTGGATAGCGGTCTGCCGTGCTTCAAACCCGAGACCCTCAAGAACTTCCGTGATCGATTTGTTATGGATAAGAGTGAAAGGGACGCCGCAGAGTACATGCGGGACTTGGTGAGGAAGTCATACATGAGTCGATCTACCAAGGGATACGATCAGTTCCAACTAATGACCAATGGTATCCCCTACTGAATTGTCTCCCATGTCTTGTGTTTTTGATTGCTTTGAAATCCTTCACATCTCTTTCTGATTCTACTGGATCTGCTAATATCATTTTGTTCTTACTTTTGATCGCGAAAAAGGGAAATGTCTCCAATTTGGATTCTCGCATACGTAGTTTGTATACTTTAACTTTGGCATTCTTTTGACTTCGCTTCCTCAATTCTTCGCCGCTACCAGAATCCATTGCCTCTCGTCTAAGCCAGTAAAGTTGGATCATTTGAAACATGGAGCACTCCAGGACTATGTTTATTTGGGTGATTGACGTCACGACTTCGTGCCCGCCACCATTCACCACATGTTCTAACCACGTAAAGAGACAAAATGACGAAATGGGCTTCGGGTGGCATAGGAGCTAAATGCTGGAGATTCGCAATCACTGGTGGGATTTCATTTGAAGAATATAGAGTTATTTGGCAAGGTTGTGTATATACATAGTGGTATCAGTGGGATCTCAGCGGTATAGACACAACTTCCAAGGTTGCCAGCAAGCACACTCGCAAACCCTCCGGTTGTTACCTATAGAATCGTGAGCTCCACTCATGACGGGCTCTTCTTAGGATGGCTCGGACGTGGCAACTTAGAATCATAAGAGCCACCTGGACCAAATATGTAGCCTTAAATACCTAGGCGGTTCCTAGCTTAACCAAGCTCTGCTTTTCTGCTACACAACCCCAACCTCGGATCCGATTCATGTCCCTCACAGTTCAATCTCAAACTTGCCTTTCGTTCTTCCAATGAAGGTCCCTTTTTTTAAGAAACGGGGGGAGGGGGACACTTCCCCACCCTCCACGGATCTGTCCGCGGAGGTCGACCACGAGAAACGGAGAAGTAGTTCGTTTGACGAGTCCCAGGTGCCATGGGTAACATGGCGATCATTGACCTTGGGAGCATTTGTCTCCATTGGTGGTGTCATTTTTGGATATGACACTGGTCAGATTTCTGGCTTTTTGGAGATGAACAATTACAAACATCGCTATGGCCAGCAGAAGAGTGATGGGACTTTCTATTTCAGTAATGTCCGGTCTGGGTTGATCGTGTCCCTGGTGAGACTCTTGCATCTGGATCCTTTCCCCATCCATTCCTGACCCTATAATATAGTTGTCAATTGGAACTCTCATTGGAGCTCTTATGGCTGGCCCTTTGGCGGATCGAATTGGCCGTAAATGGTCGATCTTTGCGTGGTGTATTATCTTGCATGTCGGTCTTATCATCCAAATCTCTTCACCTTATGGGAAATGGTATCAGATGATGATGGGGCGATTCATCACTGGCTTCGGTGTAGGGTCATTATCGTTGCTAGTCCCCATGTATCAGGGTGAAATTGCACCAAGACATATTCGAGGTGCTATGGTCTGGTAAGCTAAAACCCACTTGATCAATATGCTTGGAGGCTGTTGCAACTGACCGCGATTCTAGTTCGTACCAGTTGTTTGTCACATTGGGTATCTTCGTTGCCTACTGCATCAATTTTGGCACAGAGAGCATGGATAGCACGGCGTCTTGGCGAATTCCATTGGGCATTACTTTCCTCTGGGGTCTGCTGTTGGGACTTGGGATACTTTTGTTCCCCGAGAGTCCGCGATATGATTACCGGCATGGGCGTGTGGCCGTCGCAAAGACCACCATGTCCAAGCTATATGGCGTGCCTGAGAACCACCGAGTCATAGTCCACGAAATTCTTGAAATTCAGGGCCAGCTGGAGACCGAAAAGGGAACGAGAGGGGGGTTGTATGGTTGGATCGAGATGATGCAGGCCCCGCGGATGCCATATCGAATCGCTCTCGGCATGGGGCTTCAGGCCTTGCAGCAACTGACAGGTGCCAATTACTTCTTCTACTATGTAAGTAGGGTGCTTTGAAACCGAGGCTTGGCGCTAGAAGACTGACCATTTTCACCTAGGGAACGGTTATCTTTAACGGAGCTGGTATTAGCAACACCTATGTCACGCAGATGATCTTGGGTGGTGTCAACTTTGGTACCACGTTTGGAGGTCTATATGTCATCGAGCACTTTGGCCGGCGCAAGTCGCTGATTACTGGTGGTATCTGGATGTTCGTCTGTTTCATGGTCTTTGCATCAGTGGGGCACTTCTCCCTTGACGTGCAAACTCCAGAAAACACTCCAGGTGCCGGCAAGGCGATGGTGGTTTTTGCGTGTCTGTTTATCACTGGGTTTGCCATGACTTGGGGCCCGATGGTGTGGGCTATTGTGGCAGAACTATACCCATCGCGGTATCGAGCCAAGGCGATGGCACTGGCCACGGCTTCGAACTGGATGTGGAATTTCTTGATTGGGTTCTTCACTCCATTCATCACGGGAGACATCGATTTTGCCTACGGATATGTGTTTGCTGGTTGCCTCTTCTTTGCAGTTATAGTTGTGTACTTCTTCGTCATTGAGGGTAAGGACAAGACCTTGGAGGAGATGGACATGATGTATGTGATGCGGGTGCCACCTTGGAAGAGCAGCAAGTGGACGCCACCGGCACCAGAGCATCAGATCACGACGAACCAGCTCATGGACCGACGAGTGGCAGAACAGTATGATCTTGAGGAAGACGCCGAGGCCAACAAGAAGCAAGCTGAGACGCCGGGCCATCTGCATGCAGAGGATCCTTCTGGTGCAGGCCCCGGAGCAGCAGGTCCCTCTGCGGCTTAAAGATACATATATATATATATGGATATATGCCAGTAGATGGCTAAATTTGCATTCCTTCATAAGATATCAATTTGGGCCGCATATGTCATTCTCAGTACCAGCTCGAGGTCATGAAAGAGAAAAAGAAATAAGAAACCCGAATGCACCCTCACGCCTAAAACATACCAACGTAGGAAAAAGTATGATCTTGGTGCCCGACTTATATAAGAAAATAAAAACAAGGAAAAAAGAAACCCTTGCCGTCCGCTATCCAGCACCAGAGTAACATGGTCGAGTTTTTGACATCAACTCCATGCGACGAAGCTAAAAACACATATGTGAAGGGTAAAACTAGAAGATTCACCATGAAATGCGAGAAGAGAAAGAATATCGTAAACATCTGCAAGCCTAGTCCATAAAGTCACCGCGCAAGATCTTCTCCTGGAAGAAATCGGGCTTCTTCTGCTTCGGCTGTTTGGGAATTTCCCGAATGGGCTGCTCCATGGAGGCAATGGAGGCTGCACGCTGATGGTGCGACTGACGGGCCGACTGGGGGGAGGCGGGGCCACCGAGGGAAGGGGCTCGCTCGGCACGAGAGCGGAGGGCCTCGGACCAGTTAAAGCCTTCGCCTACTCGGCGAGACACGTTAGATCTCTCATCCTGGGGAGAAGTGGCGGTACTTGCAGGAGAGCGGGCAGTAGGCCGCGCTGTCGGTATTGAAGGGGGTATTCTACCATTGCCTATACTGCCGGACCGGGCATCCCGTAGAGCCTGAGCTCCAAAGGAGACCCGTCGGGCAAATGGGGAGCTTGGAGAGCCCCCCTCTGCATCCTCTGCGACGGCATCCTCGTTAGGAGCAGAGCCCCAGGAGCTGGACAGGCTACCACGACGGAGGGACATGTTTCCGAAGGCGGACGTTTGGGTCGGCGAGCCAGACAATCCCAGCGTAGTGATGGACAGCCGTCGCTGGCCCTGGCCCGTCTGTGCGTTGGTCTCCTTGGCAGACTGATTGTTCTTCGAGAAGAGATCGGTAAAGGGGAGGCCGGATGCAACGGAACCACGTCTGGGGCGCGAGTCAGACGCAGGGACGTTGATCGGTGAGGTGGAACGGTCGTTGGACATGATTTCGGGAGGCGTTCAGAATGAGGAGGATGGAAACTGGACGGACTGGCCGCCCTTCTCATTCAAGTGAGCTGGGGAAGAAGAGAGTCGAAACTGCTAAGGGGAATTCCAACCCAAGCAGCGGTGAAGATGGGAAGTTAGAAGAGATAGATGACTTTGGGGAGGGGATTTCAGTGGAATGGAGAGAATGTGGAAAGATGGAAATACAAAAGAGGGGAGTGTGTGGCACCACATGAAGAATGACAAAGAGGGGAGATAAACTAAGTGATTATCTGGGGTAGCGCCACCTATAGTCGTATTCCGAGTGGAGCGGATTCGGCTGATGATGTCGAACATTTCCTGTTCTGGTCGTTAATTCGCTGTTGAGCTTACCGTGGGCCGTTTTGGGCCAAGCTTAGTTCTTTTTTGGGATGTGTGATTGGCGGATTGGGTCAATAGGCCCCACTTCTCATCATCTCAAGGTAGGTAGATCTTAAATTATGCTATATCACAACGAATTAGGCTACGGTCCGAAACTGAAACCGTCCAAAACATGGGATATCTCTTTTTACCTATAGAGCAATCAAGATAGTGATACAGCATCAAAGAAGAAGAAATAAGGAAATAGAGGGGGTTATTTCCCCCAGTTCAGACAGAATGAAGACACTGGAATGTCTATACAAGGATAAGGACAAGAAAAGAAAAGAAAAAAAAAACACGTACATTATGTATTACTCGTTTCCCGTAAATTGTTTTTCCATTACACAATCTCTCATTTCCACAAATATACTTAAAGGTTGACGAGTAGATGTATACTGGGAGAAAAAGGATGGAGTGAGGGGAGGCACGACAAGGGGAGCATTCCCTGTTCACTCTGGCGCGCCGCCACCCTTTTTGGACCTTCCCTCATATCACAAAAGCACATTTCCACTGGAACGTAGGGGATGAATTCATGATCCTCAGGTTTGGTGAAACAGCTGAAGCAATTTTCGGCCGACCGTCGGTTCGATTTCGGTCCCATCACGGGCAATCTTCACCTCACGGTTGGCATTCCACGGATTGCGGAGCCCACGAGTTCGGTGGAACGGCACTCGTCCAGTAGAGAGCCATTGGATGCGGAAGGGCTTGCCAAAGGTTTGCCCATCTGTCTCGAGCTCCTCCAGCGGGGCCTCGCTCTTCTCACTCCGGGCATCGTCCTGTTCATCCTCCAGTGATTCCACCTCCCAGAAGATCGTGCCCCGGGCCGAGTCATCAATGATCCGACCCTTTGGAGCCGTCGAGGTGGCCAAGGTCGGTGTTACCTCCAATTCCTCCGTATTGCTCGAGGCAGGTTCCGGTCGAGCAGGCATCTCCAACGCCAGTTCTTCGTCGTCACTGATTGGGGAGAGCATGCGAGCATATCCAAAATATTCACCAGATTTGTTGGCCGAGAAGATCAGGTATACGTGCTCAGTGGTCTGCAAAAATATAAAATCCGAGATCAGATATGGGCAACTTTGGGTTGCAGAAACTGACAGGAACTACTCACCTTGAAGGCTTGATTGAGATTGGTTTCATTGTGACTCTGGGTGGCCCAGATTCCACTTTGTTTGCTCAATTCGAGATCCTCCACGGTCAAACTCTTCACAATAAAGTACCGATCCGATGAACGGGACCCATCTTCCAGGGGCGGGATAGCCCGAAACTCTGTTGCACCCAGAGCCTCCTCGTCTGGAATGTCGGTATTCTCCTCGGAGCGCCGAATGGCCTGGCCCGTAGACCCTGACCCGGGGACCGTAAAGCCTTTGCGAAGCCGACAGACAAGGCGAACCCCTTGAAAGCGAGAGTCATGAAATCTCCCCAAAGCAGCGGCACAGGCGATTGCTGATTTGTAGTTCACAAATGCGCAGTTACTTTTGGAGATGAGGAACACACTCTCGATGTCGCTAGTCGCATCCTGGGAGAAGTGATCCTTGAGATCTATCACATTGGCTCCGGGCGGGAGATTTCCGACCCAAAGAGCATTGCCAGACTGTTTGGGCTTGCGGGGTGGCCCCCGGGGGGTGCTGGAGGTCGACACGGAGTGGGTGAGAGAAACTGAATCTGCGAAGCACACAACGCATCAGCAATCCAAGGTCGCTGCCAATGTTCAGCGGGTGAACATACCGGCAAGTAATGGAGCCTGTGCTAGTCTCGAAGGATTTGAACCGTCCACGATGGTCTTCGAAACATCATAATCCAATTCAGAGAGTCGTCTGTCTTCCTTCGGGGTACTGGCAGGTAATGGTCCTCGAGGGCCCTGGCGAGTTTGGGGTCGTGGCTGTGTTGGGCCGGTTACGGGAGGTGTGTTATGTCCATATGGTGCTGCATAAGGGTGAGCGTAATAACCACTCCCATATATAGGGGCCTGTCCAGTGCCCATGGGTTGCAAAGGTGGGGTCGCGACATATGACGGGTAGTGACCGGCACCGTGTGATGCCGTTCCTGGGTGTTGAGCTAGGCCATATGGCGGGTAAGCCGGATTGAAGGGAATGCCATATGGTACTCCTCCTGGAGTCTGTCCAGGATACGGGCTGATTGACTGCATTGGATAAATCATGCCTTGGGCGGGGGCGGGAGGAAATTGATTCGTAAGATGTGGTTCAAAGGGCGACGGTTGTGACTGGGGATTTGGAAGTGAAAAAGCCATATGATTCATACTCATGGGTGAGGGCTCATATCTCCCATGTCCCATATAGCCAGGGCTGGAATATTGGTTGGCCTGCACTGGTCTCAAGGGTTGACCGGCACTATCGGTACCTATAGAGTCGGACAACGTCAGCGCCTCAATCCGAAAAAATTCTTTGCAAAGGGACGAGGGTGAATTTACCAGATCCTGGGGTTGACTTCGAGGCATCTGGCTCTTGTGCCAGGGTGGTCCCTTCTGCACCCCGAGATGAGTTGCCCTTGCCTGAAGGAACATCGCCCATGGGGCCCGGTAGTGAACTAGGTCGACTGGGATGGAGTAAAAAGAAGACACTAAGGACAGAATATATTAAGCCGGGGAACATTGGATCCAACATTGTATCCAACTAACCTCTCGGACGCCCAGTACTCCCCAGGGTGTGAGACCACTTGGGTCTACGGTACAACACTAAATAGTATGCGCAGTACAACTCACAGCAATGATGAACACTCGATATTTCTGCTCAATGTGTGTAGAGGTTAATAACCAACCACCATGACGAAAAAGGGAGTTGTGAGAAAGGCTAGCAACGACACAAAGAAGACAATGCTCAAGGTCAAAACACCAGAAGGAAAGAAATTGTTGAAAGTAGAGTAACAGAGCAAGGTCAAATACAAGAGGACAAAGAGTTGGGTATGATGATGGAATGAGGGGGGTGTGAAGGCAGTGTGCAGAAGTGTATTGCCGCGCTTAAGCAGGGCTAGACAGCCCCGACTTCCCGGGAAAGTCATTCGGTTGTGTGGCTCATCTTTCACGGGAAAGAAAAAAAAATGATTAAGAAGAAAGGATATAAACAAGTACAGGATATCGAATCATATGGGAGCAGAGGGGGCAAAGAGGGCGATTGGGGTGGGGACAAGGTCCAGAGTCCAGATGTCAATCCCCCCCCTTCCAAGCGTGAGAGCATAGACGCTTTTCTATCAATATTCTTTCCAAATGGTTTTGGAGAATGGAAAGTATTGTTGAGGGACATCACACATAGGGCTAGACCGACATGGAAGTCAAAGGAATTGGGGAACTAAATCCGCCAATAGCGTGATTTGCTCGTACTTGTAGGGCTGGGGAGACATTTCGCACAGAATTGATGCTTGGCCGGGGAATTGACATGAGAACGTACCTTGTAAGCTTTGGTTTGAAGAAGTGACCTCAATAGAAGGGGGAAAAAAAAAATATGAAAAAAAACTTAATCCCTAGAAAACAGCTTCAACGGGAGAGTCCGTACAGATCTCTATACGGTCAACAGGCGTTTTCACGAATTGAGCCCGAGGCGAACTAGAATGCCCAATGCAGGGAAGCCGAGATGAGGGGAATCAATTGTGGCTTAAGTGAAGTAGACTCTCGCACACTAAAATAGGATCCGGCAAAGGGCGCACGGGGCCTGGCAAAACCCAGATATACTAGATTATCTTGTGGAGACGAGAAAAGGCAGAGACGTTTTTCTTTTTTTTTTTTTTTTAAAGAAAGAAAAAAGATGAAAAAAGAAAAAGAAAGATAACGTCCGGCTGACGAACGCCCAACGCCGTCGAGGGATCTTTGTGGATTCAAAACAGTGGCGGATGGGGGGAGGTGGAAAGAGGCTTGGACGCCCAAACGCACTTGGCTGTGGCTGACGGGATCAGGAGATGTTGCGTCAAGCACAGAAAGGTTACAAAGGGTGATTCTTCATCCCAGATTTCTACCGATTGGGTATGATCGGAGCAGGGAAGCTCGAGCGGGTCGAGGGATATACCTGGTCCGGTGGGCCCCTGTTGTGAGGATTTCTTGTGGCGGCCCCTCTCTGTTGAGCATACCAAGTCAGGTCTTTAGATTGGGCTGGAATCCTTTTCAGGATGGAGTACGCTACCGCCCAGACGACGATCTTTCGCGTCGTAGATGCCCCTGCAGTGACAAATGCTTGTCATCCAGTGGAGCTTGAAAAAGGACCAAATTTCAAATTCTGAAGACTCAAGGGAAGTGTCAAGGGAAATCGAGGCTGAGGGCCCATGGATCTGAGGACACTGGCAATGCATCGGGTAATCATGCCCACATGGCGCGCATGAATTTGTCAGTGGCTTCTTCCGAAGAGATCGTGCCAAACCGGACAAGACGGATGAATTTTACGATGCCATTGGTCCACATTCCGTGACTTCCATCGGTACTGTACATGGAAGATATTTTCATCGGCGGATTTACAAGATGTACTCAGTGTAGCCGCATACACTGTGGTAGTGACGCAAGTCTGCTTTGCCACTGTCAGGGGTGGGTTAATGTGGGTTGGAAGGGGGTAAGGGGATGAAAAGGTGGGGAGGAAGAGCGAGAGCGAACTGTTGGAAACCAAAAAAAAAAAAAAAAAAAAAAAAACTAAGGAGAACAAATAAGTAGAATACAGATTGTAATACCTGTCAAAAAGGTCCTATCCGCGACGGATAGAAACATTCCACCTTCTGGAAAAATTACACACGACCGCGTACACTGACCCAGCAGGCCCTCGGCCTATCATGGACGAAAGGAAGAACGGCTTGTGTATCCCGACGGGCGGCGCCGAGGCTGTAAGGGGAAAGCGTGGATGGAATGGAGTGTGAAATTGGTGCACTCCCACTAGGCTCGATCATGATCCCACCAATCGTGAAGAAGGTATGGACCCAGTCAAACCCCGTGAAAGGTCCAGGAATGTGGCGCTCACACGGATGATACCGGTTTGGGTAGCAGGAGACGTGTACAGTCCAGACTCCTCTATTCGACGCAAAGCCCAGGCTAGAATCTCTTCTGTACATGGTGGCTTTTTCAAGAGTTTACTTCCATGCATAAGTGCAACGTTTGGCTCCCGGGGGCGACCCAGGGCACCAGGTCGATCAGACCATTCTGTCGGTAACGGGAAACCCGCCGCGATAGTGTATGTATCTTGACCTGGAAATTTGATGGCAGGTTTGTGAGAGGGTCTTGGAGACGGAGTGGGTCAAGCATTTCCCCACTCAACCAGGTTTCGGGGAAACAAGAAAAAGATAATGGAAAGAGGAAAGGGTTCCATTGATCGAGAAAACTAAAAAGCAACCTTGGAAACTAATATGGAGATGGATTGAATTACTGAAAAAGGGTACTGGAAAGTGTCAGTACAGTATGGAGTGAAGTGAGATGGTGAGGAAGTGAGAAGATCCACTTGCTTGACATTGATCGGCATCTCATGCCAGCCAATCACAGTCAGCAACTGCCGACCACACCGCATCCAAGGTTCATCTTTCTCAGTTACATCGCTACAAAGATAAGTTTCATTACTGTACTTATCCTATGGCAATTACAACAGTTACAGGAGCCATTTCAAGGTTAGACTTCTTATATCCTACGTAGACTCTCTTCGGACTTTGGAGTGTACAAATATCTACAGAAACCCTGTACGACCTACATAGAACACCAAATTGACCCCAATCGGATAAAATCAAATCAATTCACTAAATTCTACCAGGTTCATCACTCTATACCATACACTCTTACGAGGTTGTACATGTATATTGACGGGCTATTTTCCTGTGTCCTATGACCCGGAGATCAGGTGATCGCAGATATAAACATCAATGTACGCCACACAAGCCACTTACCTACAACGAGCCATGGGAACATGATTGATTTTTGATGTCTCGCCACTCGAGGCAACGGCGTGAAAAGATAGATGGTATGGCAAGTTCATTATGGATAGTGCATTCTACTCATTGGATTGTCTGACCGGACGACCAGAAGTAGGAATCCCTGGCGCATACCCGCGACGGCCTCATTCGGCGTACGGTTCACTGAACGACTGGGAATCTTTTCCCACAAAACTTGGAAGAGGGGAACGAGGGTCCTTTTGAAACGTCTACCTACTTTACTCTCAATGCTGTGCAAGTCAATCCCCAATGGATAGCTCGGAGAAGGGGTCTCTTTCCGTACCCAGAGTGAACAGGCCATTGCGAGTGCTCCAAGAATCAACCTCCAAGCAAGATCGTCACGGTACGCACCTCAGGCGCCACATGGGGTCAGTGACGTCATAGCCTCATGTACATCATTTCTCCACGTTCCTAGCAGCGTCCAATCAGCGCTCTGCATATTCTGACTCATCAAACATCAGAAATGCTCAAGGAATCTGATCTCCAAATGAGAACCTCTTGGTGGGTCCGTTTCGACCCATTGAACGCCGCTGATGTATTCGAATATTATGATCGATGATATTCCATCAAGGGCGCAATCGGCATCACAGTGTACCAGAAGCTCCTCGTGGAAGATAGTGCTCCGAGAATTTAACGTTCCAAGTTCAACATACTATACAATACGCACGTCCATTCCACAACATCCTCATATGCATCCCCACTTAGTCTTGGGGTCTGAGAGGGGATCCCAATCAGAATTCGGTGATCTGATGGAGATCAGCCTAGGGATAGCGCAACATTGAGGCGGAGGCGAATGGTCTCACATCCTTGTGACAGATCTGCAATATCATTCCTACAAGAGGGAAGGGGCGGACAAAAGGATAGGTCCATTGGGCTGAGAACAACGGGTCTAACACGGCTCAATGGTTGATCTATCACGCATGGTGCTTTGGCAGAGTGGCAGTGAACGCCAGGTGGACTAGCTTCTTTCCTTAAATAGGAATGAGCTGCTTGCTCGGTGGGATCTGCAAGGGCTGATGAGAGAAAAACCTGCTCGACTCTGTCAAAAGGCCTTAACTCATTGTTTTCTACAGGCCTCGCTGGCCGAGATAACCGTTACTTCCGGAGTTTTCACTCAAATGTGATCCACATAAAATTAGGGAGTTTCATTGGAATCTCCAAGGATCCTGTTTTACAGTACATACTGTACAGTAAACTGTACATATGCTCATCTCACTGCATGTCTTGGCCGTTTTACAAACGCCACTGACCCACGGCTATACTCGATGAAGACAAGCACCGTCAGTTGCTGGGGCCGATGGAATGAGTCAAGATGAGCAGATCGCCACTTCCAGGCAGCGAGATATTTCTAATGTGTTTTTGTGAATTCCATGGAAGTCCAACGACATATCGTGGGTAATGAGACATGTGGAAGGAATTAACCCATTTGCAAATCCATGCTGAATTGCCCCATATGTTTTGTGACTACGATTAGGTATACAGAGAATTGAGCTATCCTACTGACTATGCATAGTATGATTATCGCTTTCATCAGACCGAACATTGTACATGGTATGGATATTTGAAGCACAATCCACCAATTATACGGTTTCAATCAATTCTATAGAAGACGTAGTAACTCAAAACTTCTGAGCTTCCCAAAGCAGCTAGCTATACAAGGTCATGGTACATTAGTAAAGGTGATCTATACTTTGAATGCAAGTCATTGTGTTCAAAGGGAGCGAAGGATATTATTCATTCTCAGAAGGGAACTACTACTCCCCAGGTATGTACAGCCGCGAAACAAAGTAAACCCGTATCATCCACCAAGCCAAGCGCCAGATTACACTTGGATTGGCACCAAGACGCCAGTTGGAAAGAAAGTCGAGGGCGCGGAGAAGAAAGGCATCGCTGGGGTATTGATACATAACGAAGAACCCCCTAAGTTTGGGAAGTCCTTGTCTCCCCAAATAGAGAGGTTGGTGTGAAGATGCTAAACACGTCTCCATGCTAGAATTGACGACCCTTGGAAGGGGAGAGCCAAAAAGACAAAACCTATGATGAAGACAGCCAACGGTTGAACCGAACCGAATATGAATAAAAGAAACCACCCGGCCGTTCAGGCAGAAAGGATGGAAAGGTGACCACCGAAGGTTTCAAGATCAAAAAAACAAAAGGACAAAAAAAAAAGAGGTAAAATACCCAAGCCATACACAGAAGAGTCATCAGAGGGTAAAAGGTTCATGTGAGTCTCATTACGATTGGATATAATTAGGAATTTTTGGAAGCGGCGCCCGGGATACCGAGGTCATTATCGGTCGATCCCAAGGGATGCTACCTTCCCTGCAAATCGTGCGCCGGCGCTTCCTCGCTTGGACAACTTGTCTTTCTCCTTCGTATCGGAGTTAGGCATTTGGGACCCGGATGAAGCAGAACTGTCCCTGCTTGAGCCCCGGATGGTGGGCAGGGACCCAAGAGTGTCACTAGCGGTAGTCTTTGCAGCAGGACTGGGGGCGCTGAATGCAGAATTCCGCGCAGTGCGCTGACTGAGATACAGCTGTGCAGCGGGGGAAAGAGGGATGGAGGGAGGTTGTGGGGGGATCTCCGCGCCGTTCTGGACCAGCAGTTCGGCAACGGGGAAAGGGATTGCTTTGGCGTTGGAACGAGCGGTCAGGCTAGTAGGTGTGGATCCAGGCGAAGCAGGGTCAGCGGCAGCAAGGGCCAAGAAGACAGCGTGTGTATTGCGGGACCGATCTGGGACATTGACATTGGCACGTAGTGCCATCCCATATAGGACACCTTGAATGTCATTTGTCTTAATGGAGGCAAGAAGTGTTTCGTTAGGAGTCGCAAACCGGGACCGGGACGATGGCAATTGCTCAACATAAGCTCGATCAACATATTTGGCCGTGATGAACTTGAGACGCTGCTCCCGTGTGGACGCTGGGCTTGGTTTGAGCGACTGGTCCAGTGTTGCCTCCCAGATCATGTTGCTAACCCGATTGCCGACCTGTAAGAGAATCTCAACAATGTCGTTTGAGAATGAATGAACATCCAGAGTCAAGGATCGGATCTTGGAGATGTGGGTCCCCAGAGATCGGTGGATACCACTGCACTCAATGCACAGCACAATGCCGAGGTTGATTGACACCCATTCAACCTTGGAGGAAGATCCACAATCGGCGCACCAATTGTTCCCCTCGTCAGCATCGCGCACGGTCTGTAGTAGCCGTGAGGGGTTCTCCTCATAATTGTTGCTGTCGTTGCGAACATAGCTGGGGCGTGCTCCAACCGTTGTACGGCGCGTCACACCAGCAGCGGAGCTGCTTGAATAGGAGTGATGACCAGATACGGATGAGCTTTTACCCGTTAACACAGACCCAATATCACGACCAGCAGACGACTCGCTCTTAGACGAAAGGGGAGGTGCCAGCGGCATTCCTCTACCCTCTACTGCACTTTGCAGCGCATTGTTGATAGAGCGAATCCAATTCGCCATGTCATCCTCTGAAGTAGCCTGATAAACTCGCTTGAACTGCGGCGTTATAACTTCAAAGCAGAATCGTCGCTCAGCATTGCGAGCTTCGCGAACAGATGCCATTCGAAGATCAATAGGCTCCATGTGAAGATCTAGTTTTTGCTTCCAGTTGCTGTACTCTGAAAGTTTCCCTTGGTCTAACACAATCCAGAATCTAAGGTTGAGTGTATGATTAGCATGGGTAAGGATCATAACCTGTTCACGAGGTGTCACCTACTTATGCCAAGCCTGCTTGTTGATACCCTTGGGGTCCATATGGGACCCAGGACGGGAAAGAGCCCACAACAATCCTTCTTTGCGTTGCTGTCCAGCAGCACGATCAGTCCCGAGCGAATCCCGCTCTTCGAGATCCCGAATGCCCTTGAAACGATTTTGGCCTGAAGCGCCGGTGGGACCTGCGCTAGTTGTAGGTGCAGAGCTACCACCAGCGGTTGAGCTGACTGACCCTGCGTTGGCTTGGGATGAGACGGACGAGCTGTTGCTGATGACGCCACGGAGCTGGGAGCTTGTGCTATCGGCTCGGCCCAACTCAGTCTCCATAGAAGCAGTTCCGTTGCCAGTCCCAGGAGATATAGTTGAGACACTCGTGCCACCGGCCACGGCATCAGGTTCAAGGTACGGATTACTGTTTTTTTCAAGCGCCCTGCGCTTCTCCTCACGCTCGGTTCGCTTAAACTGGAACTCCTTGTCGGCCTGATTAACTTCGTAGATAAGTGCATCCAGTTGAGGGACCATTTCCTCAATCCTCTTTGCCGCTGCCAAGAAATTCTTAGCTTGGAAATCCGCGTACTTGGTGAGGTGCGAGAGCACCTCTTGTTCCTTGCGGCCGCCGTGAAGATCTTGCATAAAAGAGGAATAATCAAAGCGCTTCAGCTCAAAGTTTCGTCGTTTGGCCTGGTACTTCGAATCACTTTCGGCTCGCTTCTTCTCCTTGAGTGAGTCCTGCCGCTGGCCCAAATATCGGCTGACATAGGCGTAATAGTCCCGACTCTCCTCATCGAAGTCCTTTTTCTTCGACTCTGCTTGCTTGATATCATTATGATAAACCTTTATAAGGGGTTCAATGACAAGCTTTTGTAGCTGAAGCGTGTTCAGCTGCTCGTAAGTCAGAATCTGACGAGCGATCCTCTCGAAATAGTGATCCAACGCAGGTTGAATAACGTTGCCGTTAGAAGTTGACGTCTCCCCTAAGGAGCCCAGAAACGCTTCCATGGCATCATTGCAGGATGCCTGGGCCTGTTGGGCCGCCTCGGCCTTTTTAAGCACTTTTTTTGTTTTCGCGCGCATATTACCTGTTTTCTGTTCCAACGCTTTCATGGTCGCTCGGAATAATGGGCCATCTTCCACAACACTCATATCATCTCCAGGTCGAGAATGTGGCAAATCAACTTTCACGGGAGGTGGGGGCGGGGGTTGTGTCGGGGCAGGGGGTGCCCCGTCTACGGTCTCCGGCGGAGTGATGGAAGGAATGTTATGATGAGTGGTCTCCGCGTCACTGAAGTGAGAAGCCGTGGATTGGGTAGAAGGGACGCGGCTGCGAGGAGGGACCGGTAGCTCAAGGTTGGGCGACGATATCCGCGGACTTGGGAGCAGCCGTACCGAGTTGTGCACCCAGAAGGAAAAGTGAGCAAGGGTATTCAGGCGGTTAGTCCTCTGATCATAATCCAGCAAGCTGCAGCTATTTCGCCAGCCGCCCCCTTTATCTTCTGGTCCTTTGGGAGGCTTCCATGTCCAGGACCACTCAAATGACACCGACGGGGTGCCATCCGTAGAGAAGTCTCCGATGAGTTGTACGTTGGAGTTGTTTTGTAGGTTGGGATTTGCGTGAAACTCCCGGGTGATGAGGTTATCGAGTTCTTTCGAGTTTGACGCATGGGCAAAAGTAAGTCCATTAAGGATGGTGTCGCTCACTTCAGGAAGCGAGGTCGAGACGCCGTTGACCGTGGACCCAGTAACGTTGCCCGTTGGTGTTTGACGAAGGATAAAGGTGAAGTTGAAGACGAGTTCATCGTCGTTTGTGAGGCGCAATAAGAAAGTGGGAGTGGGAGCAGTAGAGGGGACGTCGGGATCCTATATTTCGAAAGAACATTAGCCTGCTTTTCGCAGCGCATATCTGGTCGGAGTTCATGTGGTAGTACCTGGATATATTCGATCGGAGTATCATCACCTGCATCCCGCTTGGCTACATATCTCACTGCCGGGAATGCGTTGGGGGATAGGGTCAACAGGCGGCGCCTGGAGTTGCTTATGGTGACCGAAGCGATCGAGACTAGAATGAAGACTTTGTCAGCACCGCGATCTCCAGTGTCTTCTCTAATGAGGGACAGGGCTTCTTGTACATCGATTCTGGTCCTTGAAAAACAAATTCCCCGCCTCGTCGAGACGGCTGGCGACATTGCCCATGATGGCGCAGGCACAGAAATCAGGTCACGGCGCGAGAAGGGATCTGGGCAAGCACCAAGCCAATCGGCCATCGACAGGGTGCGCTGCAGTCGGATGGCCCGTAGAAGGAAGAAGTCAAGTAAAGTGAGAAATCCGTCATTCAGTGCATGAAGTGGTCTGAGAAGAAGAGGGAGGGGGGGGGGGGGAAGGTGGAGTCGAAGCTTGGGATCGGGCTGATCGCGTTCGAAGGAGGGGGTGGATATCGGGGAATCGAACAAAACAGTGGAGTTTGTTTCGGAGTTTTCGTGGTTTCCTTCTCCCCTTTTTGGCCTGTATTTCTGTTTTTTAATGTCAATATATCTCGTAGATATGTGTTTAAATGACCGGTTCTTTTTTGCCTCTTTCATCAGGTGGATACTCTTCGCCCCTGGACAATGTAAGAAGCATGAGAGAGAGGGGCCGTGACTGTGGGTGGTTTCAGCCCCAATATAAGAAAGACTAAAAAAAGCACTTTGGTGAACTATGCATATGTCTACCTAACGCTACCTATTAGTCTGATCTTTACTTCCCACTGGTCTATCATACTCTAGGATTGAGATCGTAATGACATAGAGTGCCTAGTATCATATTACTCCGTGCTGAATAACCTCCAAGGTCAGTTGAGTAATTAGGGGCTTTATAAAAAGATGTTAAACAAGCTATCCTAAGTTCAGAAGGGCATTCTAGTGGTAAGCCTATTACTTATCGCATTGACTGCTAAACGATTTAGGCAACTCATAATATATGGATCATGGGGCACTACACAGCCCTAGTGAGGCGCCTGTTAACCTTGAAAGTTAGTACATGAAATGTTCATACCTTATACTTTATCATCAGATGATACCTTGAACTTAACTTGAAATTCAAAGACATTGAATTATGAGTAAAATAATCGCGCATTAATGTACATCACGCCTAGTACGCGCATCATCCAATCGTGAACATCATTACGCTCGGTTCCGGCCCGAGACAATTCAAACGTAGCAAAGGAACAACAGGGAACGAGACAAAAAATCGTAAGCATATCTCAGGCAACCGCTTTGGCTTTGGATGAGTCGGTGGCGGAGCGCACTTCACCAGTCGAGGCAGCCCGCTCACGACTGGAGTAACGGTGCTTAGGACGATCAGCGTGCCCATCGGCTTCGACCCATTTCATCATTTGGCCTTTAACATCACGCATCTCATGCACCTTCCGGTGCATGCCCCCTCGTCGAGGACCCTCGCCGCTACGTTCATCCAGCTTCTCCTCCTCCGAACTAGAGATGGAAAGGTCCGAAACACTACTCTGTTGGAGGTATGTGACGAGTTGACCTTGGGATTTTTTGACCTCTCGTTGTTCGTTCTTCATCTGGCCCATTCGCTCAGCATCCCCTTGACAGTCAAGAGTGCTAACATTCAGACCCGGGAAGTTGGACGCAATGAACTCCTTCAAGAGGGGCAACTTCTCGGAATTGGGCCGGTAGGTTCCACTGTCATTATCGATGAAAAGTTCGTAGTCCGATGGGTCTGTTGAACTTTGCAGCAACTCTTGGGGCATGTCATCCTCCTCCACGGGGAAGTCGTTTTCAGCTGTCTCTGTGAGGGAAGAAGGGGACTGGCGTCGGTGACGATGAACGATCCGTCGCACAAAGAATTCTCCCGAGTACGCAATATATATCGAAACATCACTATGCATCGTATGTTTGCTCAGTAGGTCGATTCCAAACTCCTTGCCTGTCTCCGTGAATCGAAATTTGCCGTCCAAGGTGATCACGTAGGTGAAGATCCGCCCGTTTTGACCCCAACTGGTGAATTCCAGGAACTTCTGCGTGAAATCGCGACACGGTTCAGCAAATGTGCCATTCAGAGTGCTGCGGTCAAAATTATAGATACGCTGATGCTGATGATGCAAAGCTTTATGTAGAATTCGGCCCCGTAGACTTTGCGCTTGGAACATGCCTGCCACAAATGGCCTGAATTCAACATAGCGATGATACAGTTGCGCGGGAACCGGACCGCGAAGCTGCATTTGGATAGCTTGGAAGCTATCGAGAAATTGTTAACCCGGATCAACCATGATGGAATTTCCATGACAAGGGACATACTTATATCGACTGATGGGCTTGCCATTCCCATCAAGAGCCTTGATTTGATCCTTTGTCCCTGTCAATCTTCCAAAGAGAGGCGAGAAGTGCTTGAACCAATAATTTGGGCCGAGAGTATACATCTGGCCACCGTCGGTCCCCGGGGTTCGACCTAGGCACTCGATGCTCATGATCAGAAACGACTCCTTATGGTGACCAGTAGCAAACGCGGAGACATTGGTGAACACATAAACTCGCTTGCTGCCAAAGCGCTTCTTCACCTTGAAAGGCTGCTCTTTGAATCCTTTCCAACCTTCCAGCGCGGGTATATCAATGAACGCGATCCCCAATTTGTCATCATGGTCCGCCGGATCCTCGTCCATCAGATAGGCCTTGAGCAAACCACCCGAAGCCGGTACATTTGCGACAATCCATTCGCTATTCCATATGGGGTTCATGTTCTTGCGCACGGTCGGCGATCGGAAGCTCATTACAGGATCCTGCTTATGACGCCGAGGTAAATCCACATGTAGTTGCGCATACACGTACGGGTCGGAGGAGAAACTGCCAAAGTCCGCGATGGGGAGATCATCCCCGCGATGAAAAGTGAACTTGACGGTATAGCCCGGCGGCGCATGAGGAATCGGAGTCGCATCGTAGCCTCCAGCGGGTTTGTGGTGATCGTCCATAGTAAGCCGAGACTGTAGCTTGTCGGCTTTTGCGACCAGCTTAGGAGCGTACTTGTCCACGGGATGCGAGGCCATGGCTGCGGGGAAAGCTGAATGATTTTAATCCAGAGTGAAACGCAAGTGGGGGAGTGGCATCATCCGAGAATGATAATCTTAAGATGTGATAAACAATAAGAATAGCGATGGGAGGTTAGGTGGGGGGAAGGACCACGTTGATTGATTCCAAGGAAGTTCGGTGGAGAACAAAAAAGAAAAAAGCCAAGAGCCAAGGTTCAGCCTTACCAGGCAACAGCCAAACTATATATACACGAGATACCAGATCGACGATGATCTCATAGTTTGAGTATTTGATAGATGGGGATCAAACCAGTTGTTCATAGGTTCTTCTATGGGTGCCTGGTTGAGTCGAGTATGGTAATACAGTCTTGCTCTCTCTAAGTATGCATCTAGTCAACAGTAATCAACGTACAGAAAAGTGAAGCAAAAAGAACATAGATATCTCGTAGAGATGCCAAAGGTAGCAAAAAACGCAAGAGGTTCGTGAGGTCATATCGTGAAGGTGGGGGACATGCGCGTTGACTCATTCGGTGACGTCGGGCCAATCTCCTTTTTGCTGGTGGCGTATTGGAGACACCCTACGTCCCCCGAAAGAGGAATTGCATATCTTCAGGGGTGAGTTTCTCAAGAGCCTGATCTTGATCCTTATTAATCGTGCCTCGAATGAGGTTGGCCTTCTTCTCCTGTAATTGAACGATTCGGGACTCGACCGAGTCTTCGATACTGAGCCGAGTGATCACACAGGGTCGTTGCTGACCAATGCGATGGCTGCGATCGGCGCTTTGCCATTCTGCTGCAGGGTTCCACCATCTGTACATAATGTGAGAAAAAGATCGACACTTAACCCTCCATAAGGGGAAAGGAATCAGGGAAACTTACGGATCGACAATGAACACTCGGGATGCTTCGGTCAGATTAAGGGCCACACCACCGGCTTTCAGGGATACCAGAAACACTTCCACGTCAGCGTTGTTCATAAAGTGCTCGATAGACTTCTGTCGCTGCGCGGGGGTCATGGTTCCATCCAGCATGACTGTATTGAATCCAGCATGGCGTAGACGCCACTCCACAAGCTGCAGCATCGAAGTAAACTGCGAAAAAATGATCGATTTGGGGGTATGACTCTTGTTCCGCTGTTGGTAGAGTTCATAGACAAGGGTTTCAATCTTGGTGGAGGAGGTCCAATCTTCCATGAGAATGCGATTAATGATCGAATTTTTCTTAACGGACTCTTCAGCCTGTTCGATGGTAGGTTGCTCGAGATCGATTGAAAGGGCAATATGGCATTGCGGACAATCCACAGTCGTGCTCTCGTCGAAGGACTGGATGTAATCCTTAACGCACTTGCGACAAAACTCGTGTCGACAGCGAGATCGAATAGCGTCTTCAGCAGGCTCATCACAGACTCGGCAGACAAGGATGTTGAACCCAGGCTGAACATGCTTCTTGAGAATGAGATCTGGGTGATTTGCCACCTGCCGCATCTGCATAATCAAACCGAAAATATTCGCATAATTGTTCAGCATGACACCTTGACTGACATAGGTATCGAACTTTCGAGTAGAATTGGTCATGATGCTGCGCGAGAAATCGTGTTCGATCTCACCAAAAAATTCATTGTGAATGATAATGCTACACACGGTCTTTGTTTAGCTTTGCCAATCAAAATTTATGGGGTGTTACTTACCGCTTCGGCGGAAGTTCCATTGACGACGTATGCTCCTGCTTCATCCGGCGCAGCATAATGTGGTCCGTGATGAGACGAAGCTTCGTCAATCCTGACTTTCGCTCTTCCTGGGTTCTTCCTTCCGTGACTAAAGATTTGAATTAGTATTTGCCGATGGAGAGGATGGAGGATGTCAACTTACTTGGATTGAGGATTTCCTTGTTGAAAATCGAGATATGATTGAAACCCCTAGAGAACTTCGTCAGTAATGATATATGTACTGGATCTCTCGTTGGGTACATACGTATGATTGCATTCCGTACAACGGCCCTGTTTGTTTGCAGTCCACTGAAGCTGCTGGCAATTGCATTGCTTACAAAAATAGCATGCAAATGGGCGGACCTGAAGGAAACGAAGCAGGGAGAAAAATTCGCCGATTCGATTCTGTACCGGAGTACCAGACAAACACCATTTGTAAGTAGCTTGCAGGGCAAAACAGGCCTTGGCAACACCCGTCGTACGTTGCTATATAGCAAGGTTAGGCTGAACACAAATAGGAAGGGAAGTCGACGAGAGGGACTTACCTTAATGCTATGAGCTTCGTCGAGGACAAGCCGGTGATAATGAATGGAATGGATGACACCTTTTATACTGTGAGCAGCGTACTATGATAACATTGGGAAAACTTACTATCTTCTTTCACGACTCCACCAGTACGAGCCCAGCCCTTCTCTTGTTTTCGAAACATGGATTCCAAACTCGAGTCTTAATAGTGGATCAGCCAAAGTATAATCCATAAAGATGCCAAAAAAAAAAAAAAAGATGAACGTACAAGATATCATGATCACGTCGTATTTCTGTAGATCGGTTGGGGTGAGCTTTCTGACCTTCGAGTCAGATCCATGGTAAACGAGGACTTTCAATTTGCCATCGGTGTATTCCTAGTAAGATGGTGAGCCGGGGAAATATATATATATATATATATATATATATCTGAGCATATCTTTCGAACCTTCATTTCAGATACCCACTGCATCAAAGCGACTGGGGGAACGAGGACGAGAGTCGGATCAGGCTGAGGGTAATCCGACATGATCAAAGAAACAGCCTGGATTGTTTTCCCCATTCCCATCTCATCACCCAAGAGGCCTCCACGGTACGCAGTCTTTTCTTGTTCCATCATCCAGTTCAAGCCCTCAAGCTGGAATGGTTTCAGCTTGCGAGTGATAGACTCTGGCTGCTTCGCTTGCCTCGGGGCTATGGTAGGTTGGGCCTTTAGGTCATCCCACATGGTACTGATGGTGGGGTGCTGCTTCTCCAACTTCTTCCGGTCTGTTTGTTTCTAAATCGAGGTCAATGGATGGTTCTTCAAACAAATTTGAATCTTCTGGCTTACGCGGCGAATTTTCCGTTGCTCCTCCCAAGTCGGTGGGAGCTCCTCACCATCCTCGTCATAATCTGCGTCAAGACCAGGAATGGGTGGGATCAAATTTGGGACCCGTCTTGCCGTAGTATGAGTATTATCAAAATCCTCATTCTCCTCATCCAAGTCACTGTCACTATCTATTGACTGACACCAATTCGTGAGATCCTCAGGATCGCTCAAGCGATCAAGGGGAGATTCGGACAGATCTGAGTCATCTGACAGACTTTCCAGATCAGAATACTCATCCAGATTGATACCTTTGGCGCTGATATTTGCACGGTTAGCCCTTGTGACGATCTTCCGTTTTTTTGGCCGCGGCTGGTCGTATTCCCCTACTTGAAGGGCGAGAGCCAGCGCCGCGTCCAAGTCGGAGCGGTCCATAGCTTCAGGCGAAGTCTCATCGACCGATCTTTTGACTCCTCGTTGAGTTGCTCGGGACATCCTACTCGCGCGCAGTTGCTGTGCGCGAGCTGATGCATTGACACGTGCCCGTGGCTTATTAGAATCCGTTTCTGCCGCAGCACTCACGCTAGTGGCGGGCGTGTTGAAGCCTGTCCTTCCGTCGGCTGACAGGATCCCCAAAGAGCTCCGGGACGAATCCATTGGAGATTCAACCTTTTTGGTAGGAATCACCACTTTCACACTTCCTGATTCATATTGATTCGCCACTAGATCGGGTTGGTCAAGGTTATCGGAGCCTTCATCTTCGGAATCTTTAATGACACTAGTCATCGCTGATTTGGAACGAGAGGACCTGCGCGCCTGTAGCGGCTCCAGTTGACGAACCGGCGATGAATCTTTCAGTGATGTAGCACTGAGAAATCCGTCCTCAGAGTCCGGGATGATGCTTCTGCGGGTTCTCATTGCGCAGAGTAGATTGTATTGACGTGCGTGAAGGGTGTCGAGGGTCGAGTGAACGGAGTGAAACCAAGGAGGAATCGTTTGACCTTTATCTATACCGGCCGACCAGAAAAGAATCAGTAAATGTATGGCTCGATAGGTGATATAGTACGTACTCCAGTGAGTACTTGAGTTGGGGCCTGGACTGTACCGCGAAATGAAACTCCACGGAATCGCGCGTAAGATGTAATGCTTGACCAAGCGAGAACCGGAGGACCGAAAGATTCAGGACTTCAAGTAATCGAATTTCGACGAGAAGAGCACTTCCAGAGGGGAAGAGAGGTGCAGAGGGAGAAAGGGGGGGGGGGGGGGCAAGATGGGAGATCGGAATTGATCGATCGTGCCTGAACCAGGAAAACTTTTCATTTGGTCGGATCACTTGAACATTTTTTTTTGCCATTTCCGAACTACCTGTCCGAAGTCGAATTTGGAACCATTTGACTCATCGTTCAGTTTATCACTTGTTTGTTCCTTCATTTCGTGCTTTCGTGACTTCGTCTCGAATACTTATCGTGCTTCGATAAGAGCGCGTTAAGTGCAACGCGAAACTGCCGCGAACCCTGTGACTTGCAGCGATTTCCTTCATTTTGCCACCGCACTGTTTGGATTGACCACCTTCGAAATGTATGCTCTTCGACTTCAAATCGCCAATTTGCAATTACTGACCCTAGCGCAGGACTGGTAGACGACAAAGAGGCAATGCCGGGATTCGGGGCCCGTATGACTGCATTCTTCAAGTCTAATGTGATGCATTTACTAACACCACTTTTGTAGACAATCCGCTCTGACAGACTTCCTTGCTGTAAGTTCTATTTAACATTCTACTGACCATCTCCTTTGTATGGGAATTTGCCACTGACGGGTTCATGCGAAACAGTCGAATAACATTTCCGCCGCGCAAATCCGAGATGAATATGACCGCCGGGCTGCAGAGGCTGCGCGTCAGGCTGCCGCAGAAGAAGAACAAGCAGCAGACGCAGATTACCAGGATGAAGCTCCGCCAGAACCACAACCAGAGTCCCCTGAGGAGAAGTCCCGAAAGCGCAAACGACAACAAGCCATCGAGAAAATAAAGAAAAGCAAAGAATTCGCCCGCCGGAAAGCTCGACGAACTGGGGAGCCCGACGACGACGACGATATTCTAGCCGATGAAATGATGAATGAAAAACAACGACCGATGCCAGGTCAGTTGGCGAATTGTGAGATTTGTGGGAAGCGCTTCACAGTCACGCCCTACAGCAAAACGGGCCCGGATGGTGGCCTTCTATGCGCCGATTGCTCTAAAAAGCAGACCGATGGGGTTAAGAAAGGGCCAGCCAAGAAGCGGAATTCAGGACTCGGCCGCCGTCAAAACCAAAGCAAGCTTCTGGATGGTTTCGCTATCCCTGGTGCTCGAAGTTTGCTAGAGACGTGCATAAAAGTAGGTTTCGAGCGAACTGTTGATGACAGGGCTTCAGGTCACTGACACGCTTCTGCAGAAAGTTGCTGATAATATTGATGACGTGGACGAGTTTGGAGACCTTCCTCCACTCGTCATGCATCGACTTAGCCAAATCTTGTCCCGAAATCGTGCCGTGACGCGGAAGACTTTAGACCTTTTCTTGCGACCTGAGCACAAAGAGTTGAATATATATGACTGCGCTAGTGAGTGCTCTATACGGAAACCCTGCTGCAAGGCCTTATTGATGATTGACTTTTGGGGCAGAGTTACAAACCGATGACTTCCATAAGATTTTAGCTACCATGCCGGCTTTGACCCGACTGAATCTTCGATTCGTTACCGCCATGAAAGATGAAGTTTTTGAATACATGATGGCTCGTGATATGAAGATTCAGGATCTACATTTGAATTCGCCAAATCTTGTAAGCGACGATTGCTGGCGACAGTTATTTATTAAAATCGGCCCCCAGCTGCAAAGCCTCAAGCTGTGGAACCTCGACTCTGCTTTTGATGACGAAACAGCTGAAGTTATGAGCAAAAATTGTACCCATCTTCGGCGATTGAAGTTGAAGTATCTCGATAAGATCGGTGACAAGACGTTGGAAGCCATATCGACCCTGAAGGCTCTGAAGCACCTGTCGCTTCATCTCACACAGGAAACAAATCCCGAGCCTCTGCTTCAGGTTATTTCCCAATTAGGACCTAATCTACAGTCCCTTTCCCTGGAAAGCTTCCAGCTTGCAGATGACAGGCTGGTCCAACACATTCATGACAGTTGCCGAGAACTGTTCAAACTTCGCATCACCGATAATGCCGTTATTACCGACAAGGCCATGGCTGAGCTTTTCCGTGGCTGGTCTAATCCGGCTTTGAAGTTTGTGGACTTCAGCGGTCTCCGCGACGTGGACATGTCCAACCCCGCTGGCCCTCCTGAGGCCGTAGGTCTTGCGTCGGATGGATTCGTCGCCTTGATGGAGCACTCCGGCTCGAAGATTGAAAAGTTGAAAGTTACCTCATGCCGTCATATATCGCACGCTGCATACGAGGAGGTATTCGCCGAAAAGAAACGATACCCCGCGCTGAAGTCCCTTGACATTGCTTTCAATGCCCCTGTGGATGACTATATCATGCAATGCATTTTCCGATGCTGCCCAGCTCTCACGAAAATAGTCGTCTTCGGCTGCCTTAAAATTCGAGACGTACGGGTGCCCAAGGGTGTGGCTGTTATTGGCACGTTAGGTGCAAAACTGACCGTCGATGGAATTGCGCAGAAAGAGATTGTCTAATCGTCTGAAAGGTCGATTCATCTCAGAAATTACATGGCTTCATTATCTACAATTGGTCACGAATCACCCCAAGATAGATCAAACTGCAAGAACATGGATTAATAACGGACCAACGCATTGCTTTTTGATTTTGAATCTTTCTTCACAGTAGTATCAGCTTAATTGAATCATTATTCATTGGATCCCACACAAGCACATCTTATCTAAAACGCCATCTCATAATACATTATATAACGCTCACACAATTTCCATGCCTTCAATAGGCCATACGCTTACCGATCTCACTCTCCCAGCCACGCGATTTTTCAAAGCCATTTGACGCCGTCTGGTAATCGATCATAGCCTGGCGAACCTCTTCTTGGCTGTTGAGCACGAACGGACCATACTGGACCACCTTCTGGTCGAGTGGCTGACCAGAGACAATTAAGAAGCGAGCTTCCTCCTCGGCATTGTCAGGGACGGAGGCTTCAATGAAGTCACCAGCCTGCTCAAATACGACATTGTGGAACTCCTTCACTACCTGGGTGGCATCATTGGAGCCGAAAATTGTACTACCAGACAATGTGTAAACAAAGGTGTTCCAACCCTGGGGGAGAGTTTGAGAGAGCCGGCCACCAGGGCGGATAGTAACATCCAAGATCCAGACCGGGGTGTAGGCCAGATCACGGACGGAGTCAACACCATGAGATTGGCCAGAGATGACCTTGATCGTGACGCGGCCATCATCGGCGCTAGCGATGGGAATCTCGGTAGAACGCAGATCGCGGTAGCGAGGTTCACACATCTTCAGTTTCTTGGGCAAGTCGACCCACAGCTGCATACCGACATTGGGGCTGCCGTCGGGGTTCTCGTGGGGCATTTCGGCGTGCATGATGCCACGGCCGGCGGTCATGAACTGCAGATCTCCGGGACCGATCGTGCCCTTATTTCCAGCAAAGTCCTCATGGTCAACGCCACCGGACAGCAGGTAGGTGATGGTTTCTTGGCCGCGGTGGGGGTGGTCTGGGAAGCCGGCGCCCTTGCCAATGGTGAAATGATCGAGCATGAGGAATGGGCTGAAGTTTCGCAGTTTGGGAGTGCCGATGGAGCGGCGAACGCGCGCACCTGCGCCCTCTGCTTGCTCAATGGCAAGAAAAACTTGACGGATCGCACGAGCGGTAGACATGTTGGAGACTGGCAGGACGATGGGAGCGGACGATCCTAGGTCGGAGGAGGGAGGATTTGAGCTGCTGGTCTTTGCGAAAAAGTGCGACAGGCTTGCTGGTGCTTTTTGATTTAGGTAGGTGAGAACAGAGTCCTGACGGTATGCAAAGAAAGCTGCGGTGAAGCAAATTAGAAGAGAAAGAATGAACCTCATGGGTATGATAGAGGCTTTTTATATGTCTCTGTCAAAATCGAAGTTTCGAGCAGAGTGCAGATTTGCAGAACTATAAATGCCAAAGTCAGCGTTAGTCAATGTTTCATAAGTGCAGCTTGACGATGCTTTGCAAGACATCAGTCAGCGATTTGACAATCCACGGATCCTGTCCCGCAATGCGCATTACCAAGACACCCGTCAGCACGCGCTAGCCATTTGGGGTTAGACTCATAGCAAGGCCAGTGCCATTGACACCCGAAATACCAGGCACCATATCAAGATTTACTGCAGCTGGGCAGCACGTGGTTAACAGCTATTAATCTAGACTCCAGTAGAACGATCCATTGTATATGAAATATATCAGATATACAAATAATGACTACCAGTTGATTTAAGCATTATAACACCAGCCCATTGATCAATATTATGTGGTGTTTTGGTGGAGGTATATTGGTATAACATTGAAGAATTATTATATTTTTCTTAAGGAAAATTTAGAATATTCAAAGTAATGCACCTTAGATTATCATGACGATCGTGACGATCATGACACCCGTCTTACTTGGAAGATAAGTATTGTATACATGTATTGCAACGATAATCATGAAGAATTGATTATCAAAGTGGGAACCAGATGCGGTATCAGATAAGGCCACGGAGCAGCTCCCGCTCTCCGCTACTCTCCCAACGCGAACGCCAACTGCGTGCTCATCCCTCTTTTAATTGCCAGCGACCTTGACATCCCTTTTCAATATCGCATGGCATTAAATCCTTCAATCCACTGACGATCAAGCCTGATTTATCTTAGCAGGGGCGAACGGAGCCGACTTGCTCTTTTCCGCAACCACCCCAGATTCATAGAGACATGCGCCATTCATTGAGCTTGGCCCCATGCCTTGTGTTGGCATGTGCTGCATCAGGTGTATGGGCGCGCAAGCGATCATTCAACATATACGATGATATCTTGGCCTATCCACAGGTAGGCCGAAGCTAAATCTCGCCGCCTATTCTTTTGGAAGCTAACCTGATGCTTGCCTATAGTTCCAAGTGCAATACCCCGAAGAATATATTCTCCATTCTCAAGCTGAAAAACTACTCCGGGTACAGCTTGATTCAGAGCATGATGACTCACACCCTGTCCAGAAAGATCCTCAAATCTACACAGGCAAGGATCATGCTGATGACGATGCCACACGAGACGGCGAAAAGCCGAAATCACCGACCTTTGCCTATGAAGAAATGATTCTGGACGATCGACGACTCCTATGCCAAATACCACAGGTGGAGAAAGATCAGGTGAACTCAACAGCCGGCCACAATCCCAGCGAGGCAGACGAGCAAAAGGAGCTGGCACGCGCAACCGACCGGGGCCTTGAGCTTCTACGAGAAATGGAAGGCAAATGCATGTACTATTTCTCGGGCTGGTGGTCATACTCTTTTTGTTACCAACAGCAGATCAAGCAGTTCCATGCTCTGCCTGCCAGTCGGGGTGCTCCTTCTTACCCACCTGCGGAGGATCCTCATTCGCATTCCTTTATTTTGGGGCAATTCCCTGCCGACAAGACAGACAAAGAACAAGAAAATTCAGAGCAACGAACGACGCCCAAAACTGATATTGCAGAGCTACACACGAAAGGTGGCTCACGGTACCTCGTACAACACCTACAGGGTGGCACCAAATGCGATCTTACGGGCCGTGAGCGCCGGGTGGAGGTGCAATTTCACTGTCACCCGCAGTCAACGGATCAAATTGGCTGGATTAAGGAGCTCACTACCTGCTCATACCTAATGGTCATCTACACCCCCCGTCTTTGTGATGATGTTGCCTTCATGTCACCGCAGCAGGACGAAGTCCACAATATTGAATGTCGGGAGATCCTCATGCCCGAGGATGTTCCTCAATGGGAGGACGCGAAACAATGGTATTTAGCCCAGCGATTGGTTGAAGAAGCCACAGCCCAGTCAGAAGTTCAGATTGTGGGTGGAATTGTAGTTGGCGGTCGCCAGCTTGTTGGCATGGACGGCAAGCAGCTTGAAAAAGGCCGCGTGGCTTCAGCTGGCGAGGCACATGTTGAGGTGGTAGCCAAGCGAGAGAATGGCGAGGTAAAGCAAATCTCTAAACAAGCGTTGAAGAAATACGACCTCGACCTGGAAAAACTCGATGACATCAAACAGCAACTCGAGGAGTTCTCCGAGGGCAATGACTGGGTCCTCGAGGCTGTGGAGGTCAACGGTGCTATCACTTTCAAGGGTCGAATGGAAGGGAAAGAGCAAGAGGCCGGTTCAGACTCTGAGCCTGAACAGCAGAGCAAAAAGGTCCAAGACAAAACTATCCCAGCGAAGGATGCCACATCCCACAAGCCCAAGCAAGAAACGACATCTGGAGATGCAAGCGAGCATGATCAACCGGTCAATTCTGAGGAGCCTGGGAATTCAGCAGGCAGCGAGGAAACATTCAAGGATGAACTATGAGAAGTAGTCTATGTATAGTTGGATTCATTCCTGCGTTTAACATTTGCAATATCATTAGCAGTCAATACCCGAAGTAAAACACACCATTTGTCACCATTAGTGGGGATATCATCCACTTAGTCAGAACAAAAACATTGCATCAGGAACAGCCGGTTAGTTTCATGCCCAAAGACGTCAGATGCCCCATATGCCGGGTTCCGGGTGGGGGTCTTATTAGGGACGCCTCGGGCTAGAGAGTTCAAGGGGGATTGTAGGTCTGAAGCAATTAAAATAAAAGAATATATGCGGGGATGGGACTAACAGTCAGAAAAGTATATCTTGCATGGAAGGTATAAATAGAGAGGGGCAAGTGGTTCCATGTTAGGACGTTGACCTACGTAAGGAACGTGACTGTGAACTCCTAGCGATCGTCTAGGCCCACCTTTCCCTCCCTCCCTGATCCAACCTCTCAACCCTCCTCACACTTCCCCGTGACACCATCATTTTCCCGCGTGGCCCTGTCGGATCTCTATTTCTGGCCGAATTGACTTCCTTGCGCGCACTGGGACTTCTCCCAAGGCTGACCTAGATACCCGCCAGCGTCATTGCCCGACCTCCCCGACTCCCCCGACAACACCCCGAAGCCACAATTCAAGCCGGCACCAGTCTCTACATACTGCCGCTTGTGGCACCTGGACGTTTCGTCGCTATCAGATCCTGTCGGGCCGACTTGCAAACCTCTTGTCAATATGGGTTTCCTCGGTGTCTACACGGCTTTGTATGATTACCACCCCCAGGGAGAGGGTGAACTTCAGATTCAAGAGGGCGACCTGCTCTACGTTCTGGATAAGAACTCAGATGATGGCTGGTGGAAGGCAAAGAAGAAAGCCGAGCAAGAAGACGAGGATGAGCCGGAGGGTCTAGTCCCAAATAACTATGTGGAAGAGGTAAGTACCCGTCAACCGCAAGATACGGCGAACCTATTCTCGGAGTGTGGCTAGCGCGATTGGCTCCTCTAGCGGATGAATGAATTAGTTGACTATGCTTACATCATTCCAATGACTAGGCGCAACCGGTACATCAAGCCAAGGGTCTCTTTGACTACACCCGGCAAACGGACGAGGAGGTATCTTTCTCGGAAGATGCAGAACTAGTGGTGTATGATATTTCAGATCCCGATTGGACGTTGGTTGGAGTCAACGGGGATTTTGGATTTGCGCCGGCAAACTACATTGAAATCGCCGACGATATCGCTGCGACCACTGCTGCTGCTGCTCCACCACCTCCGCCTCAAGCCGAACCCGAAGCGCCATCCCTTCCCCGACGGCCTACACAACCTGCGCAAGAAGAATATGAAGAAGCGTCGCCTTCCCCCTCTCCTATCGACACAGTGCAGAACCCGGCTGCTGCGGCAATCGCGGACATTATACATAAACAACATGCCCCTGTCAGCGCATTCACAGAGCCTTCGCGAGAGGCGTCACCCCCGCCACCTCAGCTCCCATCTCGGCCCTCGCATGATCAGGATGTAGGCGATGATGAATCACCTCCACCGACTTTGCCCCGACGACCTCCATCGGAACAGATCACCCCTCTAATGAACTCATATTCACCTGAACCGTCTCCAGCTCCCCCGCGCCCCAAGGCCGCGGCTCCCCCAATGGGGCGTGAAAAAACTCACATTAAAGAGTCACCTCCCTATAACCGGGCTGGTGAGCTGACGCCGAGATCGCCTTCTGGCTACCACATCTACAATATCAACGAGATGGTGGAGGTTATGGGCAAGCGAAAGAAGATGCCGACGACATTAGGTATCAACATGGTTACAGGAATCATCTTTATTTCTCCCGAGGGGGATGACCGCCAACAGGAGTGGACGGCTGAGAAACTCACACATTATTCAATTGAAGGCAAGCATGTATTCGTTGATCTTGTGCGGCCAAGCAAGAGCGTCGACTTCCATGCTGGAGCCAAGGATACTGCCCAGGAGATTGTCGCAGCACTTGGTGAGATTGCGGGAGCTTATCGCGCTGAAGGGTTACGCGAAGTGCTCGCTGCTGGAAAGGGTGGCGGTGGCCAGAAGACGGGTCTGATCTTGTATGATTTCAAGGCGCAAGGCTCCGACGAAGTAACGGTAGAAGTGGATGATGAAGTCATCGTTCTCGATGACACCAAGTCTGAGGAGTGGTGGATGGTAAGACGGCTCGCGAATGGTAAGGAGGGGGTGGTTCCTAGTAGCTACGTGGAGATCACCGGTTTTGTGCCCATCCTACCAGGCGGGATCGAGCCGGGCTTGTCAACAGTTGAAAAGAATCGACTGGAGGAGTCTAGGTTGGCCAAAGCCTCGGTTGGGAAGTCCAGGAAAGATTCAATTGATTCTTCCAAGCGTGACAGCAAATCCAAGTCCAAACCCGATCCCAGCAAGGTGAGAAGGTGGACAGATCGCACAAAGGCCTTCACCGTGGATGCGCAGTTCATCGGGCTACAAGACGGCAAGATTCATCTTCACAAGGTCAACGGCATCAAGATTGCGGTGCCCGTTGCGAAAATGTCCGTTGAGGATTTGGAGTATGTAGAAGCTGCAGCCAATGTCTCTCTGGATGAAGACAAGCCACTTTCCAGTATTCGAAACCGTGCCTCTTCTGACGCCAAGAAGACCGGCAACGCGGGTGCGTCTGTGCAACGCCCTGAGTACGATTGGTTCGACTTTTTCTTAAAGTCTGGCGTTGGACCTCACCAATGTGAACGATATGCGCAGAACTTCATCAAAGACTCGATGGATGAGTCTATCCTTCCCGACATTTCGCCCGAGACTCTTCGTTCTCTGGGGCTGAAAGAAGGTGATATCCTGCGAGTGATGCGTCATCTAGACACCACACTCGGTCGCACCGGTAGCAAATCCAAGGCTCGGAATGTGAGTTTCGGTGGTGAAGAAGTTATCGGCAACGGCGAGGATGGCCAAGGCGGACTTTTCGCTGGACCCGGTGGTACTTTGCGCAACAACACCCGTAAGGGAAGACCAACACCAGCTGTCCAGGCTGGTGATGTTGTGGATCCCAAAGCATTTGAGCAATTGGATGGTTCAAAACCGAAGGAAGAGCGAACTGCGACTCCTCCGGTGCCCGAGGAAGAGAAGCCTGCTGCGCGTGGATTTGATGATGATGCTTGGGAGGTCAAGCAGCCCAAGCAGCGTACTGGCTCTGCCGCTACGTCAAGCCCACCACCTATCGCATCACCTGCAGCTCCTCAACCTCCTGTTCAAAAGCAAGTCACAGGAGCTATGGCCGACCTGACCTTACTCCAGACCCCTCTACAGCCTACACCAGCACAGCCCGCACCTGCGCCAGTTTCAAGCATTCCTGCTTTGCAGCCGCAGCAAACTGCTGTACAGTCACCCCCGATGCAACAACCCCAGCATACAGGTGCCACACCTGGATTTTTCAACCAAATAGCACAGATGGGACAACAGGCCAGGCAGCGCCCCCAGGCTCCTCAGAACTTGAATCAAAACTCACTTCTTCCCCCACCTCCGCAGCGCCCGCTATCCGCGCCGCAGAACTTCTCGCAACAGCAAGGCTCTTTTGGACCCCCTCCACTGCAACCTCAATTGACCGGAGTTCCCTTGGCTGGGCCTCCAGTCGCACCCCCTGGTCAGAGCCTGTCTGAATTGAACCAACAGCGCTTCCAGCCTCATATGCAGCCGCAAGCTACCGGGTTTATGGGAGAGAATCAGTTCCAGAATGGCGTCATGATGCCCCAGCCGACTGGCTTCACTCCCCAGTCGCAATTTGGTATTCAGCAACAGCAACAAATGAATGGTCATCCAGTACCAAATCAACCAGGATTCCAGGGAATGGTTCCCCAGGCTACTGGCTTTGGATATGCGCAGCCTCAGCAGCCGATGCAAACTGGCATCAACTCTATGCTCCCCCCGGCATTGCAGCCTCAGCAAACCGGTATGAACGGTTACGGCAACCCGTCTTACAACCAGCCTCCTCCTCCCGTGCCACCAATTCCTCAGCAACCCACTGCCACCCCACTGTCACCTCAAAAGACCGGACCCCCGCCCTCTGTCAGGTTTGGCGTCAAACCAGATGCCCCTAAGAAACTTGCGCCTCAGCCAACGGGACTTCGGGCGAACCTTTCCCAAGCTAGTAAGTACACTCGGAATTTCCGGTCCAAGAACGCAGATGCTAACATGCATAACCTTACCAGCGCCCCACAACCCTTTCGGTTTCTAATCTTGTCCATGCATATGGGCGCTCTTGGCTGGCATTATATAACCCCGTCTATTGTGGCAATCGGCACCCCTTCCCCTGTCTGTTGCAGAAGTCTTCATATCTGCTAGATTTGCAGGAGCCGGAGCTTTACAGACCTAAGCTAGTCAGTTTCGAAAGTGTATTTTTGACACTGACATAGCGTACATATCTTGGCTTTTCCGCCCGCCCGGTCTAGTACTGCAGCGCGATGCCATGAAGATTGGTTCTATCGCAAACTCACGCACTTAGCGAGCTATTGTTGGTTCTCATGTTTCCCTTTCTCAAGCACTTTGGCATTGTCATATCTCATGCTCCCTTTTCCCTCGCCATATAATTCCGCCGATTGATGGTCATGCTTATTGTTTTTGAACGTCTTCATTCCCTTTATTTCCTTTTGTTGCTTGAACGGCCCTTGCGCTTTTCCTTTCTTCTCTATGACTTGCTATTTTACACAATGAATCCATGTGTTCAGTAGCATCTTGACGGCTTTTCTTTCTTGTCTTCAATTGCGACTGGGCAATGTATGGTACATAAAGGATGCTATGCCAGATATCATATGCATATAAGCGAAGCATAAATTTCTCCAAATGAAGAGGGCAGAAAATCACGGCCGTTGTTTGAGTATCAAGTGGTGAAGTATGAGATATGAGTAGTGTAGAGGCGAGAAGCCTTGAAATGTAATTGAATTTGGGTATATAATACTAGACAGATCAACCTAGTCCGATAGCTTGATAGGGAGATTTGTCCAGAGATGTCCTGAAAGAAAGTGTGATAGTCATGGGATCATGTGTCATCGCTCCAAAAGACAACCTAGGCGCCAATAAACCTGTTGCAAAGAGCAACGTTGACGGAAGAAAGTAAGAGGGGTGGGGGTGGGGGTGAGAGACCAAAGGAATCATGTCTCCTCCCAGAGACCGAACACTGGAAGGTCTTCGGCCATATACAACAGACCATTCTCAGGAAACATCACATCGGACAGTGGTGATGGGCCACCGGATGCCGGGGGTTGTGCGGTTGGAATGGTACCACCCGGAGAGCAACCAACGGGAATGCCCGAGGTGGTCAGCGCAGATATGGCAGCGTCGTAAGATAGTGCGGCTGCTCCATCCGGGCCACTGTAAAGGGAATCCCAAACGTCGCCACCGAGCTGCTGGGAGGTGAGCCCTGATGCTGGTTGTGGTGTGGGGAAAGAAGATGGTGTTCTACCAGCGAGTTTGCTAGGTGAAATTGGAGAAGGCACAGCAGGGGATTGCTGACTTTCAGGGCGATTCAGCGGACCATCGTGGGCGGACCCAGATGTGAGAGATGGGGAGTTGGCACCGCCGACCTGACCGAATAGTTGATCAACTTGCCTGCTTCGGTGGTCCATCCATTGACGGTTGCGTCGCTGGATGTACTCGCCCACGGCAGCGCGAAGATACTTTATGATGTGGCTGAAGCGGCACGCATGAGGATCATGCGGAACAAAGAGTCCGAGGAAGCGTTCTGCCTTGATCATGCCCTCTTCAAGAGGCAACAAATTGTCGTAGTCGGCAAAAAATGCGGCACCGAGAACCACGGCTGAGTTGAAAACAGAGTTGATTAAGAATGGGAGACGGCGTGGCAGCGATGCAAACCGGCCCAGGTCATCCACCACGTCTAACCCTCGAAGTGCAGAGTAAACGCATGCATCTGCAAACAGGGCGATGCGAGAGCTGCCGGTCCTTCCATCTGATGTAGACGGATCGGCTTTATTTTTCACATATTGAGCCACTCGATAGACGAGGAATGGTCGCGTGAGGAGGATGATGGACCAATAATACGATCCAAATACATGAGCTGCGGCCAGACTGTCTTGCATGGTTTTATTGTCGAGCCGTTCTGTTTGGTCTTTCAGGAACTTGGGAAGAGTTCGGACCCAAGCACGGTGCTGATTCGAGATGGATTCGGCAACATTGATCGATATAACCTGTTTCATATAAACGTCCGTGAGAATTCTTTCGAAGATACGGCATAGCGAGGTCACCGCAAGTGAAAGCTGCTTATCCGGAGTCAAATTGCCTTGTTGCTCTCCGGATGCAAGAGCGTCTTCGCGGATATCGTAATCATAATCCGATGTTGCAGGAGGGCGCCCTAATGAGGCACTGAGGAACAGATCCATCATGCGGAGACTTTTCCACACCCGTTCTCTCGCTCGTCGCTCACGCCCACAAAAGAGCGCGTTTGCATCTTTTCGGTGAATTCCAACCGCGTAAGCGGCTCGTAGAGCGATTCCCAGATTCATAAATGCGCCATTCCGTCTGCATGCACCCAGCATGTACATCGATACCAGAATATAGGACTGAATAGTATGAATGCTAGGCGTTTCCTGGAACGCCGAGAATGCCAATTGACGGCCACTGCTAAAGTACTGCTCTGCTAGGGTCTGGTTGGTATCGGAGACTTGAGCTCCAATGGCAAGCACGAGGTAGAAGATGGAGCTGACGGTATCTTCGTCACCAGAGGGGTTTTCTACCCAATTGGCCAGCCGAGGGTGAAACTCTTCGAGATCAACCAGATCTAATAATGGACTTGTCGCAAGAACATATTGCCGGGCAAGCCTATGTGCTTCATCATTACTGGGCGGAGGGATGAGCGGACCCGGGAGGGGACTTGGGTTATTCTGGAAGGCTTCCAGCATCGAGTGTCGCGAGTTGTCCTCGGTGAATTCGCACCGACCAATAGATGACGAAACCACGCGCCGAACACTTTGCAAAAATGATAGACTTGCCGAGTCTCCAATGTACATGAACTTTCCCTGGCCATCGCGAAGAAGCCGCGCGACCTTGGGCACGGGAGCCGTGCCCTCTTTTTCGTCTCGGACCTGTTGCTCCAAACTCATGCCCCTGTCCTCTAGGGAATTCAACAGGCGATCCATGGCCGTCTCCCGCTGTGGTGAGGGGACTATCCGTTCACTGAGTAACATGGTCGAATCTTTGGAGTCAGGCTTGAGGAGACGCGCGGGGCGATCGGAAAAGTGGCACTCGGCCTGCTTGTGTCGTTGCACACAGATTGTGCATGGTTGCTCGCCATTGCATTTCTGCTTTCGCCGCTTACAGCTATCGCATGCCCGGCGACACCGTAGCCGGGCCCCTGGTGTTGTGCTTGCGCGAGGCATCCCGGTCACACCTTCGCGGCTTATCCGGCTAGTGGGTGGTTCGACAGTGGAAGATGGTCGTGATCATTTAAGCGCGACAATTGTTTTCATCTGATGCCGCAATTTTTGAGATTAAAAGACAGTATGCTACGGCATGGTGGACGATCTATTGAGGCACAGGTCGTCGAAGTTGCGGGCTGATTCACTTTCCCCGGACTCTGCTGATGGCCTTACTAAGCCGCATCATCAAAAGCTTGGAAGCTTGGAAGCTTGGAACTATAACAACAAACTGTAGTGATACTGGCTTGAACGTAGGATATGAGACTAGCCTTTCACACAGGCAGCATAGCTAAACAGGAATAGATGTTTACGGGAGTAGGAACCGGAGTTCTCAACCAAATCAGTAAGCCCTACAGGATGGGTGGGATTGGTGCGCGAACTACAAAAGCGCAACGGACCAATGACTCGATTTGGTAGGTCTTTCACTTTGATGACTTGACATGAAAACCCTCGTTTAGTACTTTGAAGTAATACAACTATTTGATCATTCTGGACGGAAGGTAACCACTTTGCCCCAAGTGTCCGCAGTCCCCCAGATACCAGCCCGCAGACATTCCAGCTGCACGATCTGGCTGTGATCGACAAACAGATTAACGTCAATGCCAAACTCCCGAATGTACCAATTAAACACTTTTGGATCAGCAGCTTCGAACATCACCCGCTCAGGTGGCAAGGACTTCATGATCTGTGAGACTACATCAGTCCGCCACGTGTCTACGTTCTCAGTGATGCCCTCGGACTCAATCATCAAACGCTCCACCCCAGCCTCGAGGAATCTGTGGCCCATATCCACGAGCTTCCCGGGATCAGACGTTGCCACACTGAAGCCAGGAGTATCGCCACCAGCTCCAAACTGGATTCCTAGCTCTGGTTTGGGCTTTAGGTTGTACGAGTGGACTTTGTCGACGAGACGAAGCCAGTCATCTCCTGGTATGGACAGGAATCCAGCAGACAATTCAACGACATCAAATCTATGTGACTATTAGCCCGTTGGTAATCCACGTATGCTACTCTTGCACCTACCCAACATCTTTGCATTTCTTGAGATATCGATCGAATACCGTGTTCACGTCGGGGTGGGTGAGGAGGTGTTCCGCCCAACCGCCCTGTGAGAACACCGATTTATGTCAGTTATACTAGTAGTTATATGTTCAAAATAGAACATACTGTTGAGACATAGACACCATAATCATGGGCCACGTCAATCAATTCGCGCAAAGGCTTCTCCTCGTACAGCGAAAAGGATCCTGAGACGGCCTTAGTATTCTTGTGATGACGCATTTATAGATGCTAAGTAACCAACCTCCGGCAAACTTCAGTCCATCGACATGATTTCCCATGCTATTGCTTGGGTTAGTATGGCAAGGACCAATAGGCACCGGTGGGCAAGGGATGGTATTACGTTTCCAACACGTCTGCCAGATAGCGCTTCCCCATCGCCTATCCAAAGTCAGCACAGTATAAACAGAGCTGATGGATGCATTCTACCGAGTAGTATGGGCCTCGTATCTCCGTCACTCCTTTCGATCTTGGCTTGGCAGGTCTGGGGTTAGATCTCACGAAGCCAAACCCACTCTGCTTATCTTGTAGAAGAGTCACCCCGTGTGCCGGTTGTGTTGTCGACAGGCATTTGGACTGGATACTAGTCAACTTTGCGATTTGGGGTGCATGACTCGGCAGCTTGCTAGAAGTCGCCTTCGATATTATTCCTAGCATAATTGCTCGTACGGGTAAGCAGCTTGAAGATCGAAATTCAGATATTAACGTGAAGAAATTGTTTCAGATCATTCACTGGTAGTAATGACACCAAGCTTCTAAGTAGTCTATCAACCTCCAGATGTCAAGCTATGGATCTGTGCGGGGGTTGACGTCAAATATACATCAGAGAGGACATTGTAGCCGGTTAAATTAGAATGACATTAATGAACGGAAATATTTGATTTCTAGGATTAGGCTTCCGGTGGCCCTAAGTTACTCATAGTCAACCCCATACCTCGATTCCAAAAATAAGAATTGTGTCCGGGCCAGCTCTTGCCCATCGGCCTTAGAAGAAATCCGATTACCTTACAGATTGGATCCACTTATGACCAACCACATGTAGGAGGATTTACCTCGGCGTAATTATGCGTAATTGTGCATGGACCTGAAGCTGACGTATGTGACCCGTTCCAGCTACACATCAAGTCTGCAGATTGCGAATCAACAAGGACCGCCATTCAACTCCCATAGTTCCAAGTCCCATAGATTCACCCCGGATCGGCCTTGTCGATCGTCCCGCTGACCAAGATCGAAATTCCGAACCCACTATGAAATCAGAAGTAAACAAAAGATACGAGCGGATTTCGGATGCGCCGGAGGCCTTAGGAAGCTTGGCGAGCCACAACAGCCACTAAGTTCACCGCTAGCTCACGCTAGCTCACGCTAGCCCTGAACCGGCGGGATTGCGCACAGGGCTGAGGATTTCCTGATTCCCAATTTTGGTTGCAGCTCCCGTGCGTGGCACCATGGTCAATCGTTTTTTTTTTTTGATTTGATGTCTAATGTTTGATGTTTGATTTTTTTCCCTCCTTATCTTCGACTCGGAGTATCATAGAGTCTTAGTTGGAGAACATGCAGCAAGTCCTATACTGTCCGCGGCTTACGACCAATACGAATCCGAAATGGCACGCGACACTTCCCCGAGGGTGATCAGGGACAAGGTCTATACGGAAAACTTGGCAAGCTCGGCATCCGATGACTCCGAGTATCCGTTCCTTCCTTCAAAACTGGTTTAGATTATGCAGAATTTAGGTAAACATCGGCGAAATTCTACTGGGATTCAGACTGGTTCCCTCCCATTCCATTTTTAAGGGTCTGCACCTAATCCCTGAACCCGTATATCCCTTCTTTCTGTCCCTCTTTTTTTGGTCTTTTTTTTTTTTGTTTTTTTTTTTTCTATACTCTTATAACCTAATACCCTCCGGTTGCCCAACAAATTCCCACCATGGGTGCCGGTGCATTCCTAGAACCGCTGGTAGTCATCGTGTTACTCTTTGGAGGCACCTGGATTAATCGACGGACAAATCTCTCCATCTCTCGACGTCACACCCGCCGCAAGTCTGCCGAATATGTACGATCTGACTCTCCCGATTCCCTCGAGTCCGGATATGTCAGCCCAACTCCCAAAGATGGACTGTTGAGCCCGCGCTCTGATTCCCCGTCCCTCCAACTGTCCGACGACCGATGGCGGACCCGACAGATCGGCATCTTCCGTCTCTCCTGTTGTGTGACATCCCCAAATACCGCTGTTTTCCATGATCGACTACTCAGTCGACTACTGCAGAAGCTACCATTCCTGGCTGAATGTTGGTATTGGGCCTTGGTATACTGGGTAAGTGGAGCTGATCTACAACCTTAATGGGAAATCCACTCACACCAAGCCTAGACATATCAACTCGGTCGAGCCTTCACCGCCGTCACTCTTCAAGAAGGCACTGTCGATGTTGCCCGCCATCATGCCTTGCAGCTGGTTCGATTGGAGAAAAAGCTTGGTATCTTTTGGGAACTTGGAATCCAAAATTACTTCCTCCGCCATCCCATGGCCATGACGTATATCAACTGGATATATTCATTTATTCATATTCCTGGTACCATCGCCTTTCTGGTGGTGCTCTACTACTACACCATCACCCGGAACCGCGTCGATGAGTCCCAGCCTGGCAAGCCTCGAGGCACAATGAGTGGATCCCCAGCGGGTCCGCTTCTCTACCAAGCCCGACGACGGACAATGGCGGTATGCAACTTGCTGGCGTTTGTCATTTTTACCCTGTGGCCATGTATGCCGCCGCGTTTGCTCAGTGACCCGACTGCGGAGGGCAAGGATGCAGAGCTGGGCCGCACCTATGGCTTTATTGATACTGTCCATGGCGCCGAGGGAGCGGGAAGTGTATGGACTGAGAACCGCTTTTGCAACCAATATGGTGAGTTGACTTTGAGCCTCGTGGAGCTTCATGTACTGACCTTGAGGTAGCGGCCATGCCATCCTTGCATTTCGGATATTCCCTTATGATTGGACTCACTATTATGACGATCCCCCTTCCTTCGCATCATCAACGGACCCTTCCCCTTCGGTTTACTCGGGGCATTGGATTTCAGGTACCCTCATGGCAACGCGTTGTCTGCCTGGTAATTGGGTTCTTGTACCCTTTCATCATTCTAGTGGCTATCATAGCCACTGCCAATCATTTCATTCTGGATGCCGTTGCAGGTGCTTTGGTCTGCGGTCTGGGATGGCGGTTCAACGCAGGATTGTTGAATCTGTTGCCCTTGGAAGACTACTTCCTCTGGCTGGTACGGATTCACAAGCCCGAGCCATCGGAGATGAAGACAATTGATACGTTAACTGATTGGTCCAGCGATGAGGGTGAATCGAGACATGTGCTGCCTTCTGCTTGAAGGATATACCAGCGTGATTAGACCGTTCTGCTGCGGCTAGATTGGACAGTGATACCCCTTTCCATAATATCACCGATGAACCCCCGGGATCTCGGTACTTGTGATTTTGGATTTGTTGTTTATATGGCATTGACACTATTGTTATACTCCTAATTTCTCACCAAGTTGGTGACTTCCGTTCTCCAGGATGTCCCTGCGAATAGGTTTGTCTAGGATAATCGCATTGAATATAATGACTAATGACCCCTAGATTGAAGCCATACATGCCTTTGTCCTTTGTAGTATAAATTGTGGCGAACTCTATTTCAGCCCAAACTCAAACTATGATTGCCCTAAGAACCAACTAATATGTGAAAGATTACCCATCCTCGGTAGAATGAGGCAAATGGATTTGAGCATTAAAGAAATATAGTAATTTACATCAATAAAGGGTGCTATTCAAAGGAAACGTCTTCGGTCCCTCATTCTAGTTACTCGTGCTGAGCCAAACTGCCTCAACATCAACGAAGCCAGCCTATTCTGCACCTTCAACTACTCTGCAGTTGAGTGTCCAGGCAAACAATATTCACACGGTTTTTGGATTGCCTCCCATGGGCTCTCTATCATTTGAATTATTCAAGCACTGTCTGAGTGTGGTATGAACACTGGCGTCCTGAGGTCGATTGTACCTGGTGATTGTAGCTAACAGCTTACCTAGTTATATGGCAAGACCAGTGGCAAGATCTCATGGGCGACTATGCAAGCATATGATATGAAGCAATCGACACCTTAAGTGCTGGTGTCAAGCACTGCGATTGATATTCCATACTACCTTATCGAAGCCTCGTCTTTATCGGAAAGAATCACACGACCATAACTCTCATAATCAGGAGCGCGTCAAATGGACGAAATGCTTTCCCTCAACTACTATGAGTGCAATGGCGGTTGTCACACAGAGGACGTGAATATCGTCTGCACCACAACAAATCCAGCTAGTGAATCCTGAAATCTATCATCAACAACTTTCATAACAACAACACCAGCAACAGTAACCCCCACCCTCCAAGCCTGGGTATTCGTTGTTCGTGTGTTGTGGTGAAGCTGGGAGTTGTGGCGTCATTGGTGGTTTTCTCCCGTTCGACCCCAACGCGTCCCTTCCCGCGCTGCACGATTGCTCCTTCTCCACATCACCCACCTCCTCTCTTCGAGCCATTCCCCTCTTCCCCCATTTCCTCCTCGCCTTGGACTCTTGATCAGCCACTTGCTTTCTGCGATCATGGCCGAAGAGATTCCTATCACTCAACCCGAGGCGGAGCAGCCTGAGCGCTCTCCCGCCGAGCCCACCGACAAGGAGTCGGAGAATGCCACTACCTCGGATACCAAGCCTACTGGTAAGTTCGCATCGCGTTATTGTGCTCCAATTATCTACAAAGCTTCTGCCCGAAGCTGTTGGCGGTTGGGGTGATTTGGTGTGATGTGTTTTTGTGCGACCAAAGTCCGCTGATCCGTCCTTTTCCCTCAGAGAATGCGAATGCCTCCGACGAGAAGGCGGCTGAAGGCCAGACCGACAAGGCCGATGCTTCTGATGATGCGCCCAAGCCCCAAGAAGAGGCCGAGTCTGGCTCGGTCGATGCGGAGTCTGCCCCCAAGACGAACGGAACTCCCGCGTCTACCAATAAGTCGTCTAAGGACCGACGCCGCTCCAGTGGTGTTGGCGAGAAGAAGCTTAACCGCAAGAAATCCCAGAGCCGTATCACTCATCTCGATGCGAAGCCCGGCGACTACTACCTGGCGCGCCTTCGCAGCTATGCGCCTTGGCCCGCCATCATCTGTGACGAGGAGATGCTTCCCCAGTCTCTCCTGGACAGCCGCCCCATCACTGCCAAGCAGGCCGATGGAAGCTACCGCGCCGACTATGCCGATGATGGCCGACGCGCCCATGAGCGCTCTTTCCCCGTCATGTTCTTCGGGACCAACGAATTGTAAGCTGTCGCGTCGGGAGCCTTGCCTACCAGGCTCCCTTTCCTGCGCTGCAAGGATGAATACTGACTTGATTGACAGTGCCTGGATCCCGAACACCAACTTGAAACCCCTCGACCCCGCCGAATGCAAGGAAGTCTCCGAGAAGAACAAGGCCAAGCAGTTGCTTGGCGCCTACAAGGTTGCCGCCGAAGGCCACGACCTGAAGCATTTCAAGGAACTCCTTTCGGAACACCAGGCTGCCATTCAGCAGGAGATTGAGGAGGAAGAGCGCGAGGAGGAAGAGAGGGCCAAGGCCAAGGCTGAGAAGGCCACTAAGAAGAACAAGCGCAAGAGCAAGGGCGCTGAGACTGATGTGGAGATGGAAGATGCGGATGAGGCCAAGCCATCGAAGGCCACCAAGAAGCGTAAGAAGGACGAGACTGAGGTTGAGGAAGACAAGGTGAGTTTCTTTGGGATGCGCTTGCGATGGGTTTTTCGTGCACAGCTAATGCATATTGTTCACAGCCGGCCAAGACCCCTAAGACTGCCACCAAGCTCAAGTTGAGCACCCCGAAGGCTCCCAAAGCGTCTGCCGAAGAGAAAAAGAAGACCCCCGCTCCCAAGACTAAGAAGGCTGCCCCCAAGAAGGGCAAAGCAGCTGCCAGCGATGAGGAGCCCGTTGAGGCCAAGGAGCCCGAGAAACAGATTGATCCCGAGGAGCTCAAGAAGAAGAAAGAGAAGGAGGGTATGTTTCGCTCCCTTTCCTGACATTCAACTACATGAAAATAAATACTGATTCTACTTTCTAGTCTTGTTCTTGCGTCACAAGCTTCAGAAGGGATTTATCTCTCGCGACAGCCCCCCTCAGGAGAATGAGATGGACGCCATGGCCACTTATTACGACAAGCTGGAGAAGCATGCCGACCTAGAAGTTGCGATCATTCGCTCGACGAAGATCAACAAGGTTCTCAAGATGATTGTCAAGCTCAACACCATTCCCCGTGATGAAGAGTTCAATTTCCGCTCCCGTGCCATGAGCCTGCTGTCCAGCTGGAAGAATGTCCTGGATGGTGATCTCCCAACTTCGACAGACAAAGAGGATAAGCCCGCTTCGAACGGCGCCTCCAAGGAAGACGAAGCTCTTGAGACCCCCGCTGAAGAGGAGAAGGAAGAGAAGGCCGATGATACCCCTATGCCTGATGCTGAGTCCGACAAGGCGGAACCTCAGCCGGAAGCCTCCAAGTCCAAGGAGGAATCCGAGGAGAAGCCCGAAGAGACGCTCGAAGAGAAGCCCGAGGAGAAAGCGGAGTAACCGTGCTCCCGGCCATTGTCTCAATTTCATTGTTTTGTCATTTCTCATGGACAGGTTTGGGTGCTTGTGTTTTTTCTAACGGTTTCTTTGTGCACTGTGTTTTACCTTGATAATCCACCCGTTCGCCATGTAGCATTCAGAATCTGGGGGGTTTAGTCTAGGAACGTTTTTCTTTATTTCTTCATCAGTCAAGGAACCAAAAATGTGCTTATTTGACTTGTTTCCCCCCTTTACTCTACTCCCTTTGTACATGCAGATTCGGTCATACGCGTCGGAGTTCAGCTCACTTTGTGGACTTGGGATCTGATTCCTGATTTGCGAGGCTTGAATTTGAGATGAGTTTTGTTTGAAATGGAAGGTGTTGCTTGCTATTGAAGTGTAGTTGGATATTGCCATTGTTGTTAAGCTTGATGTTTCATAATCTATTAGCCTGACAGTATAAGATCCTCGACAAGAGTTGCTCTGACATAAGCACTAGCACCATTTGAGCGGACTTGAAATAGTAACTTAGTATTTTCTCCAAGCCATCCCAACATCAGATTCACATCTATCTAATCCAAGCATGGCATCACAAGAACAGCAAGAGCTGCAAATGGTCTTCCAAGCACGCCAGCGACATCTACAGTTCCTGGCAATGAGGAGGCAACAGCACTCTCAATCCCGACCAATGGGACTACAAATGGCTCCAGCTTTAGGTTATCTTCCAATTGTAGAGCCAAACGATCTGGGCTGGATAGGCGCAAAGCCAACTTACATCGTCTCCTTCGAATCTGCTTGTCTCATCGGATCAGTGTCTACTATTCAATCAGTCACCACCTCCAATAAGCTCACTCCAGTTATGCTTCACAATGGCCTACTATCTACTCTGCGCGCCGGCCATGTAGAAGCTACAAGTCTTCTCCTCCAATTAGGCGCACCGATTACACCTACAGCCCCTGACAAAATCCTTTTTGCACCAATGGATCAACAAGTAACCCTCTTCGATCTTCTAGGACACCACGGTTGGGATCCCAATACTCCAGATCGAAACGGCGCTCTCCTACTCCCTCGCGTCGTAGATAACATCCCTTTGCTCAAATGGTTTCTAACCCACGGGGCAAATCCCAATCTAGACCCACGGCAGGGCTTGAAAGTCCTCGAATCTGCCGCGGTGAGTGGTACCGTGGAAGCGGTACAATTATTACTCGATGCCGGCGCCCAGATTAGCAATGGAGCACCATTGTACTATGCAGCGGGTGTCTGTCCACCAGGAGCGAATCCGCACATGGGAACTGTCCGTCCTAGTACCAGTTTCGATGGTGATCGAATTCCAGTGATGGAGCTACTTGTCGAGCGTGGGGCGGATGTGAATGAGAAGCTTGAGACCCGACATATGGTCGCGGGTTATCCTCTCGTGAATGCAGTCATGGCTGGGGCTGTGAGACGGGTTAAATGGCTTTTGGAGCATGGGGCGGATGTGAGATCGAAGGGGGCATTCGGTAATGCTGTTGACTATGCGAATGGTATGGGGAGTGATGAGATGAAGAGGGTTATTAGGGAAGCAGTGGACTACAATCAATCTCATTGGGGATAATCAAGCTATAGTTGATGTCAAATCTATTTATATCCAAAAACGATTTGCAGGTCAAGTCTACCAATCAAAAGTAGTTGAAGACCCAACCAAAAGAGAAAGAAAAAAAGGTATGTACGTATGTAGCACTCATAGCCACCTGATAACCCAATTCCAAGGCGCCCCCGAATGCAGAAAAATGGAAATATGTACTGATAAACCGCAGGACTATTATAGCCTATTGAAGTGCCTAATAAGGAAGAACAGGGAAAATTTAAAGCTCACTCGGAACCCTTGCCGACGATGCTCTCATCAATAGCCACGAGGACAAGGGCACAAATATCATCAACCTTGCCGCCACGGTAATAGTCGCCAGGGTAATATCGTTGAGCCTCCTTGGCGAAAGGACCATCGCGACGGAAATCGACACTGGCAACCTTGGCCTCGTTAGCGATAGAAGCTGCCAGCAAGGATTGAAGGGTGAGTGTGGTTTCCGGGGCAGGTGATGATTCCTTCTCCTCCTTCAAGCCATGCTGAGCTTTCGATGGTGCCGAAGGCGGGGGGAATGCAGAGGCAAGGCCACCCGGTACTGTGAGCTCTTGAAGTTTGTCCGAAACAGCAACCCCATAGTCCGCAGTAGCTGTCCAAGCTCCCGTCAGAATCATACGGCTCGATACAAGCTTGAGAATATCCTGATTGTTGAGGTTGTCGAAGACGCCATCGGTAGCGAGAATCAGCACATCACCATGCTGTACTTGGATATTGGTGACAGAGGCATCGCGAGGGAAATCTTCAAGATAGGCCCCGCCGAATATTGAGGCCTGCGCACGCATTTTCGGTGGGATAAGGCTGAGTTGGTAGGGCGTGTTAAAGCCGTGTGTTTGGGGAAGTGAATAATGGTGAACGGCAGCAAGACGAAGCAAGACCGAGCCTGAATCACCCAGATTTGCCAATTCAACACGGCCATCAGGGAGCGCAACACCTACGGAGGCGGTACTACCGCCGGCTTTGATGGTTGGGTCAGCGACCACTTGGTCATATCCCGACTGCAGAAGTTGCTTAGGTCGCAACTTATCAGCAGGTTGGTCCCAAGACAGCGCTGTGTTGGCCATGTGACCACATATCCCATGGGAGAAGTCCGCTGGGTCAACACGAGACTCGGTCCAGCCACCGACACCATCAGCGACAGCAAAGGCTACAGCCTCCGCCTCATCCGCGGGTTGGCCTTGTCGACGGCTGCCGATGCGGCTCACAAAGAAAGCATCCTCGCCACTATCCGGACGGCTTCGTCGCCGGGTGGTCGGGTTCTTATCTGTAGACACTCCTATCGCATCTGACACGGTGGGATCGAAATTATAAGCATTTTTGAGAGGGTGAAAGCGGCGTCCTTTGCCTGACGACGATACGGCAACCCGATAGGAGATACGGGGCGGAGGATCGGAACGGCGGTTGGGAGTCGAGTGAAAAGATTTTCGAGATTCTCGATTTGAGACATGGTATGAGACGACGGACCATGTAGGTCGAGTTCGAAAAGAGGAAAAGAAAATGGATTGGGGTGCTTTGGAATGGGCGGAGATTGAGCTAAGCCCGTCACGCACAAGGGTTTGGAGGCTGCAGGTGGAACTGCAGACTCGACACGAAAGACTTGGCGAGACCATTGCAGGAAGATCTCAACCCGCCCACGGATTCAGTCACAGGGACATTTAATACCTTGGAATGAGAGGAGCGCAAAGGAGAATCTGGTATTAAAAATCATGGCGGATAAGACCGAACCCGCTTTGATCTTATCGTGACCGCCTACGATCAGATATGCTATAGTGGACTTTGGTACTTATGTCAAGTTCTGGATATAATGCACTACAATGCTTGTGGCTTCGACTGGCGTCGTAATCACCTCATCGAGTAAAGTCACTGTTTGTGTCTGGATATCTGTGTCGATTGACCTACTTATAGCCCAACATGCACTCCACTGATCTTGTCCATGCTATGTAGGGTCACGACATGTATGTCTGTTGTAGTAGTACAACCTTGTATCTATTAGATCAATATTTGACTATGTATAATCACAAGGAGTTGTACTCCCAGATAGAAATTCAAGGTTAAAACACCATCTTAAAATCGATGCAAGTGTATGGTGGAGTTTGCTGTAGCTATAGCTGACATAGTGTTGGGTGCTTTGGCGGAGACGAAACGGATAAATCTCTATCGGCTTATCAGTTCTGCCACCCGCAACTTCCACCTGTCACGCTCTCCAACTGTCGCCCTTTTGTTCTCGTATCTGTTCTCTCAGATCTATTCGAGAAGCAGAAGCTTCTGTGTCGCCAAGATGATACACCCATCTCGGCAAGCCTACGTGGAGGAGGCAGAGGTAAGCAAGCTTCCCCTGCTATTCAAGCTGTTCAAGCTCCTGTGCCTTCCACGAGTTTTTGCTCGAACACCAGGAATTGGAGGATCCACTATGGCGCATATGCTCGGGCGTGTATTGGGAATCAAGCTGACCGTAGTGGCATCTTTAGGACACGGATATGGGAATCGACCTCGCCAACATTCGTGAGTGATAATCCGCATTTCACCTTCATTACCTCTGCTAATCGCGCAAACAGCTACCGATCAAGATTATGATATTCCTGCTTCTGGCGCGGGCATCCCCGCTGAGAGGGCCTCCGCAATTTACTCCCAATTCGAGCGCAAGCGAAGAGCCGCCGCGATGGCCGTACCGACGGACGACACTCGGGTGCGCGCACGGTTACGAGAGCTCGGTGAACCTATTACACTTTTCGGCGAAGGCCCTGCGGACCGGAGAGACCGATTACGTGAATTGTTAACCGACCTGTCGGAGCAACAGGGTGGAGAAGCCGACATTGAAATGCAAGAGCCCGAGGAGGAGGGCGAACAACAAGAAGAGTTCTATACAGAGGGCACGAACGAGCTTCTAGAGGCCCGCAAGAACATCGCCCGATTTTCCTTGCCGAGAGCAAAGGCTCGTGTAGCGCGACTCAAGGACGAATCAACAATCCCCCTCCGAACTCACGTGAAGTATCGCAAAGAGGTGAAAGAACAATTGAAAGCGTTTGACCTGTACGGGTCTCAGATCGCGGGTGACCGGCCTATCAGTATTTGTCGCTTTGCGCCAGATGGCCAAACTGTCGCCGCCGGAAACTGGAGCGGAGGAATCAAGCTGCTCACAGTTCCCAATCTGGAGGAGAAGGCCAATCTCAAGGGACACACTGACAGAGTCGGTGGATTGTCATGGTTCCCAGGTGCTACTCTGCCCGAATCCAACGTCTCACCGTCTTCGGTAAACTTGATCTCCGGAGGAGGTGAAGGAGACATTAACTTGTGGTCACTCGATCAAGAAAAACCTCTGGCAACATTGTCCGGTCACTCTGGCCGTGTTTGCCGAACAGAATTCCACCCATCTGGGCGATACGCAGCCTCGGCGTCCTTTGATACCACTTGGCGCTTATGGGATGTGGAGACCACAACAGAGCTCCTTTTGCAAGAAGGTCATTCCCGGGAGGTCTATGCTGTGGCTTTCAACAGCGATGGATCTCTACTCGCTAGCGGTGGATTGGACAGTATTGGCCGCATTTGGGATGTTCGAATAGGACAGACGGTCATGATCCTTGAAGGTCACATCCGGGAAATCTACGGGTTGGACTGGGGTGTGGATGGGTATCGAGTGCTTTCGGGGGCTGCAGATGGATGGGTCAAATGCTGGGATCTGCGACAAGTACGCAGTACGGGTGGAATCGGTGCACACAAGAGTGTTGTATCTGATCTCCGATGGTATAAGGGAACCGAGCCCACAGGTCATTTGAATGGCCAAATGGAGGTCGATGGAGCTTCATCGAAAGAGGGTGAGAAGAATGCGATCCAACCTAAGAAGGCTGGCACATTTTTCGTGTCCAGTGGCTTCGATAAGAATGTGAATGTCTTCAGCGCCGATGACTGGTCTCTCGTCAAGACATTGAGCGGACATGCAGGCAACGTTCTCAGCACAGATATCAGCAATGACGCTAAGTGGATTGCTAGCTCTGGTCATGACCGTACCGTGAAGCTCTGGGGTACCGAATAAGTTGGACTTGGTCCTAAAGTTTTAACTGCTTTCACACCACTTCCACGATGTCATATGACTATTTTCCTATCTGCATATGGTATATCTGCGATGTACCCTCTTAATCTCAATTCATGACAAATTAGAATCCGATGTATAAAAATCACGTGTGAAATGCGGGGATGACGTAAGGCCTACTTTCCCGCAATCTTCTCCGAACTTTTGACTCGCGACTTGCATTCTACAATTAATTCAGAATGGCGATGCGGTCGACAAGTCTGGCCAGGCAAATTTGCCGCCCAGCGACAGCCCAATACATGACACGTACAACGCGGACGGGCTTGAATAGCAGAAGCCCACGCGATGCATACACAGTTCGCCAGCTCGCTCAAACTCGCGCAATCATTTCAACACATCCCGCACTGACCGGATTACCTGTATTTTCCCGCCGCTATGCATCCACCAAGTCCTCTAGACAGTCATTGGGGACCGGTGAAACAGGTATCACGGGCGCACCTGATATCACTAATCACTACACTATCTTCCCTCGCACACTTTCCGCCGGCCCGCCACCCGCCTCATCCTTCGAGATCTCCGTTAGCGATCTTCGCCGTGAGTTCCTCCAACTACAAAACGCTGTCCACCCCGACAAATACCCATCCGGCGATATGAAGCAACACGCCGAAGCGATATCGGCCCGCATCAACGAAGCCTACCGCACTCTTGTAGACCCACTTCAGCGGGCACAATATCTTCTTCGCGAGTGGCACGGCATCGACGTCCTTGCCGAAGATGGAGCGTCGAAACACGCACTCGATCCCGAGACCTTGATGGAAGTTATGGAGGTGCAAGAGACGATTGAGGAGGTGGGCGCGTCACCGGAGGCCGAGGAGGAGATCGATGCGTTGAAGAAGGAAAACGATCAGCGCATTGAGGCCTGCGTCAAGTCTCTGGGCAGTGCTATTGATCGAAGCGAGATTGAGACTGCGAGGAAGGAGTGCGTTCGATTGCGATTCTGGTACAGCGTGGGTGAGGGACTGCGGGAGTGGGAGCCTGGCAGGACGGAGATCCGTCTTGTGCATGGAAACTGATCTTAGACGACATGCTTGTATCATACCCCGTTGGTCGAATCTGGATATATGTATGTTTATAGACTTGGAGATTTCCACTCCGTTCCGATGATGGTTACTGAATTGAGTAATTGATCATAGGTTTGGACCATAGAAGGGAAATGAGACCTGTTCTAGAATCTGATCCACAAGGTTCTCTATTTAAAAGTAATTGTTCACGGATGCAATAATCGACGGTCCATACTTCATGGACGCCCATCCCAGAATGCCCAACGTCGTCAAAGCCGTGACCCCAAATTTCAATGCAGCAGCTTTGACATGCGGCTCGATAAAGTCCTTCACCATGGCCTGAAACTTTTCCGGCTCATTCCGACCAGGATATGGTTCCTTAGGAATAGGCAGCTCAAGGAAAGGACAAATCGCTTCCCAGTCCAGACTTTCTTTCTCGATATTGATCAGACACAGGCGATCAGCAGGAATGGTCGCCTTTGCCCGTTTGATGCTGTAGTACACACATTAGTCCGAATCTCCATGATCCCATCAGGCCTGACTTACTAATCGCTATAGTATCGGCTCAGAATCTTTTCATTATCCTCATCCCCAATCTTCGTACCAGAAGCGAGCGCATTATAGACCAAGGTGTTCATACTGAGAAAGTGGTACAGCGTCGAGCTGAAGTACTTGAGGATATTGAACGGGAAAGTATATGCCATATTGACGACCTGTGCAGTTGAGTTGTTGACAGATTTGGCCCATCTCTCCGGGCTTCGTTCCGTAAGAATGAATTTCACATCAGGATCATTGGCATAGGCTTCGATCACGTCCATTCCGACATAACTAGGGATCTCAATGAGGCACTAACCCGATTAGATGGAACCAATATGGGAATAAAGCTCACTCACGTCATAGTTTGCCAGCCACTTTTCACAATCTGCTAGATCGTATCGTTTGATTCCCGAGAGTTGGTTGTAGTAAGCGGTGATGGCTTCTTTGAAGATCTTGAGATGAGCTAGATCACTGACGGCGACACATTCGTAGATGTGGTATGTTTTGAAGCCTAGAATTTGCATTGCCCAGTAAAGACCCAGAGTGCCAGACCTGTATAGATTTAGTTGCATCTCGAATAAAAGGAGAAGGTTTGCAACGTACCGACTCGGACTAGCGACGATGACTTTGACCTTTCGCCTCTCAGTGGGCATTGGCAGTCGGTCTATCTCGCGAGACATGTTGAAGACTGTATGAGGGAAGAGTGTATTAGTGAAAGAAAACTATAATACCCAGACTACCAGGAAACTGCCTATTTATTTTGGATTGAATTGAATCCTCGTATACACGGATCGGGGGCCTAACCAATACAGTTCAGCCCCATTTCCCGAACTAAGCACTAGACACTCTGACCCATCGGTTGACACTAACCATCCAATGAAGATCAACAAAACGAGAAGCTTTGATGCACCCAAGCGCAAAGTTATCGTATTGATACCCAGAAATAGGGGCCTCTGCTCCAATTGTAGCCAGCTTAGCTGTAAGTTCTTACAAAACAAGTTATCAGCTCGGTCATCGTTGACTTGACCGGGGTCCGTGTAAATATCTGAAGTTTCAGGGTATTCAGCCTTACACAATTTATCCGGCCTATGCTTGCACCGCATCTCCAACTTCCAAGCTACCGCAATCAAAATAACCATGATCCCGTGAAGAAAGTTACGCCAGAAAGATGGCATTGGCGATGGAGGCGCGGAATACACATCTGTGTAGATGGGCGTGGGGAGCTATGATCTGGTCTCACCCATATCAGATGCCAAGTGTTCAGCTGAGCATAGACCGTTATTTCCTAGTCATCGTGATCAGAGAGAGAGCGAGCGATGAGTAGATGCCATATAGCTTAACAGCAGCAGCAATTTCGAAAACTCCCATAAAAGACGAGATTTGAGCTCCATGACAGCTCCAATTGAACAGGAAATCAGTTTTTTAGTACATAACGTCGTTACGTTGTTGGCCAAATCGATGAAACTGGAGCTGATTCAGTCGCAACTCGAGCTTGAGTAATTTAGATAAGATAAAATATTGCATAATGGAGTTTAAAGAAGTATCACTTTGGTTATACATCGAGTAGATGCGATGCAAGGTGCATTTTAGCTCATGGCAGGCTTACCTTATTCGATCTAAGTTGATTGACCATACATCCCCACAATGACGAATTTCACATGACGAAGGTGAACACTGGATTCGTTATCGCACGACATTTCTCGTTATCAGAAGATGAGAAAAGAGACCAAAAAATGAACCAAAGTACAAAATCCTGCCAATAAAAGCAGAGTTACCATACCAAGGGCATATCTCAGAAACCCGACCACCCACTTACCAGCCCCCCAGACCGCCACAAGAAAACCGACAAACAAGCAAGGCGAATTAAAAAGAAGTGAAGCTGTGAGCAAGCAGATCCAGGCCCGACGGACAAATCAACATTGAAGGCCCGCAGTTGGGTTCCTCTGAAGGCTGGGATTGGGCACGAACGGCGAACGTCGCCCATCCCAATGCATCCACTCTGGACAAATCAAATGCCTCCAATTCACGAGATGTTGTCCCGACACAGAAAAAATTGCGAATGGGTGCAGTATGCATTTAGAAAGCTGCAGGCATGGGGATTCACGAATCTCGATGGGATTTTTCCGCATGGATTGGGAGCATACTACGCCGAGTTGAGTAGTTTTCCGAGCTCCATATCGCTTTCAAGGCAATAGGTACCTAATCCACTCTTAGCTTCATAATCAAAGTCGGTCTGCTGGCATGTTGGCGTATACTATTTTGGATATTGGATCCCCCCCCCCCACACCCATCAGGGTCGTCCACGTAGCAGACTAAGGGAACTACAATGGGTCTCTTAGGGCGCGTGAGCTTCCTTGTGATTTGGCTCAAAGCTTGGAATGCATATTTAACTCTGTAGTGATTCCCAAGCCTGTAATCCCTGCACCAAGGCTCTTTTCCTTTAGAGCCAATCACAAAGTATCAGCTCATCATGGACTTTCCGGACGACCAAAGGTAGGCCATGGCATGATTATAGGCTGGAAGAATTGGACTAACAGCGCAATCAATGAATAGTACCAGCGAATCTTCCGTCTGGACCTTCTTCCTCGGCCCGGGACGTGTCAAGCAGACGATTCATTCGGATCTAGCTCGTCATGTATCACCGGAATTGGAGAAATTTGTGAAGGAGAAGTCTGTCGTGAAGGATTCAAAGCTCGGGTCCGGCTCCGTCGTGACATTGGAGGAATTCGATGCTGAAACCTTTGCTGCGTTCTGGGCATATACATACCGAGGCGACTACAAAGCCCCCAAGCCACCAGTCCCGCGAGAGGAGAAGACAAGACGGGAGAGTACCCTCAGTCCGACAGGGACATGGCGAGGCATGTATCGCTCGGAGTCAATGTCCTCCGGTGTGCCACCACCTGCGCCATCACCACCGGGATCTGTCTCATCTGCAAGCCGATCAGTAAGAGGACAGATCGAGCCCAAGCCTCAGCTTCAGCTTCAAATCCAGCCCCAACCTCAACTTCAGCTTCAGCCTCAACCCCAGGTTCAGCCTGAGCCTGAACCCGAACACCAACCCGAAGCCAAACCTGTTGCTGGTGGGGAGCCATTGGCGGAGACCCCGATGCAAGATACACCAGTGGAGGATACACCTGCAATTCCTGAAGATGGCTCATACGAGGTTGTCGAGCCAGTGGAAGCTGGGGCTCAGCCTGAGGCTCAGCCCGACGGTGAGGCAGACGCAGCACCAGCAGGCGAGACCGACCCTTGGGATTCTCCGAAAGATACCAAGAACAAGAAAGGGAAGAAAGGCAAGAAGGGAAAGAAGAAGAATCCAGAGTTCACCGAGGAGGCACCTGTCAACTTCACGCCGCCATCGACACCGCCTCCTGAATTCACAGCAGATCTAGATGAAGCACAATTGGATGTGCCCGAGCAGTCTGCCGAGACAAATCCGGTTGACTGGTATGGTGAGCCCTCAGCGCCAGCAGAGCCGGAGCCAGCATATGATGCCCCTACTCCTGCCGAGCCCGAGCCCGAGCCCGTAACAATGGTCGGAGCAGAAAAAAAACCTACGGAAGAATGGCAGCAAGCAGAAGAACACGCTGCCGCAGAAGCGCCCCAAGAGCAATGGGAAGTTGATGTGGAAGGAGAAGATCAAGCACCTACCAAGCCATCCATCGACATGTCCTTTGCCAAACAATCCCAAGCCGACTCATCGCCCCGTACACCAGGCCTCAGTCTCTGGGATGAATTTGCTGCCCTCCAATACAACGACGAACAAACCCCCACACAAACCCCCAGTACATCCGAAACCGAAGTACCCTACCTAACCTTCCACGCCAAGGTATACGTCTTCGCCACCCGATTCCTCATCCCCTCCCTAGCGCAACTCTGTCTCCGCAAGCTCCACCGCGCCCTCCTAAGTCTAGCCCTCGAAGATGCAGATGCCATGACTCCCATCCCTGATTTCCAACCTCTTGGCGACTTGGCCACACTCCAAGCCCCAATGGTCCTCGATCTGCTCCGTTACACATACACCCACACAGATCGGCTAGAGCCGATTTCCGAAACAGTTGCGACACAGGTTCGGGAGAACGAGCTACGGCGCTTGGTCGTTCATTATGCGGCTTGTAAGTTGAAAGCATTGGCTAGGTATCATTCGCCTGGTGATAGTGAGGCTGTTGCGCCGGCTGTTCGTCCGATGGATGCTAAGAATGAGCGGAGTGAGAATGCACTGCCGCGGAATCTTCGGGTATTGCTGGATACGACGCCGGAGCTGGCCTCTGATGTTGTTTACCGGATGATGTAAATTCTGAGTGGTGTGATTGAAGGGTTGCCTTTTAGACTGAATCATGAAGCCGCAGATGATCAATATTGAGCGAGTTTATTTGAAAGTTTTGCTATAGAGGCCAACAGTTCAAACTCATTTTTAGGCACTTTGTTCGTACCTATAAAAAGCTGGAACCAGTTAAAACATCACAATGCTGTTCTAATTGTGGATTTGTCGGGTAAGGCCGTAATCACCCCGCCGAGTCAACCATGGAACTCAATTTCTACATAGACCTTGGCGCAATACTAGTACCATCAGAACACCAGAACTATACAGTTTATCCATCGCTGAGAGATATCACCAACTGCCGGTAATGCATACCTAGGAGGTGCCTTGCAAGCTCGATGCTCCCTTCCTTTATCCACCAATTCCGCCAGAGCCTCATGCTACTCGGATGATTCGCTTTTTGCCGCACGAGGATAAGAATGTCCCAATCCGATGTGAGCTTTCATGTACATTTTGACAAAGATAAGCAGTGGGAATTACATTTACGAGGCGATTTTCTATATGTGGAAAAGAGATCAAAAGACTATCAATATCAGTGGGAAGTCGATTATATATTACAAGCTTGTGGAGAGATGGTGATATCGTCTGTCTTCTGCAAGGGAACTCAAGACCAGGTGTTGTCCGATTGTGCATTAAATATTTCACAATTATCACACCTGCAGTGACACCTCAGGAAAGACGGCACAAAGCGAAATTGTTCAAAAGACATTGAGAAGGGTTTCCAGTCTCCAAAGAAGGGATCAAAATAGCAACAAGCAACAAAGTATCTAAACTAAAAACAACAGAGCTTGTCTTGCGGCACCAAACCTGCTCCCAGTCTCTGAAGAAGTGGTCAAAGCAGCGCAGAGAATGAATCATATGGACTTTGAAAAAAAAAAGGTTCTCTTATGTGGACTTGGCTGTTTTACTTTTGTTCTCTGCAGTGTTCTGTCTTCTTTGAATGTCCTGTATCGAATTTTCATGTCAGTCAAGAGACGTGTTTGTTTCGGAGTAATGGCTAAAATTTGTTCCATTCACATTGTATCAGAATTTCAAGCTCTGATCAAGTGATACAGATCGGAAAATGTTTCATAAATCAATAGTATAATGATAACATCCCTAATAATGCTCTGTCGTAGATTGGAGAGGTCAAACGATCTACATGCAACAACTCTAGGCATTCTTGGCACAATAATGTCGCCAATTCTAAGCGCCCATTTCTAAGCCTGAAAGCCAGTAGTAATCCGTACTGGGCCCACGTAGAGGAAGTCTTGGCAAGTTACCGGAATCAATAGTGCTAGTCGGCGGAGGCTGTGACGATAAGGAAGATGTTCAGGGGGAACTCTAGGTCTGGGTCACGAGATCCACTCTGACATGGCACTGCACTGCAGTTGCAACGTACTTCTTCCGCTCGAGCCCCTTCTTCCTGTCAATAGGTTTGCATCGCCATTGATTTGGTGTTCGCCTACTTTTCACTGCCACAAAAAGCTTGGCAGCGGACCGGCTAACGATGCGACGTCGATCATGGTCGTCTTGGCCCTTGGCCCTTGGCTCTTGGCCATGTTGCAACACAACAGGTTCGGGAAAATACCAAGGCCGCGGAGTCTATCGGACAGTCTCGGGTCCTTAAAAATCCTCAAAAATCGGCCCGATGATTTCATACTCATCATCTAGGTAACCTCAGGATCTTGGCGTGAGTGGTAATACAGTGCAACGGCAGATGTTCAATTGGACGTGGCAACTCAGGGGCTCAGAGCAGACTGACGAAGCAAACTTTACGATCAGGGTTCTTGGCTATTGAAGAGCCTTTTTCCACCTAGGCATCGCAATTTCTTTATACAATAGTTTTAACCCTAGTGTCCAGCCCGCGGTGGATCGTTTACCCCCCCTTTCCCCCTACAATTTGTATACCCCGTAGGCATGAACGTCTGTGATGAAATATGCCAAGATCAGACATGGTCGATCTATTCTTGAGTTCTTGGTTTGTCGCGGCCTCGATGGGCCCTGATAACTAGGTTGACGCTGGTAGGTCAATCTTCAAGAAGGACCCCTGTGCTATACATCTCAGGCTGTGCTAGATTCTTGGTGTTCTCTTGGCTTGCTAATTCAACTTGTGAATTTTGGGCATGAATTGGTATTCATCCTCCGCATTATTTGCCCCCGGACTACAGAGGCGTTGATTTAAACCCATCAAGTTCCTCGCGCTTTCTTTAAATCAATCTCAACTTCAATTACTATACACAGCGAGCATTGCCTCTTCATTGCATTTCAATTGTTATATTCTACAGTTTAACCATCTAAATCTGTTTCTATTACTCTTCCAACATGTCCCACCCCGGCTTCTTAGGGGCAGAGTCCTACGAGCTTCCTCCGCACTCCTCCCACTCCGACACCCCCATCCTCGATGGAGAAAAGTCCGACAAACCAGTTCAATTATCATATCGTCAACGACTCCGTCATTTCACATGGGCTTGGTACACATTGACCATGAGCACGGGTGGTCTGGCTCTTTTGATAGCAAGCCAACCCAACCGGTTCAAAGGCCTAGATGAAATCGGCCTGGCAGTCTACATAATAAATTTGCTTATGTTCGCCTGTGTCTGTTCGACTATGGCAGCACGATTCATCATTCACGGTGGACTAGTGCAATCCATCACACACGACCGAGAAGGGTTATTCTTCCCAACATTCTGGCTCTCCATCGCAACAATGATTTGTGGTTTAGAGAAGTACTTTGGAGACGATCCCGCGCAAGCCTTCTCAACCACCCTTGAGGTCTTGTTCTGGATGTACTGCGTGTGCACCTTTGCCGTGGCCATCTTTCAGTACTCCTACCTCTTCTCCTCAGTCACATACCGCCTACAAACAATGATGCCCTCATGGATCCTGCCAGCCTTCCCAATCATGCTCAGCGGCACCATTGCATCCGTCATCGCAGAGCGACAGCCCGCCCGATCTTCCATTCCAGTGGTCACAGCCGGCATGACTTTCCAAGGTCTCGGATTCTGTATCAGCTTTATGATGTACTCCCATTACATTGGACGACTGATGGAGTCTGGTCTCCCGAACCGCGAGCACAGACCGGGTATGTTCATCTGTGTCGGCCCACCAGCCTTCACTGCCTTGGCACTCATCGGCATGGCCCGTGGCCTCCCGGAGACCTTCAGTGTCATGGGCAGTGAAGATACTGCTGCAGATGGGCGGATGATTGAGATCTTGGCCCTGGCTGCCGGTGCTTTTCTATGGGCTCTTAGCCTGTGGTTCTTTTGCATTGCGTTGATTGCGGTCCTTCGGTCCCCACCAACCGCGTTCCATCTTAGTTGGTGGGCTATGGTTTTCCCGAATACTGGATTTACTATTGCTACCATCACCTTGGGTACCTCGTTCGAGAGCGCTGCTATCAAGGGTGTGGGATCAGCATTATCGATTTGTGTTGTTTCCATGTGGTTGTTCGTGCTTGTCAGCCACGTACTAGCGGTGATTCGACAGGATATTATGTATCCTGGAAAGGATGAAGATGTTTCGGAATAGGTTGAGCGGTATATATACACGGCTCCGGGTTTTCTGCATATCTGGCGTTGGCGTTGGTGCATTTGCTGGGATTTTGATCAATTTTGCGAAGAACATACTAGATATACTAGATTGCAGTCACCATAGACAAAATCTTGATGACAACTTTATCCTTATTGTAGTGAGTGAAGTGACTACACCTTGTCGTATTTTAACCTGTTTCCTGGTCTTTCACTCTTTCCTTACCACAAACCGGGGATGGTTATTACCATCTCCCTTTCTCGACTTCCTCCTTCCTCCTTCTTCCAACTCCACCTCCACGCTTTCTACATCCACTCCATCTTATCTTCCTCATACCTATCTTTTTGTGACTCTTCTTCATCTTCTTCCTGGTCTCAGTAACTAATACATTCAGACCAACCTTATGTTTATTGACTCTTAATCGCAGGTGAGATCCTAAGAAGCCTCTATCTTAAAGTTCCTCCATCCCGTCATACCTTTCGCTTGGGGCTCAAGAAAAACATCAAGTACTTCAAGGGCAAGGCCCCAAGCCCCCGAAAGACCATTCGAGCTCGATGACGAGATCTTACCAGCCCCTGCTTTCAGTATGTCTACTGAATATAGTTACAAAGTATACGCACCAATGCTGATTTACGTGGAGACGGGGATGCAGAGTGCATCTCATAAGAATTTTAGGCACATTGGCCTGCTCTTCTGATCTTTCTTATCAATAACGGGCTTCTCTTCGTTCATCTTACAATGTGAATGTAGGCCACTTTATGATCAAATCAGATCTGCAGGTTATGCCTGCTAAAAATTATTTTATACCCCTTATAGGTTTGTACTACTTGTCTTTGATGCTACGAAATGATCGTATTGATAGGAATCTTCTTTTTTCTGGTACAATATATACACAAACTCCAATCCAACAGGGAGCGCCAATATGCGATGCAAAACAAAATAAGAAGGTTGACTTTTGGAGGTGAATAATAAGAGACATCGGGTATCATGATATTCCGGTTCAAAAAGAGCATGGACAATGGTGTGGACAACACGACGGTGGCAGATCACCCTTTCTGGGCCTTATCCCAACTTGTTGTTCAAAGCCGGATCATCACAGATCCATGCGAGCACCGAACGGCGCGTTCCAAGCCATTTCGGGGCCATGTGATATGGAATGACCCCAAAATCATCAGGTGTGAGCAGTCATCTGCAGATGTGTCCTTCCGGCAGAGACTGGCGAGAGAGCCTATGGTGCAACGAGTGCAACAAGACTGGCAAACGGGGTTTGGGGAACATCGCCCATCGTCTAAGCAACTTTTCTGCCGACGTTGCCGATACCACGACCAACCACGCTGATGATCACATCCCCAGTGTCATTCTCATCCGAAGCATCACGGATACCCCAGCCAGGCGCACCGAACTTGGTCAAGTCCCGTGCAAGCTGGATTAGGTTGGGGTCAGCGATCACCTCCCGGCCCACCTGCAAGCGACCGACATCCTCTGAACCCATGGTCATGAGGGTCAACATGGTCGGAGCCGCAGCCGGGGCAACACAACCGCCCTTGGAGATGGTCTCTAGCAGCTGGTATGCGCACTGCTTACCAATATCCTCTGGGGGCTGACCACCGGAAGGTGGCGAGGCCACATCCGCCGAGTAGAGACATCCAGTGGAAGACTCCGCCACCAGCGACAAACCGAATCCAAGACCAATCTTCTTCTTGGCGTTAGGGTTGTTCCTGTCCGGAGCGGGAATTAGAGGCGCAGACGAAACGTCGGAGAAGATGTAGGTATCCGGGCTAAGAGGGTTGAGAATTCCACGGGCGGTTTCAATCATGCGAGCATTGTTGGAGCCCGACACACCGACGGAGTATACGACACCACGGATGCGCTTAATGCGACCCGGGTTCATCAGGTGCAGGGTCTTCGGAAGACGAATCTGATGACCGAATACGAATTGTACCTCACCACCACCACCGCGACCATTGGGGCCTGGGTTCGAGCGTTTTAAGATGCGGAGTTCCACGTTGTTGAACATGCCGAACTGGTTGTAGAGCGGGAGGATGGCTGTGCGGACGCTGTCGACAGACATATCGCCGGTAGGGGTAGAGGAAGTAATGACACCGGGGCCGGAGAAAAGGACCTTCATGGGCGCTTTAGAGAAGGGGGCCAAAAGGCAGAGAGGGATTAGGTAGTAGCTGAGACCGCGGTTGCAGTTCGAAGGCAACTCGTGTCTGATCAAGCCTCCACTGGCACCGCTACCCGGCGCAGTACCGGTAATCAGACCGGGCTTGTACACAACGATTGTACCGGTGTACGAGATTTCCATTTGGGAGCCATTGGTGACGGCCTCCAAAAGGCGCAGGAAAGAAATCTCATGGGGAGCGAGACCGGGGTTGGTTGGCGAGTTCGAACGAATTTGCGAGATGTGAACTGTGCGGCCGGTGAGTGTGGAAAGTACGAGGCGGTAGATGAGGTTATGGTGTGAAGTAAACTTCAACGGGGGTTGTTGGGTCGCCATGATGTGCTGTCTTAACCTGGTCAAGCGTCGAGACCCATTGAAGCTTCAAACGAAAAAAGAAAAATTTGGTGGAGTCACGTTAATCCGGTCCGGCGCATCGGCTTATGTCCGAGTTGTTATCACCGATCAGATAATGAATCTAATGAACATCAGGCCCTGACACGCGACTTTGTTACTAGATTGAACATTGACTTCGCACATTTTTCACTATCATCAATTCATACCACTCATTCCCATCGGCATATTTGCCACGATGTTACCTCCGGCTCTCAACATTCCCAAATGGTAAGGGTCATTTGGAGCTCCCCCCTCATAATGCTGATGAATCATAGCGGGGTGCCATGAATCTCCACCAGAATTCAAGCTACACTCCAACCTCACAACCAACTCTGCACAGTGACTAACAATTCTACTAACCAGGCTCGAAGAAAACTCCCATCTCCTACAACCGCCAGTCAATAATTACTGTGTCTACCATCCCTCAACCCCGGCAACAGCCGGCTACACCGTGATGATCGTCGGCGGACCCAACGCGCGAACAGACTACCACATCAACACAACTCCCGAATTTTTCTACCAATACCGAGGATCCATGCTCCTAAAGACAGTTGATCCGTCGACCAACCCGCCCACATTCCAGGATATCCCGATCCACGAAGGATCGATCTTCCTGTTGCCGGCAAACACACCGCACAGCCCGGTCCGATTTAAGGATACGGTCGGTGTAGTGATGGAACAGCCACGACCAGATGGAGCAGTGGATGTTATGCGGTGGTATTGTCGGAAGTGTAGCGAGATTGTATGGGAGAAAAGATTTGTATGCACGGATCTAGGGACGCAGGTTAAAGCTGTCGTGGAGGAATTTGGGGCAGACGAGGAAAAGAGACGGTGCAAGGGTTGTGGAGAAATGGCAGCGGTGAGATATCAGGAAGGGGAGGTGGTGCAGCCTTGAATAAGGGACGTAACATGAATAAAGGGGAGTTGAATCCCTGTCTACGTGGAGTAAGGAGTGGTTCTGGTAGGGTTGCATCTAGTATAGAAGTGAAGTAAAACTGTATTATGAGTGATGAATGCAACGTTATGACCATAAAGATGACTGTAATCGATAGTGTCTTCTAGCCTCGGTGTATATGCGAGAAGCGCCCTTGCTCGAGAAATACGAGAGAAACAGTGATTGAGGTATGATGGATTAGGTTTTATATTAGCCTCCAGCTCAAGTCTAGATTATGACATAGAACAAGACCCAAACTGGGTCTACATCAACAAACTTGATAGCCATGGACACCAGGGTGAATAACAATGATGTGAAAAGAATGGGAAAGTTGAGAAGAAGGAAAGACTGATAAGAATCAGACAAAGAAGGTGTATATCAACAAGCACCACCAAAGTGGCCAAGGTAAGAAACGAGAGGGAATAATACAGAGCTTGAAACGAAAGAAAAGGTATCGACAGTCATCAACCACGGCGGACCGGATCTCGTGTGATGCGAAGTAGAAAAAGATGTAAAAGGGGGTAGTTATAGAAAGAGAAAATCATGTACTAGAAGAAGAGTCAAGATGCAACCGAGAATCACCGAGTGTCGGTGCCCTAAAACCTCCAACACAACAACTCATACATTTTGCATCACCGGGACATTATTCATCAAAAGGACAGTCAATGCTCTCATGGCCATCGCGCTCACAAAGAGCACACCACTTGGACTCGTCAATGACTCCAGAAGACTTGCCAGCGACAGGGGCCATAGAATTGCCCAGACCACCAATGCCCTTCAATCCCTCAAGGACAACGTCTCGGCCAGTCTTGGGAGAGGGAGTCTTATCATGAATTTCACTGTCATCGGTTTGGCTCAAATCGGCGTGGTCATCAGGCTTTCCAGCGTGAACGTTCGATGCCTCCGTGGCCTTAGCCTTGGTATTGTTGCCAGCTCCGAACATGCTGGTGCAGTTCAAAATGTCATGGCCACCCGTCTCGCAGATCTCGCACCACAAAGTATCATCATCGGAAGAGCGTTCTGACTCAGGCATGGGCTCGAGCCGTGATTGCGACGAATTAGACATGCCGCGGTTGTGCTGGCGAGGCTCTGATGGGGCATCATGCCAGTCGGTTGGAACAACGGTACGATCAGAAAGACGGTGATCATGATTGGTGTTGTTGTTCACGGTGATGTTACCCTGGGAGCCAGACGGCCCGTGCTGCTTGGGCGGAGAGAGGGTCACAGTAGAGCTTCGATTGCGACCTCCTTCGTTGGAGCTCACCTGGAGCCCCTGCAGCTGTCGTTCTAGCTCCTCGATGCGGGTGTCTTTACGTTCAGTATTACCCTCGGTTTCCTGGAGCCGTTGCTCTAGCTGGGCAATGCGCTCGTTTTGCTCGTTCTGAACATCCACGCCATCATTGAGATTGGCATTGGGATTTCCGCGGCTCAGAGAATGAATGATAGCCTTGAGACCACGAATCTCGTCGTCTTTCTGCTCGATCTCATTTGAGTGACGGGGCCCATCGGACGCGGCATGCGCATCCTTCAGCGCTGCCACCGAGTGATCACGCTCCTTCTTCAACTCCAACTTGGTCCTCTCGACCTCCCCACGGAGGAATTCAACCTCAGTTCTTGCTTCAGCTTCGCCTCGCCTGGCGTCTTCCAGACCTTCTTCCAGCTCTGAGACGAGCTCTTCCAGCTGCTTCAGTTGTTGAGCCACGATCTCCACATCTTCCCCGCGATCTTGGAGCTCCTTGTTCTGTTGCAGCAATTCATCCAGACGCTGCTCGTAGACACGCTCGGTCTCGGAGGCAGCTATTTCCAATGTATCAAGAGTACTACGGAAATCAGCCCGGTGGCCATCGAATTCAGCGGTCAATTGGTTGATCCGATCGTTCCTTTCCCGAAGCTGGGCACGGATCGACATACCATCCGACCCCTCCATTTCCTCCATGGTCCTTTGGAAATCGCCGAGAATCTTTGTTTGCTCATCCAATTGCTTGTCCCGATCTGATAATTGCTTTTCCAAAGTTTTAACCTGATCCTTCAAATCCTGGAACTCCGCCGAGGATGGACGCTGGAAGTCAGAAGGTCTACCATATGACGAGGCATCATCATCGATGCTGATCCTCGACGGTGGTCGATCAGATAGTCGTGACGGGGCCTTGGTAGGACTCCGTTGGTAACCATTGGAGGCTGATGTTCTCGACGCGGCGGATGGGGTGCGTAAGCCACCCAAGCTCAGCTTCGGGGGAGGAACACGTGGAGATTCGGGACGAGGGAGAGAGGGACGACGGATCCGAGGACGAGGTGTAGAAAGGCTCGGACCAACCGACTTGCTGAAGTTGACAGGCGGGGCGCGCCCCGGGGTTGTAGGCACGGCGAAGTTGTTTGACGTGGCTCGTCGAGTGACGTACTTGCTGTTGTTCATGGGCACAAAGATTCCCGAACCTGGAACTGAGGTCGCAAAATATTTTCGTCCTTCCACATCTCCACTGTTCTTTCCGCGAGCCGCATGCTCGTTGCTCAACTCGATGCCCGCAAATCGACCCGGCTTGCCCGCCACGGATCCCAAGTATTTTACCGTACCAAACATGCCCCCAGGCACGTTGACGACGTCGCCGATTTGGACATCATCATGAATCGCCATGGTAAAAGGCGGTCTGCAGACAGTTGTTTGTCGAAAGTCGTTGTTATGTCGAGGGGTAGGTAGAGAAGAAGTTGTTTGTTTTGTCAGGAGAAACCACTTTAAAGCCCAATCTTGATCATAGTTGAGACCCAACCAGACAATGCAAGTTCAGGTGAGACGAGAGAACAAAAGGAACTCGTTTATGTACAGAAAGAAAGCCGAATCATATACATAGAGTTATGAGAAAGGGGGAGGGAGGGTCAACAAATAAAACCATGGATGCGCATGTGCTCCACTCGGCGTAATCCAATCCATTCCCCGATCTCTCAACCTCTTCCTTCTAACACTCCCTTACCTCCTCAAGCTGCACCCTCTCCTTTTCGGTTGCCTTGATTTGTATTTTTCAACTTTCGGTAGATCCCGGAAACATACTCGTGATCATCTCTATCTCCAGTCTTCCTGCAATCCCCACGCGCTACGGTCCCGATCTCCCAAAGCGGAGGTACTGGCAATCATGGCGCAGTACTTCTTCGATCTGCTCTACAACTTCACAGATTGCATGTGCTGTTTCCCCAGCTCACCGCAATTGAAGATCAATAACCGGAGCTTCAAGCTCCTGCGACTCTTGGGTGAGGTATGTCAAGCAGCTAAAGCACCTCCGCGAAGCTTTAAGGTGATGCGAAGAAGTGAACGTGGCCCGAAAGCTGACTGCTCCACCTTCAATTCAACAGGGCGGTTTCTCCTACGTATATCTTGTCCAAGATAAAGCGACCTCCGAATTATTCGCCCTCAAGAAAATCCGCTGTCCTTTTGGTCAAGAATCCGTGTCGCAAGCCCTGAAGGAAGTCGAAGCATACAACCTGTTCACTTCGGACAACAACATCATCCACGCTATCGATCACTCCGTTTCTACAGAATCTGGCTCTAAATTCCGATCGGATGGTGGCGATGCGGGCTCCAAGACTGTCTACATTCTACTCCCATACTACCAACGTGGTAACCTTCAGGATGCCATCAACGCTAATCTGGTCAACCACACCCGCTTCCCGGAGAAGCGTTTGATGGTTTTGATGCTCGGAGTTGCCAATGCGATGCGATCGATGCACCAGTACCGTGTTCAGAGTGGTGCGACATCTACGCGCAAAGCGAAGGCTGTTCGAAGCGAAGGGGAGGAGGCGGATGCAGACAGAACTATGAAGATGAAGCCACAACGGCGAGCAAGCCACCGCGTACAACAAGAACAGGAAGACGAGGAGAACGAACCTTTGATGGATGATGAGGTGACGCGCAGTCAGGAAGGTGTCCAGGATGGCGCTCTGCGTCCGTATGCGCATCGCGATATTAAGCCCGGTAGGTCTCATTGTAACCCATTTCCGGTCCGTTTCCCCTTGTTAATGTTTCAATAGGTAACATCATGATCGATGACGATGGTCAGTCGCCTATCCTGATGGATCTTGGTTCTTTGGCACCCAGCCCGATTGCTATCACATCCCGATCTCTGGCCTTGGCGGTGCAAGATACGGCTGCCGAACATAGCACCATGCCGTACCGTGCCCCCGAGCTATTTGACGTCAAGACCGGGTCAATCATTGACACCAAGGTCGACATCTGGTCTCTTGGCTGCACTCTGTATGCATGCCTTGTCGGCAAGAGCCCATTCGAGGCTCGCAGCGAGGAAACCGGTGGCAGTCTGAGCATGTGTGTTCTCGGTGGCGACTGGCGCTTCCCCGACGAAAAGTCCAATGCCACCAAGGGCAAAGGAAAGGCTGGGGTTGACGGTGACAACTCATCCAAGAGCAGCGGAAGCAGCACGATTAGCGCTCCTGTCAAGGACATTGTTCGCAAGTGTCTGGAAGTGGAAGCCTCGGAACGTCCCGACATTGACGAATTGATTGAACTCATCAAGAACGTCATCAATGAACTGCCGGATGATGACGGTGCTGGTGCATCCCATTAGACCGAATGCTTGCGTTTCCGTCTTTTCCCGTTCAATTCCCCCATTCTCAGTACTCGGCAGGCTCCGCTGGACATCTTGTGCACGATCTGTATTTTCTTTTGGCGATTTGTACAGTATAGCTGGGATTTGGGTAAATCTCTGGCAGAGTTAATTTGGTGAAACATGTGTTTAGGTCCGCATATTCCATAGGTATCAAATATGCATTCCATATCAATGCTACCTAGGGATTCTATAGCCTAATCTGTAGACATGGGTGACCTCGGAATTCCCCCTGAATAACCGGAATCTGACAAATGGTGGCTGAACTATGGCGTTTCTGCCTTTCAATGCTTATAGGTTGATCCGGATACGAGCTACTGGCGGACTATTTCCCGCTAAGCGGGAATATGGCTTTAGTCTGGAACTATGAATCCCAGGAATTGGAAAACCTTCAATGATCACCAAAGAATAGCAGTGGCACTATTTATATCGATGGCTCTCTGTACTAGATTATTGGACAATAGATAGTACTAAGCCACTTGACCCCAAACTCAATTGCACGGGGTAACATGTCATATACCTATTACCATAGGTTTCTAATACTCGGTTCCTATGAATGGCAAATATAGTTAGAAATAAGCCTAATTGGCCAAGATGTTATCTTATCTCAAAGATAAGCATCATAAGCATACATCGAGGTCCATTCATCCACACTTCTTACTATCACAGAACATCCACTCACTCCAAGATAAGTTTCCTTTTGGAGCAAGTAACCTACTTTCTGCCAAGGTTGTCTTTGTTGATATTCCGCCAAAACGGCAAAGATCCGCTGAATTACACACAAAAGTGCGGGGAAGGTTCAATCGGCTCCAATTCTGACGCCGCAGCTTATCGCCACAAACTAAAGACTCATATCTCCAGCGGAACTCTTCCGACCTGCATCTACCTTGTCAAACTACACTCTATCTGACTTTGCCGATTCCCCTCGCATCGGCAACCCCGCCGACGTCTTATCATGCTGTGATCGGCTCTCAAATAGAGCTTTGATCGCCCATTCTTCCAGTCTTGCATCCCTTGCTGGAACATATACACCATGGCACCAGTAATAGACAACTCGGCCATCCCGGGCACAGTGACACTAGTCGATGTGCAGCATGTGCTACATACCCAGCATCTAGAGAGTGGAGACAGGGACATTGTGCTGATCCCCACCCCCTCTGCTCATCCAGATGACCCACTGAACTGGAGCCCAAGGAGGAAGTTGATGTCGACAGTCTCTGTCAGCGTGTAAGTCGAAGAGAAGCAATGAATCAGACACTTAGCTGACCCATTTTCGGCTCAGCTACACATTATTCGCCGGCATCGCTTGCTCGGTAGTTTATTCAGTCCTCACGCAACTGTCCGAAGAGACCGGCCTATCAGTCGACACCCTGAATGAAGGAACCGGATATTTGTTCTTGTTGGCAGGATGGGGCTTGCTATTCTGGCAGCCTTTTGCAATGCAATATGGAAAGCGGTTGACATACATTCTGTCATTGGCGGGGATTTTGGTAAGTCGCACCGGGTGGATACCTAAGATGATGTACTGATAAGCCGCAGGGTACAACCATGTGGGGGTAGGATATCTCCACTACTAAATACTCCATACTTGAGATGGTATATTGACCCATCTAATCTAGGCCCTACGCCAAAACATATGGCCAGTGGATCGCTCGCTGCGTTCTTCAAGGCTTTTTCACAGCTCCCATTGAAGCTCTTCCAGAAATCACAGTCACCGATGTGGTAAGTTGCTAGGGAATTTGAAGTCAATCGTCACTAATCAATGGTAGTATTTTACACATGAGCGAGGAACATACATGGGTCTGTATGCCTTCTTCTTGGCTGGTAGCAATTACTTCGCCCCCGTCATCTGCGGTTTCATTGCCCAGTACCAGGGCTGGCAATGGGTCTTCTACTGGCCCAGTATCTTTTGTGGATGCGCCATGATTTTCCTGTTTTTCTTCATGGAGGAGACGAACTATGTTCGCGAAGATAGCATTCAAGATGCCACCGTCGCCAATGTGCGGGTGGGCTCTTCCCACAGCTCCCAGAGCTCGGATCCCGAAAAAGCCCCCGTTGATCAATCCATCCCGGCTACAGAGACGGAAACCGGTGTAGTCTATTCCAAGAAGACTTACTGGCAGCAGTTATCTCTTCTGGGTCCCAAACAGAAGCATAATACTATGTTCCGACGACTCTGGCAGAGTCTGTACTTCCTGTCATGGCCGGTTATTTTCTACGCTGGGTATGTTGATACTTGTGGACCTGCGGAAGATGCTATACTAATGCCGAAATAGATTCTCCTATGGGTCATACCTGGTGCTGTTCAATATTCTCAATGACACAGCATCTATCATCTTAGGTGGAGCTCCTTATAATTTTGGGTAGGTTTGTTTTGAATGATTTACGAAAGCCAGCTAAGAAGTGTCAGATCCTCTATGGTCGGTCTTAGCTACTTGGCATGCTGTCTTGGTGTAGCAATCGGGTGAGTTCCATATAAAATCATCTTAAGGACCTTTTAATTGACCATCATCCAGATCAATTTTCACTGGACGGTTCAGCGATTGGCTGACCATCAAACTTGCCCGTCGCAACAATGGAGTCATGGAAGCAGAACACCGCCTATGGCCCTTTATTGCGTGTCTACTTCTTGTGCCAGGATCTCTTCTGCTCTGGGGAGTTGGTGCCGCTCACGACGTGCACTGGTTCGGTCTCATCGTGGCCATGTGCCTGCTTGCATTTACCAACACCTGTGGTATCACTCTCAGTGTGAACTACATGGTTGACAGCTACCGCGAGTTGAGTGGAGTGGCGATGGCTACTATTATCCTAGTGCGAAACACCATGTCCTTTGCCATCGGTTACGGGTAAGTGAAGGTCTGGCAATTTTAGTGAAGACAGTAACTAACATATCATAGTATCACACCCTGGATTGATGACCTCGGGTACCAAAACTGCTTTGTGTCCGCTGCCTTTATTGGCATGGCCTGCACAGCCGTATTCCTGGTAATGATCAAGTATGGGAAGTCTTTCCGGATCCGCAGTCGCGAGCGATACTGGAAGATCGTACAGGAAAACTTCAATAAGGGAATGGGACATTGAGGAGATCCACATGATATTAACCATTTATCCAAGTCTGTCGGACACTATATAGCATAATGATTTATACAGCCTCAGCCAGATGAATCTTCCCTTCATCATCATAAACAATCTCCCTCATCTTAACAGATCTCAAATGATCTACCCCCTTCGACAACTCACAGTCATGATAGAACAGATACCACTTCCCTTGAAACTCAACAATAGAATGATGCGTCGTCCACCCAAGCACCGGCTCCAAAATCCGGCCTTGGTAGGTAAACGGTCCAAAAGGCGAAGACCCTGTCGCGTAAACCAGATAATGCGAATCTCCAGTTGAATAAGAGAAATAATAAGTCCCGTTATACTTATGCATCCATGCAGCCTCAAAGAAGCGTCGATCATGATCGTCTGCTTGAATCAACTCCCCAGTCTCTGGAGCCAAAATCTGCAATTCACGGGGTGGTGCAACGAATGAGAGCATATCATCCGATAGCTGTGCAACACGCGGACCAAGGGCCACAACGCCTTCACCAGAAGGTTCCTGAGGCCCAGATTTCGAAGCGTCGAAGACCAATCCGTCCATCTCATCATCACCACCAGCATCGTTCTTGCTCCAGCATTGCAACTGACCACCCCATAAACCACCAAAATACAGATAGCCATTTCCATCCTCATCGACAAAAGAAGCAGGATCAATGCTATAGCTGCCCGTGATGAAATTATCCTCCGGCACAAAAGGGCCTTCAGGTTTGGGTGAAACAGCCACACCAATGCGGAAGATTCCATCCTTGTCACGGGCAGGGAAATACAAGTAATATTTCCCATCCTTTGTTGCGGCATCAGGTGCCCACATTTGCTTCGAAACCCATTTGACATCCTTGGCCGAGAGCACGATACCATGGTCTGTTACCGGACCTGTTGGTGAGTCCATGGAGAAGACGTGGTAGTCATTCATGTCGTATTGGTCGCCATTGTCGTTAAATTGGATATCTGTTTCCCGGTCGTGGGAGGGATAGATATAGAGTTTGTTGTTGAAGACGTGGGCGGATGGGTCTGCGGTGTAGAGGTGTGTGATGAGAGGTTTGGGAGACATTCCGGATCTGTGTAAGTACCTCCCTAGGCAGATACTCAGGTAATAGAGGTGAGCTTTATCTGGATCTAGGAATCGAGTGAGGCTTGAGTGGTGGTTATATAGCCACATTGCTATTGCTTTTAGCCGTCGCGGCTAAACAATCGCGGGGAAAGTTCCGTATGGCAATTTTAGGAGAAACAGTACCGTGGAAAGAAGACAAACTTCTATCAGTATTTTTGAGTAGCTTAGGGGTAAAGGGGAGAGGATAAATGTTGAATGATACTATTTGAAGAGTTTATCCTGAAAACAAGCGCCGGCAATGTTTCATTATCAAGACAACGAGAGTCGCTCAAGGACCAGCCCTAGTCTACAGAAGACACATTTCGCCATAAAGCCAGCGCTGCTGATGCCAGCTAAACTCATTTCCATCCAAAGGAGTGGTCCTGCTCAGCTTGCGCTTGTACCAGAGCCGCCTGCCACTCTCTTTCCATAAATAACATCATCTCCCATACACTCTCGTCTTCCATACCCGGGGTAACAGTATCTGACATAATCTCATCAGATTTGATCGATGCTGTTGTGCCAAGATTAATTTGTAATGGGTCTACGAATGGCGGAGGAGAATCATAGCCGCGCAGCCCGATAAAGCGCCCAAAACGGCGGCGCTTGGTCTCGAGATCAACATCCTCAGCCTCGGTACCGATCCATGGCTGTTGGATTGGAGCTGGGTACATGAATGTTTCTGATACGGGAGGAGAGGTTTGATGAAAGTATTGTGCGAGGTTATCGAGTTGAGTGTTTGTGAGTAGGTGGTATGAAAGCATAGTCTGAGGAAAATCTGGAGGTATTTGGGCAGTCTTGCAGCTTACAAGAGGATGCAATTTCTGCTCGAGGTATTGGAGGACAGCAGGGAAATCAAGATGAGATAAAAACCGAGGAGCATGAATATGTGTTTCTTCCGTAAGCTTGGAGCCAGGGATAGACCAGCTGTTCTGGCGAGATGGTGAAATCGGAGTTGCAGGCATGATGAGTATAGATCATGAACAAGCCTCAAGGGTTAGATAACGAGCCGAAATAACTATATGATTGGAGTAGAGTGAAGTGAATAGAAAGAATGGAATAGAGTGAAGTGAACAGAATCAAGTGAATAGAGTGGATAAATTCGCTAGATAACCGAAGCAGTGCTAATCAAGAGAAACCCCGAGCAATCAAGTTAATCGAAACGCTTTCATGTAGTTGCGGCATTCGTTGCTCTTGATAATGGCCATTATATAGACAATGAGATGAAACGCCCCAGAATAGCGCTTTGTAGCCTCAAATCATCACAAAGTGAAGCGAGCCCTTTGTGGCCATTCAACATAAATTCCTCAAAGAACTGATCTGGATTCTTCGTTCTAGATCTGAAAGAACATTTGAACAGTGGAGCCAGCGCCACAGTATTATCACAGATCAAAGTCAGAGTATTTCAGGCACATCAATAGATGCGTAGCCAGTACGCTAAGCGATTAGAGGGCCAGAGTGTTCATGGCTGACAGGTCTGGTTCGTCTGAAACTGCAGGCAGACCAGTGTACTTGTTGATAAAGTTCAACACGGTCTTGTGCCACATGAGAGAATTCTCGGGATTCAGGACCCAGTGGTTCTCATCAGGGAACGTCAAAAAGGCACTGTCGATACCGCGCATCTGCAACACATTAAACGCGGCCAGCCCTTCAGCGATCGTCAGCCGATAATCCAGCTCGTTGTGGATAATAAGGTGTGGCGTCTGCCAGTTCGCGGTGAAGCGCGATGGATCCCACTTGGCCCAATTCTCCGGCCTTTTCCAGATCGGGCCCTGAAGGTCATGAAGAGGGAAATATTGTTCTTCGCTAGCCAGCTGCGATGTCATGCTGAAAACACCATCATGAGTAACCAGTGCTTTGAATTTACGGCCAAGAGGGTGGCCTTGGATCCAGTTCATCATGTATCCACCGTATGAGGCACCCAGGGCGACAGCCCGTGTGGTGTCAACGTATGCGAGGTTCTGCTCAATGTATTCGAAGCCCTTGACCAGATCTTCATAAGGCCGGCCTCCCCATTGGCCAGTAATTCCATCCGTAAAGGGCTGACCGTACCCAGTGCTACCCGTTGGATTGGGTGTAATCACAACATACCCTTGCTCTGCGAAGACGGCAGGATTCCAGCGGGTACTCCATTGGTCATTCCATGCTCCCTGGGGACCACCGTGGATCAGATAGGCCAGAGGGTACTTCTCGCCCGGCTTGAAGTCGGAAGGCTTCACGACCCAAGCATGTACTGGGTGATTCTCTGCTCCATGGAACCAAATCTCATCCACCTGGGTTGGCGAAAGGCCAAATACCGACCCTCCACGGCCGCTTGACGACACAACTTGGACTTCTTCAGGGCTTGCCGGGTCGATTATCGACCACACGCTGTTATCCACCAGGCTGCTGCTAGATACCAGTAGGCTGGAAGAGCCTGCAGCTGCAGGGAACACGTCATTCACGTAACCCGACCGGGTGAGTCTCTTTAATGAATCAGGCTTAGCCTTTCGGATATTCTGCAGAGGAAGCTGATAGAGAACTCCACGTCCAATTTCCTCAGTCTGGACGAACAGCGATTTGTCATCATAGGCAAACGAGATGGCAGAAGGACTCAAATCCCAAAGCCCCTTGCCATCATTTGACTCGAACACTTCGATCATGTCTCCATTCCATGGGTTCGGAACATACAATATGCGATTCTTGTCAGATTCGTACCCATCCTTTTGCATGGCCAGCAAAGCAATGGAACTACCGTCCGAGGACAGAACGGGCGAGGACATTGCTCCCTGCAGACCAGTAACTTTGCATGTCTTAATATCAGAAACGCTCATGCTAGTCCAGGAAAACATGGGCGCATAGTAACAGGAGCAGGAAGTGTGTGTTGCAGGATTCAGGCCAGGGTCCTTTCCAATGAAAACGATGGCAGAGGGGCTAATGTCAAAGTCGCTGGTTCCTCCGAACGGCGGGATCGGAGATTCAACGCCTGTCAGTCCAGACACCGAAATCAGATTCGTGAGGCCGGACACGGAGTATTTCCCAGCCAGCCTACGGGCAGGCGATAAGGGAGTTTGCTCCAAGATTCCATAAAAGATCGAGTTCTTCTGGGGTTCAACATAGGAATCCCAGTGTCGGACGAAAAGTGAAGTATACAGGCGACCCGTTGTGTGGGGCTTCTTCGCATCCTGGGGGTTATACAGGGAACCGTCCTGGTTGGCCTTGCCACTGACAGCAAAGCCGATCTTGCCCGGCTCAATGACGGTGACCTTCAGATCGGAAACTGGGCCCGGAACAGTGCCCGCAGTGTACGTGTTATCAACTTGGCGTGCATCGCCGACGATGAAGCTGGTGTTCCCGTTGGTCTTGGTCTTCAGCCAAACCAGCTGATCATCAGCACCCAGCCACTGGGGATTGCTGGCACCGGGGTCATTGGTGATAAGGGCAGATCGACCGCTTTGGATTTCAATGACTCGTATTTCATTGGTCTTGGAATGTGACTCGAAAGAATAAGAGGTCTGGGTGTAGACCGCGAGAGTGCCGGCTGCGTTGGGAACAGCCGAGGATCGCCTCGGCGCGCCAAGGAGGACCCTGAGGATGGTCAATTACATTTTCCACATGAAAAGTTGTTCGCATGCTATCTTTTGAAATCAAGATTGACTCACTCGGGTGTGAACTTCATGGAGCGGATAGCCATCACCTTGGTGGTATGGCGATGAGCTGCGATAAGATAGGTAGATCGTAGCTATCAGGAAAGCTTTCCAATGGGCTGGAGCTTCCAAAGCTAACTTAGAATGGTGATAAGAAAAATGCTTAAATTTCAAGGATACTATGTGAAAGTGCAGGAAAGTGCAAGTGAATGTATTATGGACAGAGATTGTGCTACGGTGAGATAAAAGGGAAAGGTGTATCCGTCGACGGGGAACAAGGGGTTGGGGTTGCAACGTGACTATTTGCGGGGTCACGCCACTGATCTACGGGATTGGCGCACTTCATCTGTTGATCCATCGTCGATCTACTAGTACTCTGTCCTGGTGGACTATTGACTGAATAAAATAACACCTTTTATTTCCGATAAAGCTCCCAAGAACAAATAGTGAGCAACTATTAATACAAACCCCCAATGACACAGATTGTCCATTTACTCGTCTTCCTCTTCGCTCTCATCCTCGTCCATTCCTTCAGCTGCAGTGACGGTGAATGTGGGGGCCTGATCCACACCGACGTAACTGTCGCTCATGAGGTAGAGAGTGAGCTCGTGCTCACCAGGCGTGGGCACAACATATTCCAGGCGCAACTCCAGCTTGCGACCAATAGTGACGCGCTTGATGGCCAGCAAGTTCTTTGTTTTCTCATCACCGACCACAAGCCACCAGTTCTCCATCTTCTGAGTGGGATAGAAGGGGGCGTGAACGACGGTATCAACTTCATCATCCTCATCCACCTCCCGTTCAATCTTGACCTTGAGGTAGGCAGGGTCGCCGGATGTGATGTTCTCAGCATCTTCAACCTCGAAATCCAGCTCGATGTTGGGGTACTTGTCGTTGGTGAAAGCTGCCGCTTGCGCTAATTGCTTGTTGTTCAAACCCAGGCGCTTAACAAGAGCTGCATAGTCCTTGTTCTCCGAGGGGTCCATGGCATCCATAAACTCAAAGATATCATTGATACTGTTTAGAAGATCTATATTAGTAGCTGTTCGGAGGAAAATTTCAGGGGAGACATGGACATACTTGAATTCCTTAGCAGCATCAATAACTTCGGGCGAGAAGTGAGGAATCTGCTTAAGGGGACTATCACGGTCCCACATAGCCTGGACTACCATTTGCGACAACTCCATGGCGTTCATGGCGTTAAGGTGGCCTTCGGAAGAAAGCACATCGACGCAGGCACTCAGCAAGTTGAGGACCTTGCGAATGATATCCTCCTGATCCTTGGCGAGATCAATTGGCAGTTGCATGCGGGAGAAGTGAGCCTGAAGCAGAACAAATGCCTTGAAGTGGGGCGAGTCAAATGCAGCCTCAGACATCTTGACTGGGCAACGGTCGTAGACTCGGCGGAGGATATGCTCCTCATGACGACGCATCTGGATGGACTCGAATTCGGTGGCGGAAGTAATAATCTCCAGAATGCCCTTAAGCTTTGTGCGAGCCGAAAGGGACAACAAGAAGGTTTGCATGGTAATGAAGGAAATGTTGTAGTAAGCGCTGATCATGGCGGCGTTCAGAGGAGAGACGCTGTCATCGTCCTCGTCCAGGTCAATGATCTTGGCCTCAGACAACTCCTTCAACGTGTTCTCAACAAGCTCTGACAGGAACGTACTGAGTCCCTCGTGACTCACATCCCCGAGGCCGTAGAAACTAGGATTGGCCAGCAGACGACGGTAGAAATAGGTGTAGGTCATCCAATCCACTGCATCCTGAGTAGACGCGATGGTTTTGGTACTGGCCTCGGTGACAAAGGCATCGTGAAGATACATTTGCAAGTGACTCTCCACCGGCAGGGCCTCGCTCAGGAACTTCTTATAGTACTCGCGCTTAACAGCAGGCACCATCAGGACACCACGACCAATCTTGTCTTGACCCGGTCGGGAAGCCTTGCCAAACATCTGAAGAATCTCACTGATGGGGTAATCAATGTAACGATGTTCGCGGCCATCGAAGAACTGAGTGTTCATGACGATCACCAGATGAGCAGTCACCTCCAGTTCCCAGCAGCATTCGCGCGAAGCGAGAAGCACCTGGATGGCACCGATGCTGAACAGGTGCGAGACAATACGCTTGTCATTGGTGCTTAATGCCTCATGGTAATATCCAATTCCGTGAGAGAGCGAGGCGGCAAGCGTCTGCTCTTGGATTCGGCTAAGAAGGGGCGCCAGCTCTTCGACATCCGCATTCAGGAACCGGTCTTCGTTGTCATCCATACCACAAGCCGCCAAAAGATCCACAGCTGTGGACCGGGTCTGCTTTCGGCTGGGCACGAAAATCAAAGCGGGCTTGTCGGGCGACAGTTGCAAAATAGATTGATAAGCAGGTCGAGACATCGCAAGCATCAGGGAGGGGAAATGAGGAATGGTGAAGGACTGGATGTGAAGTTCCAGAGGAATTGGTCGAGCATTGGGGCTGAAGTTGAAGATGGTATGCTTATTAGCACCAATCCACTCTCCAATATCACGAGCATTGGCAAGCGGCACACTTAATCCGACAATGCGCATTGCATTCTCGGTCTGGAGAGCAACGTAGTGCATACGAGAAACGACTACTTCGTAGACATAGCCACCGTAGCCACCCAGCATGTGAAGCTCATCAGCAATAAACAATTGTACTGTTTGGACGTTCTTGCGTCTCTGCCATTGCCGGGATAGCACGTCCCATTGAACGGGTGTGGCGAGAACTAGATCGGCGCTTTCAAGAAGCTTCAAGTCGGCGGTGGTCTCCCCAGTAAGCTTGACAAGGGTTTTTCCACCACCGAGGCCGCTGAGTCGCTTCTGCCAGTCGGCGAGGCGCGAATCCACAAGCTCTTGGAAGGGAGCAATGTAGACTGCGCGGCCGGTGTTTTCAGTTGACCAGTGGCGAAGGAGAGCCAACTCAGCACAGACCGTCTTACCACTGCCTGTTGGTGCACCAATAAAGACATTGTCATCCGAATCAAAGACGGATTTGAAGACCTGGGTCTGAATCTTGTTGAAGTGCTCCCAGTTGGGATAGAGCTTCTGGTATTCTTCGCGCTTCAAAGCCTTGACAGGTGCGCGCTGCATATCCAATAAGGCGGTGTGAGGAGGGAATCGTTCCGGAAGGACTAGCTTTTGGAAAGATACGGCGATCTTTGTCTCAGAGTGCATCCAGCGATCGGAGACCAACGAGATGAAGTAGTTGGGGGGCATCGGCTCCGAGATGGGAACAGTAAATTCAACGAGGTGCTCATTCATCTCGGCCTGAGCAAACTCACGGCGCAGGAGGAAGCGATCATGGAACAAGATCTCCTCGCCATCGCAATCCTCCACCAAGATCCAGAAGTCTTGAGCATTGCCGTGAATCGCATCATCCCAGACAAAGTTGGGAGTGAGGGTCAATTCGACACGAAGCAAGGAACGGGTGATTGGCTGAACCTGAGCCTGAACTTCAAGTCGCGGGAACTTGGAGACAAGATCACAAACGACACGTCCAGCCTTGGGCATACCAAGAAGCTCACCCATGCGAGGCGGATCCAAGTCAAAATAACTGGACCAAGGCACGTCGATCCGCTCGGCTTTCTGCAGAATGTCTCTAGGGCAGGTAGGGAATTGGCGCAGAGGGGACATCGTGGGCCACATTCGCTTCTCAGCCATCTTACAGAGGTCAAGCGCAGTCTTGGCCACAGATGTCCATCCCTTTTTCAAGCAAATTTCGAAAATGGCTCGGATGATACGACCGGCAGATTGTGTGACGTAGACCATATCGGCCATCAGGGCCAATCCGTCCAGCTTCAGTCGAGAAATATAGGCCTGCAGCAGAACGTTGATCTTCGCGTGAGGCTCATCAATTGTCTCCTTAACAGGCACCGGTACTCGGCCCAAAAGCTTGCCCAGCTCCAATTTCTCGTCTTGGCGAACCGGGATGTACTTAAATTCATCACTTAGGGCAAAAATGCGGAACAGCTCGATGGTAGTAATGGATGGCTGAAGATGCTGGGAGTAAGTGAGCATGGAGTTGTGGCCAATGTAGTAGTGCGAAGAGATCCGACCAAGCTCAGTTGCCTGGAGCCGTCCTGTCTTCTTCTCGTACTTCACAAGCCCAGCTTTCTCAAGAACAGCAGCAGCGGAGTGAATAAGATCAACCCGCTTCTGTTCCAAAGCATCGTCATTCTCGTAGTCCGTACCCACGCTGTACAAACCCGGCGAACGAAGCATCCGAACGTAAAGGTAGGTGTAGCCTAACCATTCTACGCCCTCATCTCGGGTGCGAACATTACCCAAGACAATTTCAGCGTTGAGATTGTCAGCAAGCTTGCTCATGAGTTGAGATTCAATTGGCAATTGCATGTTCATGAGAGAAAGGTAGTACTGGATCTCGGATTGAGAAGTGATGATAATACCCTCTCCAAACGTATCGTATTGAGGTCTACCAGCACGTCCGAGCATCTGCAGAACATCCTGTGGACTCAGCTCGACCCAGCTACCCTTCTCAGGAGAGTAAACCTGGGTTCCCTTAATAATAACAGTGTGCGCAGGAAGGTTGACACCCCAAGCCAGAGTGGCAGTACACACAAGAACCTGAATGCTACCATCGGCAAAAAGTGCCTGAACTGAATCACGATCTGCAAGACTCAGACCAGCGTGGTGAATACCCAGACCATAAGGCATAAGATCCTTGAGGGAAGCATCATCAACAGACTCGGCCTCCTCGGAGAGAATGGCACGGCTAGCAGCATCACTGCGAAGGATTTGTCCAATTGTTTCCATCTCAATGGCTTTGTCTCTGATATACTTGGCTGTCTTCGCGGTTTCCTTTCTTGAGTGGACGAAGATAAGCATCTGGTTTCGCTTTTGACCAACTTGCTCCAGAACCTTGTTGTAACAAATGTCATTCATCGTCTTGAGCTGCTTGATGGCCTTCTTATCTGTAACACCGATGAACTCCTGCTTCAGGGGGCAAGGACGGTATGAGCCATCAAAGTGGAAGACTCCCTTCTCAGGGTCGGCGCGCAGGAAATTTCCGACATCACGGTAGTTGGGAAGGGTAGCACTGAGACCAACAATTCGAACAGGATCACCAGTTTGCTCCACACGGCGAATTGTGCGACTGACAATGCTCTCAAGAACGGGACCACGGTCATCGTGGAGAAGGTGAATCTCGTCAATGACAATAAGACGGACCAGATTAGTGTAGCTAGTTTCGGATGCCTTTCTGGTGATAACGTCGTACTTTTCAGGGGTGGTGACAATTACCTGGGTGTCGGCAATTTGCTGCTTGGTGAGTTGACGATCACCAGTGAGCTCGGACACCCGGATACCGTATGGCTCAAGACGTTTGCCAAGGTTTCCAACCTGCTCTTGAACCAGAGCTTTGAGGGGGGAGATGTAGATGATCTTAAAATCATCCAGCATAATCTCTCCAGTTTCCGCATTGCGATGTTTGCCAATTTCCCGCAGGATAGTCAGCATAGCAACGTTGGTTTTTCCAGAACCCGTAGGGGCACAGACGAGAAGATTTCCATCATCATGGAAAGCTGAAGGATAACACTTGGTCTGTACACGATTTAACTCCTTGGAGCTTCCAAATCCAACGCGAGCCCAGTCAGGCAACTCGGTGGTCGGGATATTCTTCTCCCCAGCTTCCCGCTTGGCCTTGGGTGGCGGAACATGAATCTCCTCGTAGCCCTTGAAAGTGCGCTTTGTTGAGCCCTGAGGAAGTTTAACATTAGGATTGGTCATGAGGTGATTGCCCTGGTGGAAAACCAGGTTCTCAAGATTGATGAGCTTCTTGGGCTGCAGGCCGCCGACCAAACCACCGTCAGTAGCTGGCTTCTGCTCTTCTGCCGGCGCTGAAGGAACATCGACGTCCATCAGATCCAGCTTCATCTTCTTCTCCGGGCGATCAGCGAGATCATCACGTGCAGACTTTCCGCGGATTTCATCCAAAATACCGCGGTGACCAGCCTCGACCATTTGACTTTCAACGAGGTTGCGGGCATCAGCATCTTCGGCAACCTGTCTCCAGCGAGTAGCCCAAACGACCTTATCACGGTTTGTCACCAGCTTGGCGACAACCTCGGCATGCTCGTAGTCGAAAAGCTCCATCAAGTCGTTTTCAACGTCACGGAGAGCTCGTTCAGATCCATCCTCTGCCTGACCGCCAAGAACCTCCAGTGCTTGTTGGGTCTTCTCTTGTTGAATATGGGCATCTGAGTACAACGCACCGATTTGCCGTTGCAGCCAGTAGGCGTCGATCTCGCGAGCGGAAACATTCAGTCCAGCTTTATCGCCAGCCTTATTATCACGGTCGAGACCACCATCAATAACCATTTCGTCGCCGTCATCCAGGTCTTGGGCTGATCGATCCATCTCGGCTTGTTCTTGGTCGTCGGCTTCGTCCTCGTCGCTGTCTTCATCTCGGATTTCGTCAACTGTGCCTATGCGCTCTTCGTCTTCGTCTTCTTCATCAAAGACAACGGCAACACCTTGGCGTTCATCGAGTTCGGCGTCCGCATCGTCGAAGCCGCCATCCATATCCTCGTCCTCGTCTTGTGCCTCGTAATCTGTAATTTTCTTACCAAGGTTCACAAGCTCGTTGAACTCTTTCGGGTTCATGGTACTACCCATAAGATCGTCAATTTCCTTCTTCTTGTCGAAATCCTTCAGATCTTCATCCTTGAGGTATTCCAAAACAGCATCGGCGGCACTTCGAACGACTTCATGGGGCACGTCGCCAAGGTGGCTTCCAGTAATTGTGAGAATAAGGTCGTAGGTTGCTCGAGTCGCAGGTGTCCGAGGGCGGTATTTCAAGCCTTCAATGAGAGCATCGGCAGCCGAGAGAATACCCTGGCCTCGTAATTGTGCCGGCTGGCCGCGTCCGCGCTTTTTCTGCTCCCGGGACAACACGTCTTCACCTTCATGAATCGCACCCCGTTCGATTTCAGTCGGACCGGCCTTTTTTTTCGATTTTGGCGCATCGTCGCGTGCTATGCGTGAGCCCATCTCTCGGATTCCAATACGGCCTGCAAGAGACTCGGGGTCTCCGGTAGCCTCATCGGTGGATCGGCTGATGAAACGACGGTCCGCCTGGAGAACCAGGTTGGACATCGCCGAGTACTTATACTGAGAGATATTTTGGTCCGCCATCTTGGTGGTGGAGGAGTGTCGTTAAAGAGATTAGGGAAGAAAAGAGAAATGAGTAAGTCGCGCGACTTGAAACGTCTTAAATGCGCCGATCTAGAAGGCGTCCACGCCGCACGTCAAAAAGGAGGAATTGAGAAAATTCAAACGGTCTCACAAACCTGGCTCATCCTCCGGCCGCAAGTGAGAAGACTTGAATAGAGGGAGAAATGAAGGCCAAGGTTTCGTGTCAGGTTCAAAGCCAAGGAGAAGCAGCTCGGGAAGATTTCGGTGGCGAAGGCGGAAGAGAGGGGAGCTTCTTCGTTCTGCCGCTCTCCAGATGATGAACTCTCCCCATGCGCCGTAACAATGCGCATGAATGGGCCTTCTATCTTCCGGTTGAGTCAATCGACATCTTGCTCAGTAGTAGCTGCAGTACACACTCCTCGTGTGCCAGCCTACAATTGCCTAGTTCATCGAACAATATGCCACCATGCGCGTCGCGCTATAGTACACCCACGCGTATCTATCAGCGCGGCGCAGTCAGAGATTCGAAGGGGTGCTAAAACCCAGGCCACCATCAAGTTGCAAGACCTCCCCCAGGGTGTGGTCAAGTTGGACACGTATGATGATGGAGTTGATGATGCTCCCCGATACCCGACTGTGGTTCAAGGACACCGCAATAATATGCAGAAATTCAAGAATTGTGTGATCCTGACTAGAGTCGGGGGCTTCTACGAGGTATACACACAGTCGTCTTGCGGGAACAGAAACTCTACTAACAGATTTGGATAGCTTTATTTTGAACAAGCCGAAGAGTTTGCGCCATTGCTCAGTTTGAAGCTTGCGTCTAAGAGAACCAGCGGCGGGCCAGTTCCCATGGCTGGATTTCCCTTTTTCCAATTAGATCGTTTTCTCAAAATCCTTGTCCAGGACCTTAACAAATATGTCGCTATCAGCGAGGAGTTTGCCCATGAGACGGAAGACAAAGCTCGATCTGGAGGCTTATTGTTTGATCGAAAAGTGGCCAGGATCGTCACTCCAGGCACCTTGATCGATGAAAAGTTCATCGACCCCTCCGAAAACAATTTCCTGTTGGCCATATATCTAGATATTCCTGCTTTGGAAACCCAATCAAAACAACATGTTGACCCTGAGTCCTCTCAACATGTATTGTCCTTCATGCCTCAACGTGTAGGGTTGTCATGGTTAGACCTTTCAACAGGAGACTTCTTCACCCAACTGACAACGGCACAAGCGCTTCCATCTGCGATAGCCAGGATCGGAGCTCGTGAAATCCTTGTTGACCAGAATGTCCAAGATTTCATCGGGCAGGAGTTGCAGCAGCTCGTTGGACATGAGCATCGTCTTGTTACATTTTTTCGATATCCCGAAACATTTGCCCCAATGTCAGAATGGAGTACAATGCTTGAGTCTCCAATCCCGGAAGACACGCATGCAACCTTTACCCCAGAGGAGGTGGCTGCGGGGTATAGTCTGCTGGAATACATTCGGGTGCAACTGCAAGGATCGAATCTCAAACTCCAGCCTCCACGTCGGAGACATCTGGATGAATCGATGAGTATTGACCGCAATAGCCTGAGAGGACTGGAATTGCTAGAAACTGCGCGAGATGGTTTTGGGAAGGGAAGTCTACTTCACGCTGTGCGCAGGACTTCTACCAAAAGTGGTGCCCGTCTTCTGCGCGATCGACTCAGTAGGTTTTAAAGGTCTATTGAACCCATTCATTGCTAACATGTACTGCGAAGCTTCTCCATCCACATCACTTACGGCTATCAATGAGCGCCTTGATCTAGTCTCAATTTTTATCGAGAGCGAGGATCTTCGTGATAGCGTAATCCAATTGCTAAAGCGCAGCTTTGACTCCCAACGATTAGTTCAGAAATTTGCAATGGGCAAGGGAGACCCGGATGATTTGATCTGTCTCTCACGGGCCATCGAAGCCTCAAAGGGAGTGAAACAAGTCCTTTCTGACTATGAACGGCTGTTGCCGCCCGAAACTGCATATGATGCCAAAACCAGTCTCGCATCAATGATTTCTCGCCTTTATCTGGAGGGACCCACTGCTCTTGCCGATAAGATCCTAGCCGCTATCGATGAAGAGGGCCTTCTCCAACAACTGCGTATCCAGGACAGCACCGCTGCTGAAGCAGCCAGCTTGGCACAGGAGGTTACTATAAATGAAGGCACTTCGGATGACCTGGAGTCGTTGCCAAAGAAAGTCAAAACCAAGAAAAGTGACAAGGCAGCAGCTGAGCCGGAAACTGGGTTGATGGAGACATGGATCATGAGACGTGATGCGAGTGATGGACTGAATGCTCTGCATACAGAGCTAGAGGGTTTGTTGGATGACAAAGTCGCATTGATCAAGCGACTTCGTGATTATGTAGGGTCCTCAGCCTTGAATTTGAAGTGGACTCCTGGTCTGGGCCATATCTGCCATGTTAAAGGGGCCAAAATTTCACAGGCGTCTCTTGAAGAGTTGGGAGTGACTCGAAATGTCTCGTCAACCAAATCCACCCGGTCATTTTACCTTCCTGCATGGACAGAACTAGGAAACAAATTGGACCGTGTCACAGTACGGATTCGACAAGAGGAACAGGCAATCTTTGAGCGTCTACGTCGTGAAGTGATCCTGAACCTTGTCAAAATTCGTCGCAATGCAGCTGTCATGGATGAGTTGGATGTTGCTTGTTCCTTTGCCACGCTTGCTCAGGAACAGCAAATGGTTCGGCCTATTCTCAACGAAGGGACATCCCATAAGATCGTGGGAGGAAGGCATCCGACAGTCAAACTCGGCCTAGAGGAGAAGGGCAGAACCTTCGTGAGCAATGACTGCTTCCTTGGTGACCAGGAACGAATTTGGCTCATAACTGGTCCAAACATGGCAGGGAAAAGTACCTTTCTGCGTCAGAATGCTTTGATTACCATCCTCGCACAGGTGGGTTCATATGTGCCTGCAGCATACGCCGAAATAGGAATCGTGGACCAGATTTTTAGTCGCATTGGGGCAGCGGATGATCTCTTCCGTGATCAGTCGACATTCATGGTAGAAATGCTCGAGACTGCTACTATCTTGAAGCAGGCTACCCCACGGTCCTTTGTGATTATGGATGAAGTGGGCCGAGGCACCACCCCTGAGGACGGAACGGCTGTCAGCTTTGCTTGTCTTCACCATTTGCATTACCATAATCAGTCTCGTACGCTCTTCGCTACACACTTTCACGGCTTGGCGGACATGACACAGAAGTTTGAACACCTGGAGAGGTACTGCACTGATGTCAAAGAGACTAACTCCGGCTCATTCTCCTTTGTTCATCGTCTTCGCAAAGGTGTTAACCGCGAGTCGCACGCATTAAAAGTTGCCCAGCTAGCTGGCCTTCCTCGTGAGACCATTGAGTTGGCGACCATTGTGCGCCAGGAATTGAGGAACGAGATCCATCCACCCCTGTCTAATCCAGATCAGTCTCTTTTGCAGGGATAGATGGATTTCCAGTCAATTCTGATGTATTCTGAAAACCCTTGTTTTTTTTTTTTTTTCTTTCCCTCCATCTTGTCTTTGATAGTCACGTTCTCAAAGACGGCTTCAGTCATGTAAATTAGCTTGTACATTACCCGTGGGCGTTTGTGTATACTTCCAAGGCTCCATCCAGCTCCACGACATCTGAGAAAATAAAACCTATACTGTCCTGCAAAGAATAAAAAAGATAAATTTCAACCGGAGTTTAGGATGTCAGGACCACGGGAAATGAATGGCTGGCCAGATTATTTGGTTCCAATTACATACTATATATCCAGGGCAGGTAAGGGCCCAGGCCTCGATCAAAGATTACCAAGGGTGTGCCTATTAGCCACCGGAACACACTCAAATGTTTGACCAAGTGTATCTGTTTATGGATCAGTGTACGAAACAGTGAACAGGGTGAAAATTAGTATCATACATTTGAGAGGAGGTGAGTTGCAAACAATTTCGGTGTGACAAAGAAGGGTTGAGAAGCAAATAAAGATATGTAATTCGCTCAAGGCATATGGATATAGAACAAATACATATTGTACAACTTCGCAATGATGTTGATCACTGTTGTCGAGGAGTACTGGCTAAGAGATTCCACGGAGAATCTTTAAAGCTTCTGCTACGAAGCTCATTTGCGGTATGCATCCACAAATTCCCAGATGAAGATAACCACTCAAGCACATTCGGGCTCCTTCAGTTTCCATGCAAATGGTAGAGAAAAGATATCTCGTGATTGGGACACGGAGCCTCATCAATTCGACGAAAAAAACTAGCATCGGTGGCTAGTATCGGTCAAGAATTGTGCACATATATACTCATATTGAGATAAGTAGCAGAGTTTCGTGATGCTGGTAGTGTGCTAGTAGTGTAGCCGCAAGGAGAGGAAGGACCCGTCGCTGCTTGGGAGAGGTAGATAATGCGCATTTCCACCCACCAGCACGGTTTGTGTTCGATGAACAGAAACATGGAGTGGAAGAAATCAGCTCGCATCTGGTCCTCGTGACTCCAGGCGAACCTTTTTCGCTCGTCGTTTCATTTCTCGTTTCGATAAGGGCTTCTCAGCTTCTTCGGTGACAGCCTCGGAGCCGATAGATGCCTTTCTCTTCAGAATATCAGCGCCTTTATCCTGCTGAGCCGTTGTATTCGACTTCTCAGTGCCTTTTTGGTTTGATGCAATGTTCTCTGGATTGGCTTTCTCCCCGCCGTGGACAATGTCAACGATGCCGCGCCAGCTGCTTCGCTTAAGCTTGGCTAGCGCAGTAACCTTCCGCGCCTCTTCGCAGATCGCCTCCTTGCCGCGTTCTTGTGATAGACCCCACACGCATGTTAGATTGATCACATCCCACGGAGCTCGTAGGTTCAACGCCCTCCGAGCCTCACTTGACACGATAATACCACGGCCGCGTGTGGCCCGAATCAGGGCCATGGCATTCCCAATAAGATTTCGGCGAGCATCCACACCACTCCCCGTGACTCCTGGACCATAGGAGATCTCCAGACGAACGCCACGTGACACCGCAGCGGACAGCATCTTAAATTTGAAGTGGTATGGAAGACGCACCGAGAGATCAAGTGAGATCACATCGCATTCCAAGTTGGTACAGGCATTGAGGAGAGCTTTTTCGTTTGTAGGTCGCAGTGCGACCAAATCGTATACCTGAGTCAAATTGCTCAGACGCTGGTTCTGGGCGGGGTCTGAGAGGGTCAAGTTCAGGCGGGTCAATAGCTGGAGGGATTTAGGCGGGTTCGGAGGAAGAGGTGGCGGCGTGAGACTTGGGGGAAGCTTCCCAGTGATTGTTTGAGACAAGGCAATGGTAGTGTAACCAACTTGAGAGTCAGGTCAGTACCTCATGTGGTCCAGAAGTATCCATGTGGTAGTTAGGGCTGGCAGAGTGACTTACGTTCCGCCAGGAAATTCAGGGTGTGGGGCACCTCTGGGTCATCCGGGCTGTATGGGACATTGAGATCATAAAACATGATGCCTCTGTTCCTTGCAATATAAAGAAGCAGCGGTAGCCGGGTTTCATGGAGATCTTGCAGCAAAGAAATCCAGGTCACGAAATTGTCCGAAACAGGCAACTGAAAATCAGCCCGGCGGAAGGTTCCTCCGACACACACAGCCTAACTGCTTTCAGACTGCTCTCCACACAGCAATCCCGTGACAAGGCGGAACAGGAGATCTCGCTCTTATAATAATATCTCCCCCTCCATTTCTCATTGCTTTCAGGACCGATCGATCGAACGGCTACGTTCGGGCTGGTCAGTTGCTGGGCCTTCTATTTCTCTACTTCCCGCATTCCCTTACATCGCGACCCCTCTCTCCCTCGTCGCCCGGTCGCGGCCCCCGCCTAAAACCCCGCCGTATCAGAATTCGATTGTGGGCGGACTCGGAAGCCATCAGCGATTATCATGGCGCGCGTTTACGCCGATGTCAACGAGCACATGCCTCGGTCCTACTGGGATTATGACAGTGTCAATATTTCCTGGGGTGTGCTGGAGAACTACGAAATTGTTCGCAAGATAGGTACGATGAATCTGATTGGCGCTATCCCAACCCCGGAGAATGGTGGCATCACCTACGCCCATGCCGGGGATGTGGGGTCCCTCTGATCGACCTCCTGCTGACTCCGTCTTTTTAGGCCGAGGAAAGTACTCCGAGGTATTCGAGGGCATCAATGTCGTCAACTATCAGAAATGTGTCATCAAGGTTCTCAAGCCTGTCAAGAAGAAGAAGATTAAGCGAGAGATCAAGATTCTTCAGAACCTCGCTGGAGGCCCCAACGTCGTTGCGTTGCTCGATGTAGTGCGCGATAACCAGAGCAAGACTCCTAGTCTAGTCTTTGAAGCCGTCAACAACACCGATTTCCGGACACTGTACCCCCGCTTTACGGATTATGACGTGCGATTCTACGTTAATGAGCTGCTCAAAGCACTTGATTTCTGCCACAGCAAGGGTATCATGCACCGAGATGTGAAGCCTCACAACGTCATGATTGACCACGAGAAGCGCAAGGTTCGCTATTTGATATCATATCATTCAATATCTTTTCATTCTGACTCTTTTCTAGCTGCGTTTGATTGATTGGGGTTTGGCAGAGTTCTACCACAAGGGCACCGAGTACAACGTCCGTGTGGCCTCCCGGTATTTCAAGGGCCCTGAGCTGCTGGTCGACTTCCAAGAGTACGACTACTCTCTGGACATGTGGTCACTCGGTGCGATGTTTGCCTCGATGATCTTCCGCAAGGAGCCTTTCTTCCACGGCAACAGCAACTCGGACCAATTGGTGAAGATCGCCAAGGTTCTTGGAACCGAGGAGCTCTTTGAGTACCTGGACAAGTACGACATCGAGCTTGACCCTCAGTACGATGAGATCCTCTCGCGTTTCCCCCGGAAGCCCTGGCACTCGTTTGTCACCGCTGAGAACCAGCGCTTCGTCAGCGACGAGGCCATCGACTTCCTCGATAAGCTCCTGCGCTATGATCATGCCGTATGTAACGCTAAATCTCAACCTGGATATTAGTTTCCTAATTACCGCTACTAGGAACGCTTGACTGCCCAAGAAGCCATGGCACACCCGTACTTCGAGCCCGTCCGCGCTGCTGCCCGCAACAACGCATCCCAATCCTGAACTTATTCGGTGCTATGATGATGGCTTACCTATGCACTTCCTCCTGTTTTCCTATTTCCCCTCACTCCATATCGCCATCACGCTGCCATCAGAATAAGCACCCTGACCTTATGGACCTCTCCTTTTATCTGAGTTTGAACCATACCGCTACGTCGGTGCACGATCGAGAAACGGAAGGAGAAGGATGACGCAGTCACCTGGCTATGTCTTCGCTAGGCCTTTCCCCCCTCCCAAGTGAAGAGTGGCTGCAATGGGTGACCAGACTCCCGAATGGAGACGACGTTGATGACAAGACATGACCTCTAATCTTCTTGGGCCCATCAAGCCTACATAGCCTCGGTTCTATTGGCGTATTAGTGAGCGCAATAAATCAGTTGACGTCTTAGAGCGGGAATGGCTTCTCTTCCATACTGCCTTATTGTATAGCGCATTTCCTTGTCCCCATTTCTCTTCTTTCCCTCGCCGTTGGTCCGGTGTTTTGGTTTTATTCATGCTGTTTCATCATTTCCTCGTATTGAACCCTTGATTTTGCACCTGCAATCCGTTTTCTCCGTTAATGCACAGTCTCCTGGAGTGATGGGGTTGGGAGGTATTTATGTTGCTGACCGCGTTCACGAGGGACTTGAAGAGATAAATGCATTCCGACTTCCGAAACTACGAATCTTCTACGTAGAAGCACTTAGACTAGGAAACTCCCTCAGAAAAGCATCAAAAAAGATAATATGATAATATGTAGACTGTAGAAAGCTTCAGCTGTATAGATCAGATCGCCCGTTGGCACCAGCGCCATCACGTGAGATCGCGCTCCTATTTTCTAATCTCCAAAGAAAACAAGAACGCGATTCATTTAAGGTAAGATGCGACAACGGAGAAATTCTACCACTTATTGAATCAATGTTGGATGTATATGTTTCTCCCATACTCATTGAGTCATAGTCCTGCACGTCTCGGGGTCTCCACCGATCCTCAGTTGAGCCCCGCCTTCTCATTCGTTGCCTCTGCGTGGGAAATTTAATTTGCCCGCATTTCGCACAACCACCCCTCCTTCTTGTCCGCAACTCCCTCAAGATACTTATCAGGCGATTCGTGGCGCGATCGGCGCCTTGGAGATTCCCTCCGCAATATCGATCATTTTCTAGGATGGCTCAGAACTCTGCCCAAATCCCCAGTACGTCCTCCCCCACCAGTCGAAACGTGACTCATCCTGTTTTGGTTGCATCACTAACAGTCGTTGATAGCTGGGGAGTCCAATGCCCCCGTCGCTCAGCAACCTCAGGCTGAGGGCGCTCAGGATGCCTCCGGCGCTCCTAAGGTGAAGACCGAGAAGGAGCGTATGTTAACCCTGCCGGCCCTTCGATCGATTTCCTTTATCCTCCGATAATTCCACATACTATGACGATACAAGACGACCGGCTGACATTGTGATGCTTCTTTAGTCGAGCGCGAGCGCAAGAAGGCCGAAAAGGCGAAGAAGTTCGCTGAGAAGCAGGCCAAGGCTGCTAGCAAGCCCGCTGCTGCTCCCAAGGCCGACAAGAAGGTCGCCAAGGTTGAGAAGGAGAAGACCGCAGATGCCTACGACCCCAAGGTTATTGAGACCGGCCGTCTCGACTGGTGGGAAGAGCAAGACCTCTTTAAGCCCGAATGGGGTCCCGATGGCAATGTCAAGCCTGAGGGCTCCTTCGTAATCCCCATTCCTCCTCCGAACGTTACCGGCTCCCTGCACATGGGTCACGCCCTGACCAACGCCCTGCAAGACACCATGATTCGCTGGCAGCGTATGAAGGGTAAGACCACACTGTGGCTTCCTGGAATGGACCACGCTGGTATCTCCACTCAGAGCGTCGTCGAGAAGATGCTCTGGAAGAAAGAGAAGAAGACTCGTCATGACTTGGGACGTGAGGCTATGACTAAGTTGATTTGGGACTGGAAGGACCAATACCATGCCAACATTAAGAACGCCCTGCGCAGAGTTGGTGGTTCATTTGATTGGTCTCGTGAGGCCTTCACTATGGACCCCAACCTGTCCGCTGCTGTGACTGAGACCTTCGTTCGTCTCCACGAGGAGGGTATCATTTACCGTGCTAACCGTCTGGTCAACTGGTGTGTGGCCTTGAACACCTCGCTTTCTAACCTCGAGGTGGAGAACAAGGATCTTGAGGGCCGAACTCTTCTGGACGTGCCTGGTTACGATAAGAAGGTCGAGTTTGGTGTTCTTACTCACTTCTGCTATGAGATTGATGGCAGCACAGAGCGCATCGAAATCGCTACTACTCGTCCCGAGACCATGGTCGGTGATACTGGTATTGCTGTACACCCTACTGACAAGCGCTACGGACACTTGATCGGCAAGAATGCCCGCCACCCCTTCATTGACCGTCTTATGCCTATCGTCGCCGATGAGGGTGTCGATCCCGAATTTGGTACTGGTGCCGTGAAGATTACCCCCGCTCACGACTTTAACGATTTCAACCGTGGCAAGCAGCACAACCTTGAATTCATCTCCGTCATGAACGACGATGGTACCTTCAACAAGAACGGTGGACCTTTCGCTGGCATGAAGCGTTTCGATGCTCGTTACGCCGTCATCAATGCCCTGAAGGAGAAGGGTTTGTACGTTAAGTGGGAGCACAACCCCATGAAGGTGCCTCGTTGCGCCAAGTCGAACGATGTCATCGAGCCTATCCTTAAGCCGCAATGGTGGATGGCCATGGAGAGCCTTGCCGGGCCTGCTATCAAGGCTGTGGAGAATGGTGACATTATCATTCGCCCCGAGAGTGCCGAGAAGAGCTACTTCCGCTGGATGCGCAACTTGAACGACTGGTGTCTGTCCCGTCAGCTTTGGTGGGGTCACCAGGCCCCCGCCTACTTCGTCAAGATTGAGGGTGAGCAAGGCGATGACAGTGATGGTAACCTATGGGTGACTGGTCGCACCGAGGAGGATGCCCGCAAGAAGGCCGAGGCCAAGTTCCCCGGAAAGAAGTTCGAGCTGGTGCGTGATCCCGATGTTCTGGACACCTGGTTCTCGTCTGGTCTGTGGCCCTTCTCGACTCTGGGATGGCCTCGCAAGACTCACGACTTTGAGCAATTGTACCCCACCTCGGTTCTGGAAACCGGCTGGGATATTCTGTTCTTCTGGGTCGCACGTATGATCATGCTTGGTATCAAGATGACTGGCCAGATTCCCTTCAAGGAGGTGTACTGCCACTCTTTGATCCGTGACTCCGAGGGCCGCAAAATGTCCAAATCTCTGGGTAACGTCATTGATCCCCTGGATGTCATGGAGGGTATTGAGCTGCAGACTCTTCACGACAAGCTGTTGCTCGGTAACATGCCCGATAAGGAGATTGCCACTGCTACCAAGTACCAGAAGAAGGCCTTCCCCAAGGGTATTCCTGAGTGTGGTGCTGATGCCCTGCGCTTTGCCCTTGTCTCCTACACCACTGGTGGTATGTGATACCGTCCCATTTGCTATAATATTCAGCTACTAACATATCCTCCCTAGGTGGCGATATCGCTTTCGATGTCCAGGTTATTCACGGATACCGTCGCTTCTGTAACAAGATTTACCAGGCTACTAAGTTCGTCCTTGGTAAGCTGGGTGACGACTTCAAGCCCCAGGCTAAGGTCACTAAGACTGGCCACGAGTCTCTGTCCGAGCGCTGGATTTTGCACAAGTTCAACATGGCTGCTAAAGAGGTGAACGAGGTCTTGGAGAACCGTGAGTTCTCCAGCGCTGCCAACATCATCTACCAGTACTGGTACAGCCAGCTCTGCGATGTGTTCATCGAGAACTCCAAATACCTGTTGGCCGCCGATGCTTCTCCCGAGACTCAAGAGTCCGCTAAGCAGACCCTTTACACCGCACTTGAAGGTGCTCTGACTTTAATCCACCCTATCATGCCCTTCGTGACTGAGCACTTGTGGCAGCGTCTGCCCCGCCGTCCTGAAGACAAGACCATCTCAATCATGCGGGCTAAGTACCCCGAGTATCAGGCTGAGTTCGAGGACCCGGCTGCCGAGGCTGCCTACGAGCTCATCTTGAACAGCTCCAAGGCTATCCGCTCGATCCTGGCCCAGTACGACGTTAAGACCAAGGGCGATGTCATCATCCAGACATACGACGCCACCAGCCAGCAGACCGTTTCGGAGCAGATCACCACCATCAAGTCGTTGGGTGGTAAGACTCTGGGTGAGCTGTCCCACCTCGGCCCCGAGAACAAGACCCCACCGGCTGGGTGTGTCGTGGCTGCCGTTGGCGCCGAGGCTGCTGTCTACTTGCGTGTGTCCAAGGAGGTTGCTCTGGAGCAGGAGGAGAAGGCCAAGGCTGCTCTCGAGAGAGCCCGCGAGACCGTGCGCCGATCTCAGACCATCATGAGCGCTCCCACCTGGAAGGACAAGGTCAAGGTTGAGGTCCGCGAGCAAGAGGAGAAGCGACTCCGTGACGCGGAGAGCGAGGCTGCTCACTTGGAGGAGCAGATCAAGGAGTTCGAGAAGCTTCGTCTTGAGTAAACCGCTCAAATAGTCTATAGAGTAAAAAGTATAACCCATGAATGAATATCCATTTCTTTTATTTCAATATTGTCTTCATCAACACTGGGTTATCTCTGCTGGGTAAATAGTAGTGTAGTAGCAGTGTGCCTTGATATCAATTCGTGTGGTGGATCCTTATCGATAAGCATGCCAAGCCTTTCCCCCAAAACTTTTCTGCGTTTTTTACTCCGAGTCCTCTTCAAGAAACCACAGCCCACCATCATGTCGTTGCGTGAAATGTACGTTTGCGAAAGTCATTCAATCATTGCCTCATCACTAACTCAACTCTTGTAGTAAAGCAAAGAACCCGCGCACTGCGCGTATCCTTAAGGCGCGCGAGCCTCAACTCATTGAGAACCCGAAAAAGACCCTACTGCTGCACGGCACCAAATGTCCTCAGGCACTTGACACCGTCCTGAAGACATTTAACTCCCTGACCAAGCCCAACTCCGTGCTTTTCCACAAGAAGAATGCCAATGTCCACCCCTTTGAGAACACCGAGAGCCTCGAGTTCATGGCCAACAAGAACGAGTGCGGATTGGTAGTCTACGGAAGCAGCAACAAGAAGCGACCCAACTGTCTTACACTTGCCCGAATTTACAACTCACAACTATTGGACATGTGTGAGCTGCTTCTGCTGCCGGCCGCTGAAGCTGGTGATATTCCCCCCATCAATGAGCTTGTCATGCACGTCGGCTCAGGACTGCGCCCAATGATGCTCTTCGCCGGAAGCCCCTGGGAAGACCCGACCTCCTCATCTCATGTTATGCTCAAGAGCTTCTTCCTCGATATGTTCAAGGGCGAGGAGACCGACCGTATCGACGTTGAGGGTTTGCAGTACGTTTTGATGGTTGCTGCTGAGGAGGCCCGCGACGGTCTGTCCCCCGTTATCCACCTGCGGTGGTACAAGGTTGTTACCAAGCGCAGTGGTCACAAGCTGCCCCGTGTGGAGCTCGAGGAGATTGGTCCCAAGTTCGATTTCAAGATTGGACGGATGCGTCCTGCTGCTGCTGATGTCATGAAGGAGGCCATGAAGCAAGGCAAGCGACCCAACGAGGAGGCGAGAACCAAGAAGAACATTGTCACAGATGCTGTTGGTGACAAGATTGGTCGTGTGCACTTGGCCAAGCAAGATCTGGGCGGTCTCCAGACCCGTAAGATGAAAGGTCTGAAGCGCCGGGCCGGCATGGAGTCCGACGAGGATGATGACGAGGAGCTGGAGATGATGGATGTGGATGATATTCTGGAGGAGGAGGAGAGCCACAAGCGGGCTCGTACAGACTAGACCTGATCTACTTGCATGTTGTAACTTCTTGTCAAGGCGTTCTCTTTGGGCCGGTTTAGGGTTTGTGCTTTTTCGACTGCAAATCTGCAGGATATCATGTACCGTCATGGAAAAGTATGTTCTATATTTGACTGTGACCACCAATACAGCCACCATTTATTCTTCCTAAAAATCTATACACATCTCCAAAGTTCATAATCCACGTGAAGTGCATCCATAAACGTGTTGTCCACGTGACCATGACGTCGGCCGCTCGGCATCGTCTCACATGCCGAGGCCCTTTTCCTCGCGCTGGTCCGACTCAAGTGCCGTCCCCCTCCATACCCTCCTCTATTCTTCCCCTAATGACCCTTAGTAACCTCCGGACTTGTCGCACTGGTGAAATCACCAAGTAGTCTCCTTCGTCTACGTTCGACCTCCCGAGGTCCCGCGACGCCATGGATACGCTTTTAGTGAGTAGCTGCCCGCTCGAAGCACATGCAGATGTACAAGACTAACAGAGGGTATTGTCAGACCCAACTGGACGCCCTCGTCCTCAAGCCCGAGCTTGCACCGTTCTTATCTTTGATTAAAGGTGCCCGCAATGGTATTGTCTACGGATCAAAAGTGCGGTTTCCGCATGCGCTGGTGTATGTGACCCCCGAAGCTCTTAAACTGAGCAGATAGTATGGGGAGATAAACCGAAACTGACATTTGGATCTTCGCTCAGTATGATCTTTTTGTTCCGATCTGGAACGTGAGTAGGACCGCTTTCCTCGTTATTCTCCGGCGCGCAAGTTTCCCGTCGGCTAACGGAATTAACCTATAGATTCCGAGAAAAGGCCAAGCTTGTCCTGAAAGCAACACGACAACATGCACGGAATCTTGCCACCTTTGCGATCATATACAAATCCTCAATGATCGTTCTTCGCAACATAAATCCCTCGGGCCAAGCAAAGGAGGGTCGATACGATAGCTTCTTTGCGGGCTTGCTAGGAGGATATGCGGTCTTCGGGCGACAGCCAGGAAGCGTTAGCCAGCAGGTATGAAAACGAGCCCCGTGCAGTATTGAGTTGCATGACTTTATCGATATGGGAAGCTAATATATCTCAAGATTGTCATCTACATCTTTGCTCGCGTAATGCTGGCCCTCGGCAAACTCGCCGTCGAACCCAACATGCACCCTCTTTCCCCTCTCTTCACCCCCGAAGCCCGGGCCAAGATTTACGATCACGCCTGGCCCGCATTCGCCAGTTGCAGCTGGGCGCTTGTCATGTATATTTTCCGATGGTACCCTGAGACCCTGGCGTCTAGCTTGCGGAGTAGCATGGTTTATATGTATGTCGCCCCCTTCGCCTTATATTTGCTCATCATTTGTCAATGTTGCACCATACTAATCTACGTGGCCGTACAGCTATGAGGACTCCGATCATTGGGACTCCTTGCGAAACCTGCTCCTTCATAACAAATGAGCTACCAACGAAGCAGCACGGCGATTGGCTACTGGCTGATCGCGGACATGGTTTCGAAGATCATACCTTTCATTTGAACATCCTTATCTTCATTATTATCCAACTGGTTTTGGATAGCGAACGGCGCATAGAATGGAGTTTTGTTTAATCCTGAATACAAGATGGTGTGCGTTCTTCCCAGCTTGCTCTCATCTTAAATCATCCTGTATTATGATTGGCTTTCTGCGTGATTGTCGTTCTACGAGCATGCTAGCGGTAAATCTTGAATGCTACATATTGACAAACAACCTTGCTACCTCTACATATCACTCCTAGTGCTCTCATAGTAGGTGGAAGTAAATAGATTGAAACATATCACTAATATGAAGCAACAGATAAGTCAAACCACTCAAACAAACGCACTTGTCGGCCTAGGCCCCAATCCTCTCTACTCATAAGCCATATCGATCATCTTCATTTGATTCAACGAATCATTTCCAGAAACCCAATACTGCGTCTTCCGACCCTTGATACGATTCACAAACTCCTCAAGCTGGTACCGATGAGACATCGACCAAGCTTCACCAGGTAAATCCCCAAACTCTCCACCAACATCCTTATAGCTATACGCCTTGTGCGACTCAGATTCAACCCACGCTTTCACCACCATCCCCCCAAACCTTCTCACGAAGAACGTAAGAGTCCTCCACATCAATTCGATGCCAAACGAATGCATGAAGAAACCCATGCAACGTGACCTTGCGAGCCCGCATCTTCTCCTGAGTCTCAGGGATCGTCTTATCCCCCACCACATCCTCTTTCATAGTAACCCTGGCCTCAGAAGGCTTCCATAAAATGGATCCTCGCATGGTAGCCATCGCTTCCCCAACACCACCATTCGGAAAAGCGAACTTCGCAGTAAACCGGTAATCACATCGATCATGGATAATAGGCCAATCTCTCGGGACGATTGCGGAGAGGGTGGATATCATGCTTCTTCGCAGATTCCTCGGCGTGAACCCGATCTCTAGCTGAGATGGCTTGCGCAATGACTTCGGAATGGTATTTAGCCGGGGTGATGAGGGCTGAGGGTCTAAAATCGGTTAGTAAGATACTTGGTATACTTTGAGACTCGTACGCAATTTTCGCAGCTCCCAGGATACCAATGCGAATCGCGTCGCTTTTCTTCTCTCATACTAGTGGACTAAAGGCCGTGTAAACGCGGATTATGATTGATGCCATTGTTGAATATCTGGTATGGCAAACAGGGCCAAGGAAAGTAAATGAAGTTGCAACCTGAGAAAGGCACTGTATAGTCCAAGCTTAGTTCTGAAAGATAAAGATCATTTATCTGGTTTCCTATTGATTTACATTGAGGAACCACACTGGTGATATATTTGGACCGGGACAATACCGAGGATTTCGAAGGAAAAGTTCGACCGACGGAGAGGATATAAGTACTTCTGGGATCAATGTGATTGGCGATTCAATCCTGAAGGATTCGTAACAAAAGACAATATTTATTCTTTTGTATGAACACAAGAAAATCCTCTGGACACGAGTTAACATTCAAGTATAGCCTATCTGAAACTATCGATGGCAATTCCCCCATGGTTCGAGATCAGCAATCTCATATCCAGGAATATCAAACTCGCAGTCCATAACGGGCCGATCCAGGTTCGATGGGTCCGACAACCACACAATAGCGTACATAAATTCCGACATCGCTTTATAAACCTCACTAGATCGGAGTTGAGCATCATCCCAGGTAGCGTCGAGATTCAGAACATTATCGTCAATCAAAGAGGGAAACCAGACAATCCCAAGATCAGTACGACCGAGAATCTCGAGAGCTCGTATGCGCGGTTCGATATTTCCTTGCTGTTCGAGTGGTCGCACGGGAGGAAGCCAATCAAAGATCTGACGTGGTAGGCAGCTTAGGAAAGTCTTAGCATCGGCCGGACCATCGCTGAGCTGACCTTTTCCTTCGCCATCCACGATGACATCTGACACGGCGAGACGTTCATGAATAGACGCCACAGGTGCGTGCGAGTACATGTCAATCAAAAGTTGATCCTCCTGTAGACGATCCAGGAACTGGTGCACTGTCTCTCCAGGAGTAACCCGGATGCGATTAATAGTCTCGTTCATCGTGGGACCGTCAATAGTCAACGGATTGGAGCTAGGCTCGCTCTCAGCATCTGTGAAAGGCCATGAGCGACCCGATTCAACACTGGCAAAGACGGCTTCGTCGCAGTCCATGGTATGCAAGTTGAACAGGGCACATGCTGCTTTGGCGATGATAGGTGGTGCAATCGAGAGTTCCTCTCGCAGCTTCCGCATGTTTGGCACGGGTATTGATCGATTCATTCCGCACGTCCCGATTGCTTCATCGCCATCGAGCAGGACTCGCTCTTCAGGTCTGCCCATTTCACCATTCTCATGTTTCCAGTCCCAGTCATTGCCCTTCATCCATCTAGGAGCCCTTTGCACAGGCCATAAGTTTTGGCTGCTGGAGCTAACACCCCGTAACCTTTGGACATGGAAATCGACACCCTCTTCTGCCAAAGACCCGTGACGATTGAGATAAAACGCAGCGGTAAAGTCTTGGTATGGGCAGAAGTTGAGAGGAGATGTTTGACCATTCAGGAGATACTCCAAATCGAGGTACCACCGTTTGAGAATTAATCCGTCAAAGATGGCATGATGGAAATGGAATACGACTCCAACATCGGAAGAATCTCGAATTGGGAAAAGAGTAGCCTTGGTCATAGGCCCTGTGGGACAAACAAAGTCCCATTCGCGATCATTCATTCTGTAAGTCGTAAGCTCCTCAGCGCGATCAATTATTTCGCCATCTAAGAGCTGATTATGGTACCACGTATCTGTCGGCGACATAATCAAGTGGAAATCGACTTCTGATCCATCGGTGCCAACGGTCGAGCGGAGGAGAGGATGGCGCCCGAGCCATGTTCGAAGAATGCGCCGCAATTCAGGGATAGTAGTAGAGTTGACCACGAGGGAATGCCGATGATTGTAAGCATTCGGTCGTGCTCCTCGGGACATTACGGTCATGCTGTCAGTCATAGGAAGAACATCCTCAACATCGCTCCACTGTACACCCATAGCAGCGAGTTGGGCAGTCGTATGTTCTTTGATAGATGCCAACCGATTTTGACCAGCTTGAGAATGTTCCAGGATGGGAAAGAGGGCTGCCTCTGAATGGCCCTGGGTCTTGATAACGTTTTTGGTAACGTTCATCTCCGGTCTTTCTCTCAGAAGTTCCGCTTGACAATTGATCGTCTTTGCATCGAAAACCTCCCTGACGGTGATTTTCTTTCGCAATTTTTCAGCAACCAGCGAGCAGAACTGAATCAGCATCATGCTATCCGCAAAGGTATGCACAGATACATCGTGTTGGATGGAAGTTGCACTTAGGCCGGACAAAGTGGCCCAGAAGACCGCTAATTGGGATTCGACGGTGCCGTTCCCAGAGCTCAGCTCAACCGGCTTGGAGTTCTTTAAATAATTCAACGTCCACTGTCGAACTTTGGCTTTCTGAACCTTTCCCGAAGCAGTGGTGGGGAATGCCTCTTGACCAAGGTCGCTTTGGAGGTGCAGGAGCATGGATGGTGCAAATCCAGCACCGAGTTCAGAAACAATTGTTGCATGCAGCTCCTCGAGGGCAGTCTTGGTTGTTGTAAAGTTCTGTACGATAGCGACTGGGACTTCCCCAGCTAAATCATCAGGAATTCCCACTACTTGGGCCTATTTAAACAGTCAGTAGGTATAAAGCTGGAAGTTGAGTGCATAAAAGCTTACCATGATTCCTCGTTTTTCTTGCAACCAATTCTCAATCTTGGCAGGCGAGATGTTCTCCCCACCACGAATGATAATATCCTTGTATCTTCCCATCATATAGATGTTTCCCAGATCATCCATATATGCCTGGTCTCCACTGGCCAGAAAATTGACACCATCTTCTTGATAAGCCGATTCATCATCAAGACCAAGATAACCACCAAACACGGGGAGGCCTCCTTGGTGAAGCTCACCAATCTCTCCGCGTCGTAGAATCCGACGAGTACCCGGAGCACAAATGCGAATACATGAACCCGAAGCAACAGTCCCAATGGAGACTTCCCCAGTAATTGATGGACGAGCTTTTCTTGCCTCCATCACATTTAGAAGCGTAATGACACCTTCAGTCATCCCGAATCCTGGAACAACTCTCTTAGGTCCCAGCGACTTGCTCATCTCCAACGTCTCCGGGAAGATCGGGGCACCGCCTAGAATGATCGAGTCTAGGGACTTGAAGTGTGTTGACGCGGGTTTATTGTTCACAATTGCTTTGAGCATCAAGGGCACGCAAGGCAAAATTACATTCTGACCTTGTTCAATCGCCAGTATACTGCTGTTTGGATCGAAAGTCGGGCTGGGAAAAACGACGCTTCCTCCAACCAGCCAGACTGCCATGGTCATGGCCACACTGAAGACATGAAAGCTAGGTAGATGCTGGCAAACAGTGTGACTCGAGTTGAGCTCTAGTCTCTTTGCGAATCCAAGACCGGCTGAGGCTATGTTGACAGAGGTTTGTGGACAGGCTTTGGGAGATCCGCTTGTACCACTGGTGAAGAGGACGATAGCAGGATCATTCGGGCTGCCCAAGGAATTTGGTACAAAATCATCCATTGGTGATAACTGCAGCATATCCTCTAGGGCTTCCCACCCGGAGGGAAGGGCCGTATCCTCTGGCTGACCAGTAATACAGCGAACGACAGGATTCACATTGTGGTGTGAGAGAGCGTCCTCGGCAATGGATGCTAAAGGTTTTGTTGGAGGCGACAATTGCACTTGCTGGAGTCTTTGCCAACAGAAACCTAGCATCTTCCTGACGAGAGAAGGCCCGGGGATCTAGGGCGACGAACTGACAACCTAAATGAGCAGTGGCCCAGAAGAAGAGTGCCCACTCGAACTCGTTGAGAAGGATTGTCACCACATAGCTGCCAGATCTGACCCCCTTTGAAGAGAGAAGGCTTGCAAGCTTGAGACTCTCTTTGTTCAACTGATCGAAAGTCCAGGATGGGCTAGCTCCAGAGCTTGGTGTTTGTTGTCGAAGACACTTCAATGCAATGTGATCCGGGTACTTCTCAGCTACATCAAGCAGAAGAGCGCTGAGGTTTTTGGTGGGCGCTTTTTGAGTGAGGTCCCATGTTTCGGCCAATTGCGGCAGTGGCTCTGAGATCGATCCCATGACAAGGTTGAATGGTTTGACTCGGAGATTTATGCGTGACAACTGAGGTCATGACGGACATTTAAATATTCTACCCCCATTCCTTACGCCTGAAGATAGTCTACCTGGCATCAAAATAAACCCCTTTCCCCTTCTCTTTGCTGATTTTTTTTCTTCAGATCATCAGAGCTGTGAACGCCACTAAGTAAATAAACTATGGAGTCAATACCTCTGTAAATTGTATTGTACAACGCATCACGTCCACAGGATCCTCTTTCACGACGGAAAAGCAAGACATCAAGTCATGATTGGGTTAGACATGTAAGGTTAGATGCGCTAGTGGATTTTTACTTTGTAGTGGATGATCGCGTATCCACTCTCGTGGATCTCTACTTTCAGCTCGAATTTACTTCAGGCTTGAAGGATAATGGGCATAGCGGGTCAATTAAATCCAAAAGAAAGAGATTGGGCACTTTGGCTAGTCCTTCGTTGTTAAACCTCGAAGTCTTCCTAGTTGCAATTCTATACTCCTAAAATCTTCCACAACCCTTGGACGGTACCATTGATGATGGCGTACGAAAATCCCGAGAAAGACGCCATCGCCGTCTCCGAGTGCATCAGGAGCACGGACAGCTCAGCATCAGGGGATGATGATGACCTCAAGTTAGTCCGTCATGACACTTGGGATGGTGATGAAGACCCTGCCAATCCTCAAAATTGGCCGTCCTCCAAAAAGAGCTCTGTGGTCTTCATGGTGTCTTTTCTTGCCAGCATATCACCCCTGGCTTCCACGATGACGGCCCCGGCCCTGCCCGCAATCGCAAAGGATCTCAATATTAGCTCCACACCCGAGCTACAGTTCACATTATCGATCTACGTTTTGGGTTACGCTATTGGCCCACTTTTCCTAGCACCATTGTCCGAACTCTACGGGCGAGTCTGGGTCTCTCAGCTCAGCAACCTATGGTTTATGATCTTCAACCTACTTTGTGGATTCGCCACTTCAACTCCACAGCTACTCGTCTTCCGCTTTTTAGCAGGCCTGGGTAGTTCCACCACGCTGAGTGTGGGAGCCGGTGTATTGGGTGATTGTTACCACCCAGGGAACATGGGATCTGCTGCAGCCCTCTACAGCGTGCTGCCAATCATAGGACCAGTCGTTGGGCCCATTGTGGGAGGCTTCGTGACTCAAAACACAACATGGCGATGGATCTTCTGGGCGATCTCAATCTGGGATGCGGCGATCCAGATCATCGCTTGCTTTGTTCTTCAGGAGACATACAAGCCGATCATTCTAAGACAGGAAAACAAACAAGTACGGAAAGCAAGCGGGTCTGAGCACGATGTTTCTCAGGATCCACCTTCCATTTATGTCTTGTTGCGACGATTCGTTGGTCGCCCCTTGCATCTTCTGGGAACTCAATCATTAGTCCAAGCTCTGGCTTTATACCTGGGCTTCTTGAATGGGGTTTGTTACATCGTCGAAACGACATTTCCCACACTTTGGACGAAGCGATATGGCCAGCTTGCATCCATAGGAAGCTTACACTACATTGCCCTTGGTATTGGGGCCATAGTAGGGGCGCAAATATGCTCCTCCGCCAACGACCACATCTACCGAGCACTATCAGCTCGCAATGAAGATGAAGGAAAAGGGTCTCCTGATTTCCGACTTCCAACAATGCTCTTGGGAGCCATCCTTGCTCCGATTGGCTTGTTCTGGTACGGGTGGTCTGCTGAAAAGAGACTCCACTGGATCATGCCCGATATCGGTGGTGCTATATACTATGCTGGATTTATGATGGGTTTGATTAATGTGCATATGTACGTGATCGATACCTATGGGATCAACTCAGCATCTGCGATGGCAGCTGTCTCGCTAGTGCAATCTCTGTTTGGTGCAATGTTTCCCCTTTTCGGAGCGAATCTTTATGCGGCTCTTGGGTATGGATGGGGTAATAGCGTGATGGGATTTATAAGTATTGGTCTTGGGCTTCCTGCTCTTGCCTTATTATGGGTATTTGGGGCTCGTTTGAGGAAGGAAAATAAATAGACTGAAGACTCTAGAGGTTTGTAATAGACTACAAGAAATAAAAAGTACCCTTCCCAAGATTAAAACATACTCTACCAAAGCTTGACAAATCAGTGTCTTTCGAATCCAGTCAGGCACGGGGTGGACCACCTCGACCCCTCAGGTCGCGTGCCCCTAGAACCCTGATGAAGTTTATCGGAACTAAAGCTCCACTATACAGCAGAGAGCAGGGATCATTACTCCGAAAGGGACAGAAGATCTTAGATTATACTTTATTAGGCATCACTAGCGGGCCCACATGAGCTATGCAGATCACGATAGCTTACCTTGAACCCGATCCACCTTTGATCGACTATCATCTTTTACAACGCACATTGACAATAAACCTCTGGTGGCGGTGATCAGCACGACTGAGTACGAGAGCACAGGTCTTGAACTTATCGGGCATATATCTATCAAGGTAACTATCTTTCAAGTGAAATAACCCCTTAACTCAATTTGGCGGAGCAACACGCATATGAGACTGGAGTTTGTTTACACATATCCCCCTTTATATTAAATCCTACATACTTGGAAAAAGAACAGAAACAGAAGAACCGCCGATATGGACCTGGAAGACTCAAAGTTTCGAATTCTGATGCTTCATGGTAAGAACAACAATGGTAAAAGATATTGAAAACCACCGTTACTAAGGTATGCAAAATTCTAGGCTTTGCCACAAGCTCCTCAGAGTTCCAGGCAAAATCAAGCCGCATAACAAAGCGCATCACCGAGTTGTTGATTCCTGAAATCCTCCATGAGTTCCCCGACGGCATCGAGTTCCTCTACCCCGACGGACCCTGGATTGTCGAGCCACCGGTAGGGTTCGGGGAAGACGAGAACAACACCGAACAAGCATCGTCTCAAGATAATGCAGGCATTCCCTTTCGAGCGTGGTGGTATGGTCGAGACACTGTAAACAAATACAGAGGGATCGAGCTTTCACTTTCCTCCCTGGCAAAATACATTCACGGACGACCCATCCATGCCATCATTGGGTTCTCACAAGGTGCTTCTTTAGCAGGTATGATCTGTTCGATACTCGAAAGCAAGAACAACCCGGACAAAATCGCCGCTATCCGATCTCAGAACTTACCGGTCGATGAGTATCTACTCCTACCGGGTCAGCAAAGGTTAAGGTTTTTGATTGGGCTTGGGGGATATTGTGGGACATTGAAGTACTATGGGAGCTTGTATCGGTGGCCGATGCAGACACCTAGTTGTCACACTATCGCAGAATTCGATGCTATCGTGGATCACTGTCTTACGCTACAATATGCTCATCAGTTCTGCTCTTTTGAGCTTGTACATTATTATGGATATCATTATACGCCCAGGGATCGCACGAGTGTGGACTCCATTGCTCGGTTCGCCCTGCGGAACTGTTATGCGGAGCCTGCTGCATCTCAGTTTCCGCCTGTTGCTGCTTCATCGGGTCAATCTTCTAGCGACGGAGATAGTTCGATCGTGATGAAGGCTGATCGATATGCAGGAGCATTCACAGTCTTGAGACGATCGAGGAATATTGTTTTTCCTAGCAGGACACGGCTTGTTCCGCGCAAAACATACCGACAGGCTAGTTATGGCCGTCCAAAATTGCAGTCGATGGTATTAGCTGTGTGATCTTACTTTTCTTTTCGAACTATGCTTTTAATTGTATTGACTGCGATACAAAGGAACACTCAATCGGTCATTTACAATTCAGAACGGTGTTGAGACTCGAAGCAATGCTCCATTCTCCCTTCGAAAGATCTTCCTGTTGAATCAAATCTTAGATAAACAATAGGGCTAGCCACTCTAAGCGGAGCCATTGGGCGAGAGTAGCTCGGACTCGCTCTCGCTCCCTTAAGTGGGAACGTGGCGGAAACTAGTGATTAGGGGCGATGGGGCAAAACTTGGGTTCACAATCTGGGCAGCATGTCTCGTGCTTTAGCAATTCCATCTGTAAGTTTTATCTGCAGACTTGAACTGGGAAAATTTGACGAGCCATTAGGAGGGTCATTTAAATTGTGACTCATCAAGTGTCTAATTTAACTATATGCCACAAATTAGTAAGCTGTTTTTCGGGGGCATTGCTGGTTTCAAGGTGCAGGTTATTGCACGCTACTTGAGCGACATTAAGTCATGTAGAGTTAATTTATTAAGGGAAATTAACATATTTTAGTTCCATTGGCCGATATTTGGCACGAATAAGGAGAATAAATGTAACAATAATACAAATGGGTATGAGAAAGCAAACATGAAAAAAATCCGCTCAGATACAATCATAAGACATTCTCAATCTAAGAATAGTCATCAGTTCGGATATTAGGAGATCATGAAAGCAGCAGATTGGACGAATATCGAATTCGAAGACAAGACTGCGCTTGTATTCAGTGAGCATTGTTTCCATCGATATCCACCAGAACCTTCAGATTGCCATCCATCCAGTCAACGGTGTCGGCAGATAGAAGAGCGAAGGTCCAGTCTTTGTCGTTATCGACTGGAATGAGACCATCCGGGAGCCAGACTTTGACCTTCCAGGCTGCGGTTGCAGCATTTCGGGCTTGCTGAGCAGCGGAGTCATCATTTTCCTGGCCCTGCAAAAAAGGTAGGCCGGGGATTTGGCCCAGGTAGCGGCGAAGGATCGCCTGTTTGGCAGAGTCCACGGTGGGCAGCTGATCAGCTGGGAGATCAATTCGTGGAAGAATTCGTTTGCCTTGCTGGATGACGTTGAGGCATAAATATGTCTGGTTGTTGGAAGTAGAGGAAGTAACATTGTTTGCTTTTTGGATGGGAGCAGGTGGTTGCTGGTGGAACTTGGCGTCTGGCATTGGGACGTGACTGTGAACTGCTGAAGGAGTCTGTCTAGAGACTCTCTCGCCGATAATTCGCGAGACGTCACGGGTGATACTACTGGCACTATTGAGAGGGTTAGTGACACATCATATATGATGTGCAGAAGTGAACGTACAATTCATCACGCGCGGGAGTGTTTCTTCCTCCTCCGATCCGCCAGTTCAGGCTTGCCGCAGAGTCTGAGTGGATGATGCGATGCACATTTGCGTCTTCGCAAGGGCTCGGGCACGCTTCACCATCGTCGTGGATGACGCGGTAGTGACTGTCAACAGCCGCCACTAGGCCACGGAATTCGGGTTGCTGAAGACCGGATAGAGAGAAGAGATTATCCAGCTCAAACTGTTGGTTATACATATCGTATGATTTGGCAAAGTCATGGTAGTCAAACGTGTATCCGTCCAAGAAAAGGTCAGTCAGACCAAGATCCATGACATTGGGAGTATCGAGGGAGTCGTGGTGAATTTGGACAGGTGGAGCTGTTGGCATCGTTTGTTCCATATCGCCTTGGCGATGATCCTGATTCTGTAGTTGAAGTGACTGCTCAGGAGAAAAGCGCGGACCGTTCATGTCTTGGAAGCTTTCGTTTGTTTGACGACGGCGACGATCATCAGTACCCCCACCCTTGCGAGTCTCAATCGCATATTGTCGCTGCCGTTCATTGGTCACCATTCTTCGTAACAGAGGGATGACAAGTGAAATGATTTTTTGCTGATCGCGAGGCCAGATGTAGGTTCGTGGGCCCATGCCTTCGTTTACAACATTCTCTCCGAAGAATCGATCACCATTGCCCTCAGCTTCGAGGAAGTGCCGAACACAGTTCCACAGGCGCAGCTTGACCATTTCGGTGTCTCCTTTACCTCGCTGGCCTACACAATCCCGTCGCTCTGGGTGATCATCATTCAGCATATATCCCTTCGCCGCGGCTTGGAGATGAAGGAAGTTCTCCGGCGACAACTCAAGCGACGCGAATAACTTCGACATTGGAGGACGAGTGTACTTTTTGTTACTGGATGGTTGACGAAATAGCGCGGCAGCAGAGTGTACACCAACCGCACGAGCTTCATTCAAAGACTGCGGCGGAACAGACCGAATGTCCATATTGTCACCAGCGTACCCATGTGAGCCTTGCTGGGATGTTTGCGCATGCTGTTGATTCCCGGAAAGACCGGCTCCAGCCAGCGCAGGGTCGAGATTATCATCATTTCGCTTTCGTTTTTTCGACACTGTGCGGGAAAGACCCGGGCTATGAGAATGGTCATTGGGGACTCGCAGATGCCTCCCGCTTCCCATGCCAGTACCGAAGTTTGCATCACCAAATCCGTCTTCGGTAAGATGCATGTCTGTGCCATAGCTATCCAATTGTTGATGGCTGACTGCGGTGGCAGCAGCAGCAGCCCAGTGCGATAGGTCCGGGTCTTGATCTGCCGCAGCAGTGGCAGCTTCCACCAAGCCCGCAAGTTGATTATCACTCGCCGAATAACCGGTGTTTGGATCAAGGTGGGCATTCGAATTTGATTGAGGGTTGTGGTCGCCGAGCGAAGGAGGGTGTTGGTTCGAGTTCGAGGACATGTTGAAGTATGGCGCAATGCGCAATATAGTGTGGTCGGACTGTTGGTCACTTAAGAGAAAACCCGGCGTATCCGAGAACGCGTCGTTTTTGACTTCTAATACTTCCAATACAAGCGCTTGGTCAAACTGTTTGCTTTCTTGTCGGAATACACTCTCAATTGGCAGAGCAAGTTTGATATGGTGGAGCCGCAGTAGCTTTATCGGACGAAAGCTCGGTCGCGACTGCAACAGATCGCGGGTCTCACAGCGAAGGCCCAGGAGGCTTCCTCACAACTGCTGCACCCCAGATAGGGGTGAGAAGTGCGTGGAAGGTTGATCGAGGCAATGGTGCCTGGCAGCAGTTCGTTTTTGGAGCTATGAAGCTTTATTTGATAAGAGCGCGACAAAGGGTGTTTGCGTGGTTTGAAGAAACGACAGACAGTGCAAACCTTGCAGTGGGTTCTTGTGCTTAGGTAAGCACTCCCGAATTCATCGTGCCGATGAACGAGATCCAGGCCAACCTAGAACATCATTTTGTGAATTGACCTTGGGGAACCATATCTCTGAGGCTGGTGTCAAGGTACATATGGCTAAACTGGTGCTCATCCAGGCTCTCACAGTATTTTGCTTTCTACAATGAAGGCTAGTGAGGCTAGTGCTAGCAAGCATGTGGTGCAGCATCCTTGTATTCGTTCCACAAGCTATGTGGCCCTAAGTCCAGAAGCAGAAAAAAGAATCTCTTTACTGGGCATCTACGAGTCTATAGATAAGCTGGGTTGTGTTGAAACGAGCCATGGTGAATTGCCGGGGGCACCACAGACCTGTCCGAGGACTACACCTAGCCAATCTGCGCATAAATGATTTTGCAGGACAATAAGGGATTGTGCAATAATTACACGGAGCTAGGATAAGCAAATTGGAAAAGGAAGCCCAGAGAAAGAAATGGACACATCATTTAGTGAGTGGCTGTCCTAGAAAGGGTTACACTGCGCGATTTGACTGTAACTGTGGAGCATGGTTCTGAGGTCAGAATGCAGATCTCCGATAAAGATCTGCAGAAATTAAACCGTCGTACAGCATCTCGATCTCTACAGTCAGCAAAATCTGCAAGGCGATAAAGAAGTTATAGGCTTAGAAATAAAGATCGGGGGACGGCGTAAGCCTTCCGCAATGCAAGAACCTTCAAGAGTGATTGATCAGTCAGGAAATAGGTGAATAAATCGCGCATTGCGGAGTTTGTTGCGTCTGCTATTTAATATAGACTTGTCATAACTGCAAGTCAGCTTGCCACCGTAGGGGACTTGCATAGAGCTGGTATGCGCAAAATGATCGGCATGGAAACGACGATACTAGGGAGCAGCAGACTTCATATATCAATTTTTGCTACTATCATTCCGTCTTGCAACTAAACCTTGGGGATCAGATGTTTCTAGATGAACATCTGGTTCGAGTGTGGGTTTCTACAGATCACTTTTACTGGCCCCACTTCACTACGGCCCGAAGTGGCAATTGTTGAGAATGTCTAAATCTAAAAGCTGTGGCATTGTGATATATCAACACTCTTCGTACTCGGCCAAACCCCGCATCGGGACGGGATCCGAGGAAATCCCCCGAATAAAAAAACCCTTGCTTCGTTTATCGAACGTTGATGTTGACTTTCTCTTGTAAACTTCTCCCCTGGTTTAATTTCCTGTGGGTAGGACATATTGAAATTGCTTTTTTTCTTGTGACGAATGGTAAAAGATTTTCTGAAGGATCATTAGAGACAAGCCATATAATTCAATTCATTCAGCTCTAGAAGTGGGTACAGCGATATGTTCAATTCTGATGCATCGAGGCAATCTGATATGTCCAACCACAAACCAAAATGTATGATATATCGGGAAAGGCTTTCTCATCCCAGATTGTGAGACAGCTAACTGCTGTCAATGCACCCCGAACCATGATTTCCAGACATGACAAGCAGTTGATCGGCAATGTTGATCCACCCCTTGAGATCAAGCGCAGCACTATCAATTTTCACGGCTTTTATTGACGTCAAAACATCATCTTGGCAGAGATATGCCTTGAACCCCATGCATAAGCCGCTGCATGATTGGTGGCGAGCCCGCTCTGGCACACCGGCGATGTGTCTGTACGCAGTATAGTTTGATAGATATGACATATCTCGGTGGATCGAAGTGGATGGGGGGCGGGCAGCCCTACCCTTGACCAAAATCCACTCTGCTATAATAACGGCCATTGCCACGCTATGATTCCAAATCATCAAAGTTTCTCTCTGTTCCTTCCGTCGCTTCCTTCAAGCCTCGCGAACCTACACAGCGCCTGTCAGCACGATGTCTTCTAACCAGACTTCTTCGTGGGTGGAGGGTGATTTTGACCACCCTAACGAGGCTTTGCAACGATCTGTCAAAATTTCACTCGTGTTCTCTTTCTTTATGCCCACAGTTGCGGTTGCTTTGCGCATCTGGGCTAGAAAGTTGAGTGGCTGTAGACTGTTTTTGGATGATTACTTGATTCTTATTGCTCTGGTATGATCTTAGCGCCTGTGGGGCCGTTACACATTGGCGGGAGCGCTAACCGGACTTCGCCAGCTTTTCAAATATGGATGCTCCATTGGAGTCACGATGCGTGAGTGATTTGGAATTACCCGTGTTTCAGAATGTGCTAACGAAAAGAATAGTCCTGTACAATGGGCTAGGATCCCACATGTCCATGGTTCCGGAGAAGAACCTCATCGTTTACTTCAAGGTATGCTCCCCTTGGCATCCAATATACGAATTCGAGTGCTAACAAAGTCAGATCGGATGGTCGAACCCCTTCCTATACACAACATGCGTTGCTTTCATCAAGTTGTCTATCTTGGCGCTCTACAAGCGGTTGTTTGCAGTCAAGCACATGATTATAGCAGTTAATGTAATGGCGTCGGTCGTTGTACTTTGGGCTGTTAGTATCATGGTTGCAGCGACACTGAACTGCATCCCTATAAACAGTTTCTGGGATAGGTCAATCGACGGAAGATGCATCAACACCGCCAACTTCAACTACGCCATGCAGATTCCCAACATCGTTTCCGACTTGATTATTCTCATCATGCCTATCAAAGTCGTGATCGGACTGCCGATTCCGAAAACCCAAAAGATCCTCTTGTCTGGTGTCTTCCTCGTTGGTGGCTTGTAAGTATCATCCACAATCCTTCGGTGGAATCCTCTAACAAAGCCCCAGAACTCTAATTTTCGACATTGTCCGGCTGTGGGTCATGATCGAACTAACCAAGTCTGGCCCTGACATTACCTGTAAGTCTTTAAACCATTTGACTCTTGCCGACAGCCCCCTTACGTGTCTACAGACTATCAAGCCCCAACCGCCATGTGGACCTGTCTCGAAGCGGCCGTCGCTATCGTTGGAGCCTGTCTACCTAACTTCAGACCACTTTTCAAATTTGGTAGTGGATTCTGGACCCAGCTCCGGTCTTCCCGTGCATCCAGCAAGGCTCATCTTAACACCGCTACCACGAATAACACTAGCTCCAACAATAGCATTTCCAAGCCAGCCTTGACTTCCCACGTGTCTGACGAGGGTACCCAAGGTATCGAGGTGCACCGATACAGCAAGTACATGGACTGCGAAAAATAAGTTTTGCATCGCGGATTCTTGCTTATGATGATGGAAAATGCGTTGAATGAAATATCAAGGCGGAATGTCTGATATGAGGTGGACCTCGGGAGCGAGTCACGGATGCACATCTAGTAGCTAGTTTATTTCTTTATACCATGTTCTACATATTTACTATTTAATACCCCAACATTTCGATAATATTCGCCGATTCATTGCTCACTACCCCGGCTTGGCCTCATGGATAAATCTTTGGATTTTTTCGAGGACTTGTCGATAATAAATGGTACTCGATGAATAGCACAATCCTCAACCAGTACAGGATGCATATACCAATTTGGGTTGAATCGCCATAGCTTCGATCCCCGCGTGAATGGGCTGTCTTGAAATTGTGATTTGGCCACCCACAGTTGACGTTCTCTATTCCATTATTTCTTCGGTAGTTGCTGTTTTCTTTCTAGCCATTCTTCCCTTTCCTGGTGGGCTCATTGTGACTTGGTGGCGATGCTCTCCCTGAGCCTGCTCCCGTATCCTTTCTTTGAACCACAGCAACTCCTCATATTGAGGTTCTCTAGTAAAGAAACTGCGTACAATTGCCATCCGCGCTATATTTGAAGCGCGTTAATATCTCCCCGCCACTCTAATATGGTCTCCTTCTGATAAGAGCTAAGCCTTTTCAGGACTAGTGCATTGCCATGACATAAGCTTTGCAGCTTCTGTGGGGATCTAGACCTAAAGCAGTAATCCCATGGTACGGAGGTGTGCCATTATCAAAGAGGTTAAAACTAGTGATCTAAGGTTTGAAAATATCTGGGATTCGATCCGACCTTTTCCGAAATACCATGATTACAGGGGCCCATTTCTAATTCGGAGGCCTTGGCTCACCCGTCCCTGGTTGTGGAAATCCGACCCCTCTCAACCGATGACAACCGCCGCTCGATGTACAATCTGAACTACCTCCTCGGGCTTGCTCAAGAAAGGACAGTGACCAGCTTCTATAGTCTCTGTGACGACGCTGGAGGTACCTTTTGCATTTGATGCATCTCGCACCATGCTTTCCTGGAGCGGCAACTTAATCGCCAGGTCCCGAGTGCAATAGACATATGTCATGGACAGGTCTTTCCAAGGAGCGCCATGAACTGGACCTGATGCTGCAAGCAAGTTATGGGTCACATTGTTGCTGGCCAGCTCTTTTGCTCTTCCGATATCGATATCGTTATAGAAAGACTCGGGGGCATTCTTCGCAGCCATGGTGCCATCTTCGTTCATGTCGAGGTCTACCTCGCACTGGAAGCCATATTTGTTGAACACATCTGACAGTGAACTTCCCGGCTGGATTAGCCATGCAGTCAAATAGATAAGGTACGCAACCCCTTTGCCACTATTGCGCGTGTAGAAATCCTGAGTTATCGCTTCCGACGCGACAATGCCACCGTATGAATGAGCCAAAACTATGATCTTGTGACCGGAGATGATGAGTCCTTGAGCTGCTGCTCGTACAGCCATTACATCCTGCTCGAGAAGAGCGGTGGGTGGCCTTGTATCACCACAGGTAGGCAAACGCGGACAGCGCACGATGAACCCCGCTTGAGTCAGATGGTGACAAAAGTCTTCCCAGGCTGGGGGGAGGAAATACGCTCCATGCACAATCAAAACGGCAATAGGATTTTGGTCTGCCATAATGAGGAAGGTTCAAAGCAGTTGTAGCTTTCGTAGGTTCATCCGTCCTTAGGAATGTCACAAACCAGTAGTTTCCAGTGCAGGAAGATAGGCTCAGCACTGGTGTGACATGGAGTATGTGCATATAGCAAGAATTAAGACGAAGTGAAAATGCTCGTCCTAGTGATAGCAGGACGTAGGACTTAGATCGAGGGGCTTGAGTACAATGACGTATACGCCTCATCGAAGGAGGCTCTGATATTATTCACTGCGGGGTTTTGGATGACAATTGCCATTTTGCGGTTTGTTGATCATCTATGCGTAAGGCTGGGCATTATATTAGAGCGCGCTCTGTTCGCAGCTGCCGAAAGACGCGTAGCTAATTGGCGGTCGCAAGCAAATGTAGCTTTCCGCCCCCACAATAAGCAAGATGAAGAGGGGGTGGAATGAGAACAACTGTCAGTAGCCTTCTCTTGCTCCAAAGTATTATAATCATCTGCTAAGTCTCTTTGCCAAGGCACATACATTCAATCACTTTAAACCCCATTCACCATGGACATAGTACACGGCAAGGAGCTACACTATAAGGAGCTTAGCCTCAAGCATCGAGGTAGCGGCCTAGCATTCAAAGATCTCTTCCTTGGCGAGGAGAATACTCCGGAGAACTATCTCTTTACCATCGCGCGCCAAGGCGCTTTCTCCTCGCCCATTCACAAGCATACTTTCGATCAGTTCCGGTACGCATATCGTGGCGACGTTTCTATTGCACCAGACCTCCTTCTCCGCGAGGGAGAATTGTGCTACCACCCAGAGGGCGTTTTGTATGGGCCACAGCTCGATGAAGGGGGCGAGCGCGATGTGATAGTTCTACAGTTCGGGGGAGCCAGTGGCCAAGGATACCTCAGCTTTGCACAGATTACAGAAGGCCAGGAAAAGTTGAAAGAGAGCGGCCGATTTGAAAATGGCAAGTTTCACCCTGCAGATGGAGGGGAGCCAATGGATGGGTATGAGGCTCTTTGGCAGAGTTACTCAGGTCGCCCTCTTGAGTATCCCGCGGCGAGATATCACTCGGTGATTGTTGCAAAGCCAGATAACTACTCATGGGTGCCGTTGGTTGAATCAAGCAATGCCTTCACTCGAACGCTTGGTGTCTTTACAGAGCGGCAGACCAAGGCCGATATGATCAAGATCGGAACTAAAGGGAAGATTGAGATACCCGGTGAGAATGCCATCCAGCTGCTATTTGTGCTGAAGGGTCAAGGTAAAGCCAATGAGACCTCGTTGGACACGGAGTCTGCCGTGCGGCTATCGCCCAAGACTGGTGTTTTGCTCTCTTCGGAACATTCTATGGAATTGCTGCGTTTCGTTCTTCCTATGCTCCATGGTATTGGTTCATGATTAGCACCTACTAGGCTCATTAAATCTTGGATTTATTGACGGGGCCACGTTCACATGTATTGTTGTAAGTGAACTAGGTATTTCAAAGTTGATTGTGGCGAGCTATGGTGAATTCATTACTTTGTTCTACTACTATTACACTATCTACTACTACACCTACTATAGAAGCGAACGCGCACGGGTGGTAATCCCTCCTACACTTGTTGGTTGATCTGGGTGATACCTAGGGTGTACTTCCTAATAAAGTGCTGACTGGGATTTAGATAATACTCAACAACTTGGGAAGATACGATCTCGGGAGATAGACAGATCTCGAACCAGTAGTTTTTGGTTGTTTGTTATGCACGGATATATATATTTTTCAGGATATAGCTATAGCCGGAGGTATGTGATCAAGCTTGAGAAAATAACCTTTCTATAACTTGGAATCTTGAAGCATAATTTTTTCAAACGACACTGAATTCGGAACAGCTAGCCTAAATGACCCGAGGCCATCACAAATCCAAGGTTATAAGAAGCATATTCTCTATACGAGCGGGTCTAGTCCTTGAGTGGCGACGCCTATCAGGAACCGCTCATTTGTTATCTCACGTGACTGAAAACTTGCGGACCCGACGCATCCTAGAAATTATTTGCCAATCTTCAACTTTTTCAATCCAGCTTAGAATGTGTTGTTATGATGCAGCAAAGCTCCAAGATTCACGGTCACACTGCTGAGGAGAGCGTCCCCCTGCGGACCTCCCAGACAGCACCCAAAAAGTCTCACGATCCCTGGACACACCTCATAGCCGGCGCGTAAGTGGTCCGAGATCTGTCCGCAAGTCATCGCCCCTTAACAAATTCTCACAGGAGCGGAGGTGTCGCGACCGCAATTGTCACATCCCCCCTCGATGTCCTCCGAACACGTCTCCAATCGGACTTCTACCAACCTATCTCCCAAACCCCCGGCTCCACCGTCATTCCTCCAAAAGCAAACCACAAAACTCTCCGCATCATCGGCAACATCTACAAAGCTGAAGGCTGGCGCGCATTTTTCCGCGGCCTTGGGCCTAGTCTTGCAGGTGTGGTCCCAGCCACCGCTATCAAATTCTATGTCTACGGAAACTGCAAGCGCATCGGCGCTCAGGTCTTCGGCCTAGGCGAAGACTCTACCCTTATTCACGCTCAAGCCGCCATCTCCGCTGGTATCGCTACTGCAACTGCCACCAACCCCATCTGGCTAGTCAAGACACGATTGCAACTCGATCGAGCCCAAACTGCTACCGGAGCTCGCCGGTACCGCAACAGTCTCGACTGCGTGCAGCAGGTCCTTCGCCAGGAAGGTATCCGCGGCATGTACAAGGGACTGAGCGCCAGTTACTTGGGTTCTGTCGAGACGGCACTGCACTTGGTTCTTTATGAGCGCTTGAAGACTATAATGGCCCAGTCGCTCGGGTCACCAGATGGCAAGGACACAGCCGCACAGAAGGAAATCACTAGCTGGATTAGTACCACCGGAGCTGCAGGCTCAGCCAAATTTGCCGCTGCTTTGATCGCATACCCGCATGAGGTATGAACATACCCTACCAAACATCGTCCTGTGTATCCACTGACTTTTCTCCAGGTTATCCGAACACGACTCCGTCAAGCACCGCTCGAGAACGGCGTCCCCAAGTACACTGGCCTAGTGCAGTGCTTCGGACTGATTGCCAAGGAAGAAGGAATGGCCGGTCTTTACGGTGGTCTGATGCCGCACATGGTGCGCTCGATCCCCTCCGCCATCATCACACTCGGAGTCTACGAATTTGTCCTCAGATTCGTGGGCACCTCATAAAACATGATCTGAGTCATGTTTATGGTCGCTTAGCGCGACACTGTATAACATCATCCCTGGTTTTTGCTACTTGCTAGACGGGGCAGCCCGTGATTTTAATTTGCATGTATTCTATTGGGCGTTGGGGGATCTTTTTGGGATTGTGAATAGAATCTCCTGTCTTGGGAATTGTACTATATGAACTAGCTTTCATTATCAAAATATATTGAACATGAATGTATACTACCTTACGTCGTAGGCATCGATAAAGTAGAAGGGCTAGAACATTTCGATTTGTGCAGTGCTAAGAGCTGGTTCATAATGAAACAAATCTAATACAGTGGAGCATTCAGGAAATGATTCAAGTATCATTTGGGAAGATCCGCATGAACTTATCATGATGTAGAGAAAAAAACTAAGAGCTGGGTATGATATTTTGCTCAAAAACGCCATGCAACGCTGATCTGAATAGGAGTGCGATCAGGGGGAATGAAAACAAGAGCCGAAAACCAGGAACAAGAGGCCAGAAAAATACAAAGGTTAGGTTGGGTTGTCAACAGTGAAATATTTGCAGTTCCATCTATTTTCAAGACTCGTCGCCCTCTGCTTCCTCGACCGTGGCGGCCCGGGATTTGCCCTTGGATGCAGACTCGGATTCAGACTCGACCGTGTTTTCCTTCTCCGACGTCTTCTCTGTCTCCGTCTCTGTAGAACTGCCACATGTGGCTGCTGTAGAGGAAGCTGCATCGGTTATGTGGTCTCGTTGCACATCGGTCCACTCTTGAGATAAAGAGTCGGCGGGGAGATTCTCTGCCGAGATACTTGGCGTGCCCCAGCTAGGCAGCGGTTGGGTTGTTTCAGCTGCTACGGTATTGTTTTCCGCTGGGGTCGCAGTAGCTGGTTCATTATCGGCATTCTGACCATCGTTGGTCGCAGGGACCGTTCGGGTTGGGGATGGGAATGCTCTGTTGAAGAGTGAATGATCTCGCAAAGAAGGATCGGTCATGTGCGGTATGGGGACCCCCGGTGGAAACGGCGGGATTCTAGGCATTGAACTGGCTCGGAAGGGGCTCGCAACGTTTGGATTGGTGGGCTGAAGCGGAACAAGAGTCCAGCCAGCTGGAAGATTCAACCCTTCTGGTAGACGAGGATCTCCGGCACTCAATGGCACCGTGCCTGGGCTTGACGCAAACTGTTGTCGAGTTGTGATGCTGGAAGTGCCAGGAAGTGGCGATGTGGTATTGGTGGAAGTAGTGGTTTGGTTAAGGCGAAGTCGGTCCAGCTCCATTTGAAGGGAGCGCACATGGCGGAGTTGGTCTGTCGCAGCGCGCAAAGCAAACACCTCCTGGGCAATTTGCTGTTCGATTTGCTGCAATTGAGCATTGATGTTGGTCAAAGTTGAAGGGCTTTCAGCGGGTTGGTTTTGAGCAACCCCTGGAGGGGCCGGTGCAGGTCCTCGACCGAATCCAAAGCCAAGTCCGACCTGGCGCGCTCCTTGTGGATTGGCATTGCCAGCAGCTTGCGGAGGCACATTGCCTTGGTTAATCTGATTTTGCAGATTATGTAAAAGGTCGCCTCGCACAGCGCCAAATCCAATTCGGAAGGGACCAAACTGGAAGACTCGAGCTCTGGGCAGTCCCTCTCCATGACCCGGCTGACCAGGTGCCTGGTTCCCAGCGCCATTCTGTTGGCCAGCATTACCAGCATTGCCACCTGTGCCTTGCGCACCCGCTCCAACTACTGGGCGCCGGCAAGTTGGGCAATTTTGTTGACGTTCCAACCAACTCCGGAGGCACGCAAAGTGTAGGATATGGCCACAAGGCAACTTCTTAGGGCGCAGGCGATCAGGTACAGGGCGTGTGTTGGCCGCAGGCGCATTGCCAGCAGCCGGGGCAGGGTTCGCGGGAACCATATCCTCTCGACAGATGATGCAGACTTCCTCTCTTCCAACTTCCTCTGCCGTGGCATCCGGGTATCTCTCGTTCATGTCTCTGGTGGCATTGCGGTATCGGAGGAAGTCCATAATGCGACGACCAAAAGAACGGATGGTAACAACGACATCGCGCAAAATATGAATAGGCAAGCCATAGAAGGTGAGGAGGATCGCAAAGAAGATCAAGTAAACCAGAAGCTTCACAAAGTCGGTCAAGAGATCGAGGTAGAAGACCCAGCGACCTTTCTCTTCCCAGCCGGGGACATCAATCTCCAGCTCATTTATGTCGTTCTCATCAGGCAGATCGGTAGGGGGAGAGGTCTCTCCAGCCCGCGCATTGGCTCGAATAGCTTCCAAGCGAGCCTCCCGAATCTCTGCTCGACGTTCCTCCATCTTAGCTTTCACCTGCTGGTGAGTAATGTAGATCTCCGTCAGCGCAATGCCATACCGAGCGGTGGTTGAAGTGGACAAGATGGTCAATATCGCAAATTCGAAACCAAACATGACCATCATGTCCGGCCGAGCTTGGTGGTATACGGTATCGATGCAGTATCGCAGCATGAAGGCATTGAAAAGAACCGACAATACCAACGAGAAGGCTAATCGCATATGGAAGAGTCGCGGGTTCGCCGGGGGTTGCTGTTCCAAATATTCCACCCGGCCTTCACCAATCCAGCCCCAGACCTTTCCGACCAACAAGGAAACAAACATGACCAAGAACCAGCCTCCGAGCTCGCCCCGGAAGATGGTCATGGCCAAACATGTCTCCGTGATGGCAAACCATGCCCGTTCGTATAGCTGTTCGGTTTCGATGGGACGCAAAGGACCGTACAGGAGTCGCTGTAGCCAAAAGAGAACAAAGGCAGTGATAAGAAGACATAGATTCGTAAGGATCTAGAGGACCGCGCCCAGCGCATGGTTAGTCTGGCTTCAAGACGCGGGGAAGCGGACAGGTCTCAAGAGTCGAATCCCCAGCCAGGGACTGATTGGACAATCAGACTTACCATGAGATTGGCGCTACTTTGTGAGAGGTAAACACAAGCTGAGTAGAAGTTCGATCTCTGATGTAGAGCTTTCAAGAACACACCGGTGGCTAGGACCACGGAGGCCTGGAGGAGTCAGCGTGTGTCACTAGAAATAAAGAGGGGATCACTCACCCCAGCATACGCGGCCAGTCTCATGACGAACAACTGAGACTCGGGTTGATTATCATTAGAGAATCAAGTGGGAGAAGAACTTGGGGTTATCGACGCAGGAGTATACTGGGATCTGGACAGCTTTCCAGAATACCGCCTCCGCATCTTACGTCAGCCGAGCTATTCCGCACGTGCCCTCAATTGACCATTGGACTGAACAGAAATCATGCCAAAGAGATCCATTAAGTCCATTAATCTCATCTTTAAATTGATCAAAGTCACGCGAGGGCTTGTTAGTGAAGCAGGTATTGGATTTTCCTTGACTTCTATCATGATCCTACAAGAGCAAATGGGATGTAATGCACCACCATCTACACCCCCCGAGGACCAAGGAAGAATTTCAATTGGAGGCTCAATATGTCTGTGGTAGTTGCCTATATAGCTAGTAGGTTGTCAGGTATATACCTAGCTAGGTACACATGTGATTGAGCCTGCTTATGTTCGAGCTTTACCGTGTTTGCCAAAGTAGTATGTACTTATTCAATGCGGCGAAGATACTGCCTATTATTTGAGGATACAATTCACCTGTAGTCTCTCCTAGTGTAACTATAATCAAGTCCCATGATCCTCATAAGTCTGTGATTGATGATACGAGTAAACCTTGTATGATGCAGTTCTTCACGGCGTGATAAGTTACCGCGATAGGTGGGGCCGGAGCAGGAGCATCCCGAGTGGCACTCTTTAAGTCATAACAAATGCACTTTGCCTCACATTCTACCAAGAGAGCCGAGAATATTTCCATGTGAGAGGAAAGAAATGGCGACTTCAAATTTCAATTAGCGCTGGATTTGACTTACAAGGCCTACAATAAATGACTGAAAGTATAATTCGTCATTCATATTCATCTACTTCATCGTGATCCCCGTATCCTGTTTATCTGATCGCACGTGACACCCCACCCCCAGGCGACACAAGCTGAGATTACTCGCCGATCATTCTTGATTTCTCCTTCTCCAGATTCCTCTCAAAGCAATGCGCTGTCACTGGTGATGGCTTCAAGTCCGGCATTGTTCACAGCCTCAAGGGGGCAGACCTTCACGTACCTGCTTGCGGTTTGCCCCTTCTCTATCGCGTTCTTGGTATTCATCAATTCCTCCGTTTCCTTCGTGGTGACGGATCTGATCGGACTCCATGAAGGAGAAGGTGATGCCGTGGGGACTTTGGGATTTGCCGACGAATTGCTTGCGCTAGCTGCCTGTCCCCTTTGGGGCGTGCTCTCGGATCGGATCGGCGTACGTCATGTAAGTGTTATCCTGTTATCTATATAGAGCTCTTGGCCCTTGGAAGCTCAAAGCTCAAATTGCTGATGACAACACAGGTTTGCACTATTGGCTACGCTATAATAGCTTTAGCATTGGTTCTCTTCGTACAGTCCAAGAATGTCTATCCACAACTTCTTCTCGGTCGGCTGCTTTTCAGCCTCGGTGGCTCGGCCGTATCAACCATGGTCACTGCAGTCTTGCCCACCGTCACGGGCAAGGCCTTCCGAAACGAGGCATACCGGGCTTCCGTCTCATCTGAATTAACTATTACACCTGAGCGGCTGCGTGGTCTTCAAAATGGCAACTCTGAATCTGGCCGTGCTTCGCCCTCGGCTCGACTATCAGGTTTTGTTGGGCTGTTCGCGGGTTGCGGAGCTCTTGTCTCTCTTGCAGTCTTCCTTCCTCTTCCAGCTCGATTCGAAAAGGTGGGACTGTCCCCAACCGAATCTATTCAACGCAGTTATTACCTCGTGGCTGTTGTAGCTCTCATCATCAGCGTGGTTAGTTTTATTGGCCTTCGCCAATTGCCTGGAGAAGAAAGCAAAGGATGGTCCGCTTTGTGGAACTGCCGTACACAACGCGATGGCCAACCTGCTAGTCTCCCGTACTGGAAGCAATTGACCACAGCGATGCTTCTGGGATTCCGAAACCGCAGCATTGGGCTAGGCTACGTGGGCGGATTTGTTGCTCGGGCATCCTCCGTGGGCATCTCCCTGTTCATTCCTCTGGCGGTGAATCACTATTTTCGAGTCTCGGGCCTGTGCAACGAGCAAGATCCCGTACACGGATCCGGGCTGGGAGAGATCAAACGCGCGTGCCCACGCGCATACATCCTTGCATCGATCCTGACGGGTGTTTCTCAGCTGGTAGCCCTGTGTGCGGCGCCAGCCTTTGGGTTTTTGACCGATAAATCGCGACGATACAATGTCCCACTCTTGGTGGCGGCCTTTCTTGGTGTGATTGGGTACACTTGGTTTGCGCAGATACCCAACCCGCAATTCAAGGGTCCCGATGGCAATCCGGTAGTCTTCCTCGTGATGGGACTCATCGGCCTTAGCCAGATTGGAGCTATTGTGTGTAGTCTTGCGGTACTCAGCAATGGCATTTTGCGGGTCAGCTTGGACGAGAACACGATGCGCAAAATCTATGACGATCAAACTGGGACGGATGATGATGATCAATGTGAATCCGGCGAGGGCCGGCCCCTTATCGCGGGGTCAATAAATCGGCGACTGGAGCACCTGTCTCACCTGAAAGGTTCCATCGCGGGAGTGTATTCACTGTACGGTGGGGCCGGAATTCTGCTGCTCACCAAACTGGGCGGAAAATTATTCGACGAAGTCTCATCCGGTGCCCCATTTTACATCATGGCGGCCTTCAATGGAATCCTGCTGGTGGCTGGAATTCTAGCTGGGATTCTCAACCAAGTTGTGCCGGTCATGGAGGTGTCAGTGTAGGTTATACCCGTTCTATTCCGCTCAATTCAATTTGCTGTATCCGTATCCGCCTAGCGTCCCGTGTGCCCGATCACTTAAATGACTAAATTACGATGAATCTGAGTCTAGCACTTATGGTTATGGATTGCATAATTAGAAAATTCTTCTTATGGGGACGATCGCATGATTTCTCCATGAACGGGAACGTGGGCGCGTAAATTGCGATGATCTCAAAAGCGGCACTAATGTACGCGACCCGCTTCGAGGCGCTTCCCCCACAGAAGAAAAGGGGTCTAAGGGTTTGAGAGAGGGAGACAGGAATGCGAACGGATGATAATGTGGTCATTGTCATTATTATCTAGTTCACGATGAACAAATTACATTCTATACTTCATATGATCCCCTATGATGCAAAAATCAATCATTGGGTATAAATAAGGAGCGACCACCAACCTTCCTGATCAAGCGCATGATCAACTCGGACCAACAATCCATTCTGCGGCTAATCCTACTATAGTTTAGTGGCGTTGATAAATGGAGCACGAACCCCCAATCTACCCTAATTTCCCATTCGAACCCCTGGCCTAACACCGGTTCCTGACACGGGTTCCTGAACCAAACTAGCTCTAGTTTCTCTTGTTGTAGTCCTTGGCAGCCTATCATATCGCGTTTCTGTTTTTCTGGCCCCGTAGGAGTCCCGAATGCGCCCCTGCAGGTTTGGTCCTTCTTGGTCCCTTTTAGTCCCTTTATGAGCGTATCGCCCCAGACTCCGCTGTGTCTTTCGCATCTCTTCCACTTCCACTTCATCCTGGGTCTGACCCTGCCGTTCTTTTTCTCCACAGTCTCTCGTTAATCACTCTTTAATTCTCGAAGTCTTGTGTACACACTCTTTTAATCTAATCCAGTCACTCTTTCACAATGCGTTTCTACACTGTCGCTCTCTTGACTGGCGCTACGGCTGCCGCCGCGGGCAACACTGCGAACCTTTTGCTGCCTGGTTTCCAGGGCCATGACCTGCAGGCTGGTATTATGGGCAAGGTAAGGAATCAAAATCGCATTTGATATGATGTTGGATATACTTCTGTGTTGTTTGCGATCGCGCCGCTATAGATTGGTGGGCAACAACAAACAACACACAAGATCAACATTAACAAATCATCCAAACTAAACTAACAACTAATTAGGATGGCGATGCAACCACCTACCTGATCACCTGCCCTACCAGCGTCGCTGCCTCCGCCTGCGGTATTCCTGGCACAGGCATGACCGCCATCTCGGCCCCCAGCTCAGCCCAACTGATCAATACCAACGGCGCAAAGTAAGCACCACGACCAACCAAAAGTCAAATCAAAACTAACATGAGCAGCACCGCTTCTCTCTCTTGCAATGTCGCTGGCTCCACCTACGCCTCCTGCTACGCGGCAGAAGGCACTGTGACTGTCCAGCAAACCCTCGCCGCCAGCAACATCAACTGGATGGCCGTGACAGTGACTGGTGACTGCTACACCAGCACCCCCACACCAACTCCCACTCCCACGCCTACTTCGACCCCAACTCCCACCCACTCTTCGACATCGACATCGACTTCAACCGTGACTCCGTCTTCGACTTCCACCCCCAGCTTCACCCCCAAGAAGTCGCCTACCAAGTCTTCTTCCCGTGTCGCTAGCTCTACTCCCCTCATCACTGGTGCCCCCACCGCCCCAGCTGTGACTGCCCCTGCTGCTGCTTCTGGTACCCCCGCCCCATCTGCTACTCCTGCTACCGGTGGTGCTGCCTCCGTTGCCCGTAACGGATGGGTTCTCGGTGGTGCCTTGGCACTTGCCTACGCTCTCGTCTAAACGAGATAATTTTCTTAAACTTCTTTTCTCTGGCTCTTTGAGATTGGATTGAATTCTAGTTCTGGTCCTTGGAACGAATTTGATCCTTGTGAATGATCTTCGGGGTTGGTAATGTTGCTTCTATTTGATGGAATCATGTACCTGTGGACATACATACTTATATGTACATCTAATTCTTTTTTATTAATGATTGATACCTTTTGATACGATGCACTATTCTGGCCTTCGGTTGTTTGAAATATAATATAATATGGCACAATTATACTTGTCCTTCGTTCTGGTATAATTTGGCAGGATTGAAAAGTACCACTTTGCCCATGCGTAGTTATCTTAAGGCTGAGCAGCACGAGCCCCCATGTAAATGAAACATTGATAACATCCCCACAGTTCCCACCGTGTGGCTTTTGAGACAATAACGTCTCAAATGAGACCCACTCTAGTGGCGAACTGTTTCGTTTCGTTTCGTTTCGTATAACATTCAAAACGACATGTTCCAGATTCCGTTCAAAAATGGCTTTGGTAACTATACAGGGTTTCAAGTATATGTAGTCGCTACTTGACTCCAAAAAACTTGATTAAATTCTAATACCATTCGTAGTCAACATCCAGTCTGTATTGAAGGTAAAATCAGACACAAAGCCCAGATAATAGAGTAACGAGCCCAACGCCAAATCAATATAATCCGCCAACCCTGATAAATGAAAGAACCAGATGAAAATCGATAAAAATTACGTAAAAGCATGATTAAGTAGCTGATCAATAGGATAAGCCGGGTATACTTCCTGACGAAGCAGAAAAAAGCCCAAGCTACTCATCCCTGCCCTTGCTCTCTGCTTTGAACCGAGGCTGCAGTGTCACCATAAGCCTAGGCTTATCCCACAGAAAGTAAACCTTCTGATCAATCCAATTGGCACTTTCGGGACACAGCGTGAGATCAAAGTGGTACAGCAGTTTGCAGAGGATAAGACGTATTTCGCAGTATGCCAAACTGTAGAAGGTCAGCATCCACCTCCAAGGAAATAGTAGCTTAGCGTGGGAAGTACCTACTTCTTCCCAAGACAGTTCCGTGGTCCAAGACTAAAGGGCTGAAGAACATCCCTCTTATCTTGATTGAAATACGCGTTCTGGCCGAGCCAGCGCTCGGGAAGGAAGTCGTGTGGAAATGCAAAGTTTGATGCGGAGTGGTAGGATGCGTAGTGGTGGCATGCGACTGTTATCTGTTGAATCTTAGATTAAAACCGAATGGCTTTTGTGAGTGAAACGTACCCCTTCAGGAATGTATTGGCCGTCGATTGTGGATCCTCCTACTGGAACGGTGCGCGCAAGACTTGTCACGAAAGGCGGGTACATCCGTAGAGATTCCTCGATGACGGCGGCTAAGTATGTCAGGCTTGCGGCGCCACGGAAAGTAATGTCTGTGTCCTTGTCAAAAGACGATCGAATCTCAGCGATGAGTTGACGCATGGCAAGTGAATGGGTGCATAAGTAGAAAATGCACCCCGACAGCAAGGTGGCTGACGTTTCGCTGCCAGCGATGATGAGACTGGATACGTAAGTTTGAAACATATGTTCTTATCAAATGATAGGACCCACATACATGAAAGCATTCGAGTGAATCTCAGCTCTACTCATAATCTTCTCCCCATCCGCGTACTGCCCTTTAGCCTCACTGAGTCCATTCTGCAAAATAGCCGACATGAAATCTGGACGAGAGGTATCCGCCTCCAATCGACAATCTACTTTCTTTGCACCAAGCTCAAAATGTTCCTTGCCCTTGCGCGTTACCTCGCTCGGAATCAGGGCAGCGAGCATGGCCTTCAAAATAGGGAACTGCTGCGCCGCACCAATGAAAGCAAGAGCCTTGATAGAGCTAAAGATCAACTGGATCCACGGGTGTAGCTGACTTAACTTCAGACAACCGAAGGATTCACCGAACATCAGATCGCCGGTGATATCAAAAGTAGTAAAATTCATCCAGTTCTTGATATCGACTGGGACATTCTTGCCGTTGTCGACCTGTTCTTGCAACTTGGTGATCATGATATCCACGTATGCCGTAATCAAACCCTCTTGATCTCTGAGAGCGCGCTCAGAGAACGCATGAGCTAGCAATCGCCGTTGACGAGCATGTACACCATGATTTATCGCACAGACGAGATGATCAACCCCATTCGCGGGCGGGATATAGCGGCTTCGATCTTTCGGAAAGCATCCACCAGGTCTTGCGCCATAGATATCCCGAAAAGCTTGTGGAGTGTTGAAAGCCAGCTCATTAGGGCTAATGCGTACAACGGGACCATAACGGTCATGTAGGGCGGTAACATCTAGATGATTATATCCACGCAAAACGGAGATCTGCAGCGGGATGCGGGAAATGGCCCAGAACCGTGGACCTGGGAAGCGACGTAGCGGTGAGAAGTAAACCTCATAGAGGATAGACTTGGCAAGCCAGAAAAGAACCTAGTATTTCGGGCCAGGTTGTCAGTGTCATGTCAGCTGAGCCCGAGGGACTGGGACGTCCACAGGAGTAGAGAGGGCTTAGTATAGAATGAAATGTAAGTGATAAAAGGATTAGACGGGAGGGTCATGCTGTAGGGCCCTGCAGATGTACTGTGAGAGTGATACGGAGTGCAACTCACAGGACATGCGGCTGCCAGGACCCAGAATAGGATACTGTATGTTGCCGAGGTCGAGAGCATCGTGGACAGTGATTGAGGTAAGCGGATAGACCTCGGATTCTTGATTCCCAAGTCCTGTTATTTACTCTTTTCGAGTGACATCCAGTCGCCTGGAGGTATCTCAGTAGGATGGGGCTTCCCTGTAAAACAATTGAATCAAGTATGTCGAAGTTGCACCAGAGAAGAAGGGAGGGAAGGTCTAGGAAAGAGGGGAACTGGCCCCGAACAAAGAACTGGCGCTAGAGTGTGATCCGTCGCCATGTTTGCTCTTTTTTTGCTTAGATTCATCACACTCTCACCCGTGATTAATAGTAGAGAGAAACGGGATTCAAACCGTAGCATAGACACAGAAAGACACAACACCTGGATATTCCTAAATTGACCATAATTAATCTACACTTCCGAATAAGCATCCTCAGCCCAGTTCTCGACCCAGCTAAGCTGCATGATAGCCAAGTTCCGGCTTGCGACCGTAGACGATGTGTAGATTGCAATAGGTGTGAACATCAGGATTATTCAGATCTCTACGCACACCTGCCAGGAAGACTTGGGTTTGTAGATTCGACCATCCCAGGACGCGCGTGAACAAAGCCAGCGAGTAGGACTCCACTGCCATCAACAGGGAACACAGATTGTATCGACCGATTTGCTTCTGTATAGGATCGCTGGGCCACATACTAGAAGGAACCTATGAACACACATGTTAGTATGTAATACCACAGTCAGATATTGCATATGCCAAGCGAAAGGGTATGCGCCAACACCCGAAATACAAACGGAGAATCCTGGATAGAACAAATAATCCGAGTAGAAAAAGAGTCATACCTTGTACACCTCATCCCTGACATCTTCAAAACCGGCCTCCACCAGCCGCTGCCGGTGTCCCTCGGCGATATTCATGGGTCGGTGAAACGCCTCGCTAGCCTCATGCAGGCGGCCGAGGAACTCGCACAACATCGGCGCTAGACGCATGGAGTCATCATCCGACCTCAGAGTAACCTCAAACTCTTGCAACTCAACCCAGCCACCTGGTCGTAAATGCCCGTAGGCCTGTCGCAGCAGCCGAGGCCAGTCAGCAATGGCACCGCCCAGATCCCGGGCGTGAATAAAGTCGAACGGTCGACTGGTACTGAAAAGCCATGGGGACTCGGCGTCATCGACCAGGAAGCGGAGGTTAGGCGGAACCCAGGATGGCTGGATTGGACTGAGATCGGTGCCCATGACCTCGGCGCTAGGATGGCTGTCCGCGAAATCGATGGCCCAGATGCCTGTACCGGTTCCTATGTCGAGAGCGCGCTGGAGACTTTTGCCCAGCGGAGCACGGTAGAGATCCCCATTTAGAACGAGGTTGCGAACGTGGTGGAGGAGATCCTGGCGGTCTTGTTCTTGATCGTCATTTGGTAAAACATAATGGCCTTCGCGGTAAGAGTGGTATCGTCGGCCATTCTCGTATGTATAGTCTTTCACGTCGGAAAGCAATGAAGCAGTATGGCTGGATGTGTCTGTGTGATATTCATCATCAAACACAGAATTTGTCTCACCACTTGTGGATTCCCCATCAGAGATATTCTCAGGGTCGTCTTCTTCCGCCTGGGGTATAGTAGGCACATATGGCGGAGGTGGTATACTGGAGCTACTCGCCTCGTCCAGGGCAGAAGTAGATGGGGCAGGGACTTGCTCCGTGGGCACTGCTAATACACTGGTCTCATCTGCAGCATAATTATCATCAGGCAGCGGGGAGTTCGCGGTTGTAGAAGGGGTTGTTTGAAGACTTGAAGAACTCGTCCTTGCACCATTCCAGCTGTCAATGTTCTCTTCAGGTATGGTAGCAAGCTGAGGCGACATCGTCAGTATATGACCTGATTCTTCTTCGCTCATCCCACAAGAAATAGATACTGGATCATCAGACTGAGGAAGAGCTGTGATACAAGCCTCATGGCATGTGTGGGTCTGGAATGTCGAATCTGAAACAAGAGATGGGCGTAACGCTGAAGTCTCGGTACTGCTGACACTCTCTATCTCTGTAGATGGCAACGGCTCAAGGGATAATGGCGACGGGGATGAGAGCACTTCCTCAGTCCCAGGGACAGACTTGACAAACTGAGGCCCCGGGTCTGCAAACTCCCGATACGACTCCATAAAGTCATTTTCGGCAGATGCAACACTCACAGGCGAGACAGAAAACAGAGAAGAGGGTAGAGCCATATTCAGGTCCATGTCAAAAGAGCTATCAGAGAGTTCGATGCGATCTTTAGATCCTATAGGATCGAGGGGTACCGAAGAAGCTGATGAGCGAGCATATTCGCGGACAGCAAATCGAGTCATGCCGTCTTACAGTTATGTTCCTCTTGTTAAACAATCAGATAGCGAACGAGCCTGATGTCGTACAACGCGAGGGGAATCCAGTCCACTCAGCAGGTCTCTTTAGTAGAGGGTGGACTCAGCCAGCCAGTCTGGGTAGAGAATAATAAAGAGGGGATCGGGGGAATGGCTTGAGATGTAGGACAGAAATAAGAAAAGCCCCGACCTTGTATCCCATGACGCTGGTAGCGATCAGCCATTTTTGCTTTGCGAGTACCGAGAGAGTGGTTGATCCGAGAGAAATAAAACAATTGAACTGGCTTGCCTGCATTGATCCGCCGTTGACCCTAATCCGGTCCGTCGTGGAAATCGTGCCCGCATTGTCGAATTACCATATCAAGTCCCCTATCTATTTGCCTCCGTAGACGATCAATATGAGCATGAAATGAGGCTGGTAGAGAATATCAGACATACAGTGATGTAGGAGGGGCGCATAAGCTGAGAAACGTGGCGACGTTGGATTTCTTTGTTTCTAGCCCCAGATCACTCCTCAACCACTCTGTTGGGTCTTGCGATCCCTGCAAAACAACAAGAAACGAGCAGAACCTGTTTCTAAGCGAATTGCCTAGTATTATTGAATTAAAATTGGAATAAATCATTGAGCCATTGCATTGTATTGCTTGACCGAGAGGTCCTCAGACGACCTATTGCCCTAGTAGGTACAAGCCTCGATGTTGTGGGTATTATCTCGTTTCTCATTTACGTGCCGACTTCTCATGAGCGCTGCTAATCTTCACAGTGCGATATGAGCTTATTTTATGTCATTGCAATTAACCGGAGCCAGGGGGAGGGAATCGGGGATCATTCGAGTCGGGCCGCCAGCCCCGCTCTGCAGGAGGGGGCGCCGGAACTTGTAATCCAGCGTTGACAACTGCTGCCGCCATCATGCGCCAATGAAGTTCTTCGTTGAAAGCTTTCACCTGTTCCAAGGCCTCAGTCTGCATCTCGGCTCGTAGGTCGTGCTGGTTTCGGACCAGCAAGCCATGCTCAAGATCGATACGGACATCGAGAACATCATCCTGAATAAGCCGGATGAGCTCCTGCAAGAAGGGAGACTCGAGTCCGATGCGCTGGCCCACTTCATTGGGAGCAAAAGTGGCGGCCATGGAGTCAAGGGTAGCCTTGCTGAAAGGGACAAGATACTGATGGATAGACTTGACACGGATCTGAGTGTAAATGGCGGAGACGTGGGGTTGAAGATGGATATCAAGAAGGTAGTCCGCGCGATAAGCCTCTAGAATGTCAATGCACGGGCGGAACTTGGAGTTGCAGAAGAAAGTGATAGCACGGCGGATGTGGGGTTCAAGTTCAAGGAAAGGGCGGAAGGAGGTGTTTTCCAGAACGCGAAGTTGCAATTCTGTGCGGTCCATGGAGGCCAGAGCACAGAGACCGCCATAAACGGCGACATCGTTTGGACTGATCACTTCCTGGTACGTATCACCCAGACTGGCGGACACGGAGAGGAAGGAGTTTGCAGCCTCGAGATATGAGCCCTGACTCATTTGAGCCAAGCCCAGCGCGACCGACATCTTAGGTTGGTTCTGGGCCAGATCCTCAGGTTTGGATTGAGCATTGCGTAGCCGGTGCACGTAAGATTGCGCAGTGAGCCAGTCACCACGTTCAATGGAGACACCGATGAGCTTGAAGAGCATAGAGCTAACGTGGCTTGGGGTTGTGCAGTGTTCACGCATGCGAGTGTATGCCTTGGATGCGGCAATTAGATCACCGGTCTCATAGTAGTGGTTGCCTAGATCCTCATTGCCCATCTGTTGCAGTCAGTGAGCGAATTCACTTAGCGGCGACAGCCTGTACATACCCGAATGCTTTCCTTAATCAAATTGTTCTTGTATCCACGAAGCTCATGTTCCAACCGATCCGTCTGAGATCTCACGCCTTTTTGAATTTCTTGTACCCACGCGGAGTCCAGAGTAGCGCCCTCTTCATCAGGAGCGACCTCCGCCAGGGCGCGAACTGCTTTTTCATACAGCGCAATATCCTTGCCGGATTTAGCTTCAGCAACAGCCTGTTTTAGTGCATCGACCGCGAGCACGGTGGAGGTAGTGCCGATGAGATATAGACGATGGAAGCGGGTCCGGCCTTAATTCAAAGTTAGAGTCTAAAATAACAGTTCGCATATAGACTACTGACCAGTGTAATTGTCAATGTATGGCTCAAGATCGAGTTTGGGAGGCTCTGTCAAAATCCACATGTCAGCAATTGCACCCAGCTCTTATCGGGCATTGCGGTCTGCCCCGCGGCAAGCTCCACGCACCATCAACTCTGATCCGAGACGCAGTTGTCTCCCCACCTGCAGCAACAGCTAGGGTGTCATTTGTGCCATATCCAACCGAGGAGCTAATAGGTGCCGGGGCAAAGGCATCAGGCAGTGTGGTGTCCATATTGGCTGCGGTGTCACTGAGACACCCGCTGGCCCACGCGAGTTATTGACGGGTTTGGAATACGAGGGGGCAGAAGAATGAAAGGTCACAATGAGAGCTGGAAACGACCGGTATCAAGCTTGTTCAGAAAGCCACAAAGATAAAGAAGTTAGCTGTATGTGTTGATCAAAGAGGCTCAGCGTGGTCATGTAGGTTGAAGGTGTGAGCTGTTGACCGGTTTATAGCTGGCAGTACACCACCGCCCAACACACCGCCCATGGGGCTCATAGTTGCCAACATAATTCAACTTGACAGTCTATGTTCAATTGCTGAGCGAGAGGAAAGTTTATTCAGAAGCTTGAATATCCCAAAGAGTCAAATTGATATGCCTCAATGAGCTTTACCATGCTTTCTTTGAAAATATCTGTACCAAAGGCGGACACTTGAACCTCGGGAGTCCGCAGAGCCTCGGGACCGTGAGTAATCACGAAATCATCGGAGTTAGCTTCCATTTCTTGTAAAACAGTCCTACAACCTTACTCAAAGCCTTCGTGCCGAAAGCCGGCAGTTCTGGAATTTTGAATTTATTGATTACGAGAACTCGGCTTGGGAGGAAAATCATTCCAAAAGACTACATATAAACCCCACATCTACCCCGGGTTTCTCCAAAATATCTTTCAACTCAGTCACTACCAACAGAAACAAAATGACCACACAACAACCAGTTGCTCTCGTTATGGGCGCATCTCGCGGGATTGGCCGCCAGGTAGCCATCGACCTATCAAAAAAAGGCTACGCAGGTGCGACCACAACCTAACTACCAGCCGAACCCCGAGCTAACAATGAAACCTAGTTATGCTGGCAGCTAAAACAACCTCAGATGCTGCCAAGACTACACCGTTTCCGCCAGACCCCAACTCTTCGCAGTCAACTATCAATACAGTAGAACGCGAGATCTTGGAAGCAGGAGGCCGTGCTGGAGCTATTGCAGTGGATGTGCGTGATGCGGCGCAAATCCAACATGCAGTCGATGAGACAATTCGAATTTTTGGAAAATTGGATGTCTTGGTGTATAACTCTGGGGCAATCTGGTGGTCTTCAGTGGAAAACACACCGCTCAAGCGATTCCGACTGATGCAGCAAATTAACCCAGAAGGTCTCTATGCCACCGTGCAGGCTACACTGCCGCATTTCGAGAAGAATGGCTGGAAAGGTCGAATTGTGGTGGTTTCGCCCCCGATATATTCGAGGTTCTTCCGAGGAAAGACTGCTTATGCGATGGGTTAGTTGAACGACTATTGCACAGGAAAGACATCCAGCTAAAACTCATGTCAGGCAAGGTTGGAATGAGTGTTTTAGTCAAAGGCCTTGCCATGGATTTTATACGCCAAGATCGGACAGAGATGGCTATTACAAGCATTTGGCCAGCATCGGTATGTTGAGGCTCTACACTATGGTATCGAAATGAGTTTAACTGACGTATACAGTCGATCGAGTCAGCTGCTACTGAGCATAATAAATCCTTTGACGAATCACACAAAAAAGATCTCAGAAAGCCAGTAAGTCAGCCAAGCCTTTATACAAAAATAACGACTTACCAGTAACAGGCCATTTTCTCTGATGCCATCTTGGAAATGCTACGTGCCCCAGTTACTACTGTGAACGGGCTTTTGGATACCGACGAGGATTTCCTTCGGAAGTGCGGAGTCACTGACTTTTCGAAATACTCGGTTATACCAGGCTCTAAACCACGTCGCATTATGCCAGCTGAGTTCCCAGTCTTGGAGGTCGCAGAGCAAGACGATGAAGGACAGAGAATGGACAGCACCAAAATACGAGCAAAGATGTAAGCGAAAGATCAATTGAATAACAATCTTTCATGGATAGAGAACAAGAGTCGTCTCAGATTAATGCAAATATTGGATTTGAATGATCCATCAAAAACGAACGCTCAATGCAAATGTAAATCAAAAAGAAACGCAGTGAATACGTGTAAGCGATCATTTTTAGCCCATGCATGAAAGCACCGCCCAAGGCCCATAGCCAATGGACCCATATCACTCGGTCAACCTCCATAGACTTTGCTCACACCAAAGCAGCAAAACCCACAACGAACCCGCCCACTAACACACAAAGCCCATATACATTGCCCATATCCCCAGCCAGAAGTCGAGTCGCATCACCCGTTGCAGTAGAAGTACCAAGCGCAACCGACGTGGTAGTATTCGCCGCCACCTTCGCAGAAGGAGTAGCAGAAGGTTTGGTAGTCACATTGACACGGACGGGATTTTGAGCACCACAGGGGTGATCAGAGCGACAAGCGCTCTGACACGTAGAATTAGCACACTTAGAAACACACTGATTATTGGCTTCCGTGCAGATAAAGTACGGCATAGTCTGGGAGTATTGCGAGGCGTTCGGAGAGAGGCCGTTGCTGCATTCACACACGTAGTAGAGGGTTTTCTGGATCAAGAAACGATTAGGACTATCTTTCCATGGTGGCATTAAGCTTCTAGGAATATAGACTCACAGGTGAGCAGCTGTTGATCAGAGCTCCGGTTGTGTTGGGCATTTGTAGGCAGAGAATAGGGCATGATGATATTTGGGCATTACACCAGCTTTCTATGACATTATGTTAGGATTTGTGGAGTCTCATGGCTTTGGCCCCCTAAGCTGCTACTTACCACGATCAGATAAGTCTACTGAGTCCGGGTTAATTGTAGGTGTGTATTGACCAAGCGCCATGGTGGCAGCCGAGGCTAGTGCTACCAGGAGAGTGGACAACATCGTTGAGTGATGTAAATGGGTTCTGATGGAGAATTGGGAAAAAAAAGTGAGCGAGAACTGGAACCTAGATAAAAAGTGTGAGCAGCGAGATTTGTGTACCCTCGATCAACGGCAAACCCCGAAAACGTCAAACTAGCCGTGTGATTGTATGGAATGAAGGGGCGATGTGCTGACCACAATGTTCTAGAACTTAGGTCTAATAACCCCCTTGGACTGCTTTAGAATTTCTGCTTAGGAAGAGGTGAAAAAGTGCGCTTACTGTGAAGAAGCAAGAAGTGACTGTAAAATGAATAACTGGTAAACAAAAGAGAGACGGAGAGAGAAAGGGCGCAATCAGCAGAACTAAAATATTAGGAGGGAAAGCTATCGATAGTCGGATTACACGCCCTTGATAGGAAGGCTACCTAACACCTATCCAGGGACAAGGTGAGCTTTCTATTTCAAGGATTATCTCCTCGCTGTACATAGAAGGTGGCACTACTGCATTTTCTTGTCAGCTGCAGGGGCTCATAACAAGGCATAGCATTTGTCCCTTATAGCCTAGATTTAAAGGCGGAATGTACCCACCCGAGACACCTTCAAAGCGATTGGTCACCTGTCAAGGGAGCTCTAAATCGGACCAGATTGGGAAAGATGTCGATCCGGGGAGATATGCGGCTACAGCTTATGCTGATCACGAGCATATTATTATAAATGAATAGATTCAATTCCTCTCATTCAACTTGTGCCAGTAATATTGAAGAGCTGATAAGTGCAAATGCCATTCACATTGTGACCGATTCTAACTGCAACAATCGCGAAATTATGGACTACAAGGGATAATGTCTCAGTCGCGTAGCCCACATGATTACCCCGCGTATCGGCTTTTTTATCAGCAGCGTTCTACAAGGTTGACAGGGATGCAACAGCTTGCTTACTAGCACAGTCATGCAACTGGGCAAATCCCTTGATTATTCCAATATTGCCTTTTGCTGCTATTCTTTCACGCGGGGCTTTTGAACACGGCGTGGATCTTTCAAGGGATCATCGAGGAATAGAAATCTACAAAACAAAAGCAAGAGAGCAAACATTAACGGCTTCTATGCAGTCCGATCTAATCAAGTTGGCTCAGCATCGGTATTTCACTGCCTCCAGAGAACCGATGCCTTATCAGCCCCCGCAACCCAATAGCGTCCAATGCATGATTGATATATTGTGGCCCGGAAGTTAAGTACAATTCAAACTCATTAAAGGGCGCCATGAGTTCACCAGCTGTGAAGTATGGGGCAACGTTTCCATAATGGGGAACAATCCAAATATTACAGGGTCCAGTCAGACTAATCAGGGACTGATAGAAACCGTAACTCTAGCTAAGATCTGTTTATTCCAAGGCCTCAGTCGACCTCGTTGGCCCAATAGTCGGACAGCATCGGCGTGTTGATCTGCGAATTATCGGTCGTGGCTACTCCATTCAGCACAATATCTCCGGCCCAGACCTGGTACGCAGCTCTACTGCCACCATCGGCGAATACATCACCGTTGAATGTCAGAATGATTTTGCCTGATGCGTTGTCGTTCGATTGGCTGGCCGTCCTTTCTCTGTTGTACAGCCAGACAGTAACATCGCTTTCGTCGATGTCAATTTCGGCGGCCACTGTTTCGACCATCTGATCGACAAAATCGCCGTATTGAGCGTCAGTACTACCGCTACTACGTGAGGCACCTGTGGTTCGAGAGAAAACAATGGCCTTTTCCTCCCATGTTAGTGTTTTTTGTGTCAGGCGCACGAAGATGGAACACGATAACTAACCTTAACATTATATGTGGAGCTGAAACACCCCTTCGGCAACATCGGAATGCTTGTCCAGTCTGCATTGGACGATTTTGATTCGGATTCCAGTGGATCGATAACAAGTTGCTCAAACACTGACTGGCCGCTCTTGAAAGCAGGCTCCCAATGATGTGTCTGGTTTCGATTTCTTAGCAAAATGCCCTGGTTCATTTATAGCCAGATTTGAGCTTACCATGTATACTCCGCACTGGGATGCCAGCACGACTGAAGTGCATCCCTCCAAGCCACGCACAACGGCGAAAAGTGAAGAACGTCCACTGAATCCAACGTACTGGGATGTGGAGTCGTAGGCCATCACATCCTCCTGCAACGTCAAGATGTATGGATCCTTGGTGAAGACAGTCTTGGCCCAAGCATCTAGTCCATTGGTAGCAGGCTTGCTCAGACCTCCCCATGTCGAATCCACTGCACGTGGTTCTATATGTGGTGTAGGCGTGGCTGTTGGTGTCACGTCCGGTTGGTAGGCTGGTTCAGATCGCTTGATCTTGTTCCTCTTCAACAGACAGCTGCCTCCAGCGCAGTCTGTCGGAGAGCATTCCCAGTCTTCAGTACTGGTTTCGGTAATAGTCTCGGTGATATCGGTCACGGTGATACTGGAAGTGTATCCGAGCCAGCTCAGAACGGCGTCTCCGCCGTCTTCAATCAGATCCTCACAGCCTTTGACGATCTCAGGCTCTGCGATCCATTCTCCGGCAATGAGAATCTCACCGATAACTGTGAAGTGTTAGTACTGAGACCACCCTAAGCCGGCTGATTAACGATCAAAAATGAATGAAAACTCACTAGGAATGGCAAGTTCAATATCGTCAACAACTTCCAAGAAAGCGGGAACCGCAACGTCACAGAAATCGGTTGCCACAGCATCAATAACACTCTTTGCAGCATTTGCCAGTGCCTCAGTTACAGTCGCAACAACGACACTAACAACCGGATTCAAGTCCACTGCGTCTTCCTGAAGGCTGACTTCTTTGCTCGATGTCTGAAGCGATGTAGGGGCAACGAAATCGGAGCAGCAATAGCTCTGAAGACCACCGTTGCATGTCTGGATTTCCAACTTTCCATTCACCGTATCATGGTGGTTCGTATTTTGCGCAACGACAGTCTCACCTGAGTTGCAACCTCCAGAGCATGGGAGACCAACGCCTCTCCACCCTCTCCAGGTGCATGTTCCAAGCTTAGTGCCGGAGGCACAGCAAAGGGTTTCGAGCTCGGAACCTGAGCAGTCATCAGCTGTAGGCAGGTAGCCTGGCTGTCCGTTCATGTTCGTGACACCGGTGTACCCTGACATGCAGCTCTCGCCACAGTTGGACGTGTAGCAAGCCACTCCAGCTTGGGTATTGACTGCCTGTTGAGTTGAGTAGTCAGTCACCTTCTGACTGTACCCCGTACTGGACTGAGTGCCATATCCAGTTTTGGCAGATTGATTGTTCAAGTCGGCAGCCCAGACCATCATTCCACCCAAGCAAAGGTCATTGGCAAAGCTAAGCTTTTGATTGTATGTTGTGGCATCATCGTAGCTCACCCACTGGTTCGTAGCCCAGACAATCCAATTGACAGCATCAGTTGAGTCGTAGACGGGTGTAACATCGTATGTATCAATGATGACCTGGATCTCGGCATTGGAGAGAATGCCGGACGTCACGGTACAGGATCCAGCGTTACCACCAGTGGTGAACTCACATGCACCATTTGGTGTGCTGCAGCTGTTTTGTTTGTCAATATCCGTATATGGACCCTTCTGGGTAATAGTCGATCTTTGGATCGGTTTCTAGACTTACCTAGGATCGGCCAGGGTGAATGAACGACCATACCAGCCCTGTCCAAGAACCACCTTGCCAGGAGTAACTCCTGCACGCCAAAGTAGGTCCAGTGCGGCACTGATTTCTGTGAGGTTAGTGTGTGGTGCGATATAGGGGCCTGCCAATGGACGTCAATAGCCTATCTTGAAGCCATCAGAAAATCGATACACTCACCAACGTATATATCTGTTGCGTCCCAAGTTCCATGAAGGTCATAGCTTCATCTACGAGTTAGCCTTGCGATCAAATTTGAACGGCAGCGTTCTGAGAACTCACGCCATCTGTGTTATATTAGTCTCTGTTACATTTGCCAGATAATAATATACTCACAAGGTTGAATATACTCACAAGGTTGAACCAATCCACGTATTTCTCCATCTCTACCGGCTACTATCATTAACATAGGTTCGGGAATTTCATAAAGCTTACTTTACCTTGAATCCTTGGAGGTACCAATACGAAGTGGGTAAAGTCGCCGAAATACCATATTTCGTTCCAAAAGCTGCTCTCATTTCCTTGACCAGAGAAACAAAATTGGCACCATCTTCTGTGGTTCCACCACGATCCGATGCTCCTATTGACATCCAACCAAACCAAGTCAACCAGCGATCTTGAAATGTGCTTTCAACAAAAGAAAAGGCTAGTCTCACCTGGGTATTCCCAATCCAAGTCCACACCGTCAAACCCGTAAGTCTGCATAAACTGTAGAATGTTCTTAATAAACGAAGCTCTGTTGCTTGAAGAAGATACCATCGTCGTCCAAGCAGTCTCTGTTGAGCCGGGATCAGAAAAGGACCAGCCTCCAACCGATATCCAAGTTTCCAAATCAGTATAGTTGGACTTGATAGCAGTGAAACGACTCAAAAGAGATAGCATCGTCGAGTCCATTGCAGTAATTGCAAAGGTTGATGGATCAAAGTAGGCGAATGCCATATTGGCATGAGTGAAACCTTCTAGATTGAGTTCTTCAGGAGTGACGCCGTCGCAGGCCCTTTCCGTAGACCATGACTCGTAGTATGCTGAACATGGTGTCAACAGATCGGGATCGAAGAGATTATACTTTTTGTCATATATATTGACTTACCAATGATCCTCTGCTTCGCGCTCGAGCCCGAGCACGAAGGCTCAGTCACATTACCACAGGAGCCGTATCCAGATTGACAACCAGTTCCGCAACTTGAAGGATCTGTCTGTTAGCCATCTTGGACGCATTATCTAGCGAAAGGGGATGAGAAAGCAGTCATACAAATCAGTCGTAGTACCACAGAATCTGTCGTCCTTGTCGTCAGCAACTGCAAGTAAAGGGCAAGGTGTGCCATCTTACCCAAATTCAGAACAGCACACATTAAGTGGGCAGGATTGCTCCCCCGATACAGCGTATTCTCCACACTCCGCTTTGGCGTCGCAGTTACTTGTGCAGTTTCCCGTCCCACAGAAGGAAGGAGAATAGCCACAAAAGCCCGAAACGGAGCAACAAGCTCCATTAGAGCATGGTGTTGAGTCTGAGCATGTGCCAGTGGTATCTCTTCGGCGTAGGCCATCAATGCTGGACTCTAGATGCCGGTTTTGGTTTAGAGAAAGACCATCATGGTGGGCCCGTTCATGAAGAATTGAACCGTAGGAGTGGTGTTTGAACCAGCTTGCCGAAGCAACGGAGCAGGCTAACGAAAGAGCCCCGAGGCTGAAAAGCCTCATGCTTGGGAGATGAGAACAAAGAGAAGTTGGAAAGAAAGTAATAGGTTCTCAAACAAGGACAGGAATCATTTGGAGAACAAGTCGAAAGAAGAGGCAGTCAAGAGGGCCATGCACAACTTAAAAAAAAATATTTCAATTATTGGATAATCATCACCTACGCTCCGAAGCCGAGGGGTTGCCTAAACTGCCCAAGTTCAGTCTAGTGACAAAGATATCAGCTCTATACAGATTTCAGTTCGGCTAGAGTCCGAAGCAGACCGATAAAACCCTCAGCAGACCCTTCGCAGGATGTATCTCGACCCTTAATTTTAATCCTGCAGGACCTAATTCCGAGTCACCCGGAGCTAAGCATTTAGCTCTCGTATGTACCTGCACTTAAATACCGCTAGGACAGAATGGTCGGACACTGTAGCGAGCAGAACCAAATCGTGCACGGAGCAGATCCTGATGTGCACTAGATCAAGGGAGTGTATGATTCTACCAATTTCTGGACGTCTTCAGATTGGTTACTTCGTCGGACTTCCTGGCTTATTTTGTGCTAGTGTTGAGCTTTGAGATTACAAGCATTGCCGCTAGCGTGTCTTGGCGCATCCAATTCCACCATACGGGAGAGGGAGATAAATGCGAGAGGAGAGAGTACGACAATGGTTGGTTGTCCGCTGTTTGATCTTTCCTCAGCCTTGTCACAAACCGTTTGCCGGCCAATCTCCACCCCGATGCATGCTGACCCGTCTTCAAGGGTGCACGCTAAAGTAGTACAGTACATGGCTAAATTACAGTCTAGTATCTCAGTAAGTCCTTCGCTTCACGCCGCCACAATTAAATCTCTCATAGCAAAAGACTTCATCAGGATCAATGTTCATTTCCGCTATCGGGATGTAAGCCCTTAGTATCATGCGAAAGCAAGCCGATCCGCAGAATATCACCCTGTGGGCTGCTATCTGAACGATAAATTACTTCTGAAACGAAGTGGAAGGCCTGAATTGCCCCGCTGAGTTGGATTGAGCTTGGATGTGGTCTTTGCTCCGATATCCTAGCTAGCGGCAGCCGACCAACGTGCCAGTGCTCCAGAGCGTCAGGTACTCCCTCCATTGAAACCTTGCAATGAAAAGGACAGAAGACCGTCACTCGATTTATCTTATCAGAATTGCGAGAGCCTACGCTCGATTCTCCTTCTCTCCTCCTCTTCCTAGCATTTACTTGTTGTTCAATTACCAGTCATGGTAACCACCACAATGGTATCCCGCCTTTTGTGCCTGCTTCTTCTAGGCTCACCCTCGCTTGCGCAGTATAACCTGTGGCCAGCATTTGACGCAACTACCCTGGCAGCCAATATCGGCATATCCACAACGTGTCTAGCAGCATTGTAATTACATCTTCTAATATTCTTGTCCGTATACGCGGCACTGACCATGAAACCCTTACAGGAACACAACTATAGCGTGCAGTCCCACGCTCTTCAAGCGTACCTCTTCGGTGGACTACTACTTTTGGACCACGCAGAATGTCACTACCCTTTGTAATACCGAGTGTATAGACTCCGCAGTCTCTTGGAATGAGCTGGTTATCTCAACCTGCGCAAATGAGACCTACTATTATAACAACAAAGCTGTGCCCGCGGACACCATCCCCGGAAGACATGTCGAAGGATTAAACCTGGCATGTATGACCAACTCCGAATCCAGCTCTTGCATTGTTGAGTCACAGAGCTGGGTTGGTTCTGGCATGATTTACAACGCGGATGGTATGATCTTCTGCCTATCTCTAATTCACCTGTGACTATCAACTAACGTTTAAGTACCCCCAGGCACGCCTGCAGACAGTCAGCCTCTCACATCTCTGTATGACAATTCAACTCTGTGTGATGAATGCTTTCTTGATATGCTCACTGCAAGAGTGAACTCGTCATACCTTGCTCAGTCTGACTACAATGACTACATGGGCGCTGAGCTTTGGTCAGTTCTCGAATGGTGTGGCGCGGATAACAATATCACGCTGCAAGCCTATACAACCTTTGCATCCACCACCGGACCTCCAGTGATCTCAACTACAGCCTTAACCGCTAGCACTACTGTATCAGCCACAGTCGCTGCGGCTACTTGTACTGGCCAGACAGTGTCATTTGCATCTTCTAATTCGACGACATCCAACTCTACAGTCACTACAGTCACCAAGCGGCAGTTGCTATCTGGAGAATCCGCAAACCCAAACATCACCCAGGCCTGCTTAGATATCTCCACTGAGTACTATGTTCCAACCGGTGCTGTGATCCTTGCTGCTGGAAGTAGTGACTGCTCCAATATGACGGCCGTGACATGTCTTCCAGCGGAGTGCGACCTTGAACAAGTTACTGCTGACTACAGTACCTGTGATTTACTAGCCAGTGAGCTCACTGTCGCAAATAGTAGTGTGTCGACAGTGCAGCTCCTCACTTGGAATCCGACACTTATTGGGACGTGCGACAGTCTCGAAGTTGGTCAATACGTTTGTATCACGTAAGTAGTCTCTAACTCCCCGAGGCTTGAACTAGGCCGCTGAGACCCTGCTTCATTTTCAGTCAACCTAGACTAACAGTACGCGTCTCCTTTTCAGGCCACCCGGCGGCTCTTGGACACCCACCATTGCCAACATTACCAACTCCACTTCTGGAGATAGTGGTGGTATCTCTCAGACTTTCGCATCGACAGCTCTGACAGCTACAGCTACCAACAATATCACCACGCCAACACCCATTCAGACCGGAATGACAACATCATGTGATGTGTTCTATTTCGTGAAGGCCAATGATGAGTGCGACACAATTGCCGCAGAGTACGACATCACAATCGCTGAATTCTATGCTTGGAATCCTGCTGTCGGGAGTGACTGCTCTACTCTTGAACTGGGAACGTATGCCTGCGTTGATACCCTTGGCTCCGTCGCCAATGCAACTGCGACTTCAACGAGCAGTATCAGCACTCCCTCTCCTATTCAAACAGGTATAACTTCGTCTTGCGATGAGTTTTATCTGGTCGTCAGCGGTGATGAATGCGCTGCTATCGCTTCCAAGTACAACATCACGGTCGCAGAGTTCTATTCTTGGAACCCGGCTGTTGGCTCGAGCTGTGCCAATCTCGACGTGGGAGACTATGTCTGCGTTGCTATCCCCACTTCAAGTGCCACCACCACCAGCGGTGGAATTTCGACTCCCTCTCCGATTCAAACAGGCATACCATCTAACTGCGATGAGTTCCATCTCGTCATCAGTGGTGATACATGTTCCGGCGTGGCAACTGAGTACGGCCTGTCCCTTTCGCAATTCTATGCCTGGAACCCCGCCGTAGGATCAGACTGCTCGACCCTCGACCTGAATGACTATGTCTGTGTGCACATTTCCATCACCACTCCGTCCCCAACCCAGACTGGAATGGTCTCCAATTGCGATAGTTTCTACCTTGTGCAAAGCGGCGATTCATGTGGCGCGATTGCGTCGGCGGAAAGTATCTCGCTTGCATCGCTGTATTCTTGGAATCCAGCTGTGGGAACGAGTTGTGCGGACCTTTACCTAAGCTATTATGTCTGTGTTGGAACCGAGCCTACCCTGATGCCCACGGTTCCAGATACTGTGGTTAAGAGGACTGCATTGGCCGTTGATGGTGCATCCATGATAACGCCAGCGCCAAACAGAGGGTAGTTTCCAGTTTGTGTAGACGCAATTATCCGAATTAGATCTCATTCGTATATTCCCCTTGAGTTGTAAGAAGACACGATATCTTGTCACAGGTATGCTGTTTTTCAATCCTAATATATTTTAGTGCACCATGTATGCCCACTAGCGCGGGTGCTAAAGTTTAGTGGGGCCGTAAGCGGAAGATACCGAACCAAGCATGTCTAGACCAAGTATAAGTACCGGCCGGCCGCCCCGTCTGAAAGTCATTTGTTCTTCTCTCTTCACATTTTCAACATGTCTAAAATCCCACCATTCGACATCAACTCAGCTTTTTCGAAGCCAGAAACAAGTGACGTCAGCAAGGTAGCCGAGCCTCAGGGAACCACAGACGCATGGGTTCATAACACCAAGCCTCCCCTTTTCTGGGAATTCATCTCCGCACACCCAATATCCCTCAAACTGGAAAATATGAAAGCCGCGCTTAGCGCCGGTGCCAATCCAAATGAGATGGACCATGAGCGTGATCCACGTCGCAGTCTTGGTCGGCCTCTTCATTGCGCCATGGGGGACTGGGGTAACCCTGTCCATGTGAAAGAGAACATCCCAGCGATCAAGCTACTGCTCGAACATGGTGCTGACCCCCGCCTGCCTGGCCCAGAGGTCAAGCCTGCATCTTTGGGGCTGCAATCGCCTTTGGAACATGCAAGGCGACTAGCGATGCGCGAGTGGCAGGGGGATGATGAACTGTTGGATTGCGGGTATTATGCAGAAGCTTATCGTGTTATGAAAGAGGCTGCCGATGAATTGAATCGTAAGTGAGTGCTGGTGAATTTGATGGTTATCTCCGTTGCTGATGTTCTGTGAAAGGGCATGATGCACCGACGAAGGGAGGAATTGCGGACACGGTACTCGGTTTCTTTGGCGTTCAGTAGATGAGTTGTCCTACAAGAAAGAGTGACATCTTTCAAGTTATAGAAGCTACAGCACGATGCATTCTTGGCGGATTATTTAATGAAAACTTTGATTGCGAAATTGAAATGTTGCAATAAAGCCGCTAGTTGCTTGACTATGGCCAGGTGTCTTGTGCCTATGACATTTCTCACTCAACCTGAACACCCAACATACCTCAAAATAACCCGATGATTATTCTTGATGGAGTCTCAAAGATATTCAGCCTTAGCAGCATTCTTGGTGAAGTCTCAATCGCCCTCAGAAATACTGTCATACTATCAAGTCGAGAGATAACATGAGTCAGGAAATTAAAGTTCTATTTCATAGGCTTTATAGTCGGTAACCTCAGTAGAGAATGCAATCAAAACGTGAAAAAGAGCCATAGAATTCATGTCCTTCGGGCATGCAATAAGAGACGGCATTTTGAGGGGCTCCATCATGACATAGTATCAAAGGCCCAAGTCTGCCGGTCTAAATGACGTCGATCGACCAATTTCCAACGCAACCTGGTAGGTAAACTACATGTACAAGGTTCAACGAAGGACCATCTCTCAGTTGATGCCTAGAAAAATATTCGCATTCGCAAGTTGAGAGTTTCTACTAAATGGAAGACCGAGCGGGATAACCATCAGATTCATCATACCATCCACCAAGAGGTACCTACTGTATTCGAGACTACTTATTGGCGTACTTGACTGAGATACATCAATCCATATAACATCTACCAATGTCTTATATCCCTTGGCCCCTGAATAACTGAACTCGCTGAGCTGGCAATAAAGATATTGCCCACGGATCCATTTTCGTAGTTTCGGAAATGCATCGTAGCATCGCTAGCTTGTCCGACGAATTGTCCGTGGTGCGATCTGTGGTCAGCATCTGAGCCCAATCATTATTAGTATGTATGAAGGCCCCATCTAGGCATTCACTTCAATCGCGTATGTTGTGTTGCAATATCTACTGAATTGATATTTCTAGCTACAGTACCTCTGCATTAAAGCCACAAGCATTCACACGGCGATTACTTTAGTTTTTATCACCGTCGAGCAGGGAAAGTTTACATTAGATGAGTGTGGTGATATGGTTGAAATCTTTGCAAACCGCGTAAGAAAGGAGAGGAAGGGATGAGGGCAATTGCGGCCATCGCAGACGTCGGTCGCTTTTCCGCAACGAGCTCATTTTTAAATTTTAGTCCCACGAAGGAAGCCCAGAGAGCGGTTTGCAGTACTTGTGAGTAGCATGGAATCTGGAATTTTTATTTGTGTAATAAATAAGTTGACGGGCTAGTAGTACCCGCGGGTTCGATTATTTATGCGTTAGTATACACGGGACTAAACAAACACCAGTTACAGCAAAATCCTCATTTCCTTAAGCCCAATGAAAACAGTTTATGTCCTTAGCTGTTTCGATTTAAGCTCGGAATTAGCCCTTCTCAACCACCCGCGGAAAAGGCATATAGAACGCGATATCCGAAAGCGGTATCCGAAAGCGGCACCGCCTCGAGGATGAGAAGTAGATAAAATCGGACAAAATATAATTTGGCAAAGTAATTCGTCACATATTGAACAAAGTTAGATAATGATGTTCGTAAAACTACGGGAGTTAGTATTTTCAATGCCTTGCGATGTTCTTGACTATAGGGAATTGAGTCTCGTTCCTTTGTAGCGAAGGCTGCCTTTAGACCTTCCGCTGCCGGTGCCCGTGGCTGGCATCAACCCTGCTAGGTTTCTAGCAATCACTCTCGGAGAGAAGTGTCCTCAAAAGGAATTCGAAACCGGTACAGCCTTCGGATACTCAGATTACATTGCTCATACCTCACCAAAACCAGCTTTAGATCTAATGTACCTAAGTCGTAGATTTGTGAGTTGCCGGATGCGGAAAGGAGTACAGCCTCAACACAAGTGCGCTGGGCACACTCTCTTCCACTATTCAACAACCTGAACTTCAAAGCCACTCATTAGAAAATTTGTGCCTAAATCTTTTCTTCCCTGGCTCTGCGTCGTGGTCATGCGATAAAATTATTTTTTTGACCTTCCTGGTGGTTGCCCAAAGGCCAAAAGCCACTCATTCTACCTATTGCCAGGGCAGTTCCGAAGTTTTTCGATTTGCAAGTCACGCACCCCAAGCGAGAAATCGATCTGGACACGATGTTAGTTTTTGTGATGCAATTCACAAGGCAGATAACTAATCATCATTATCAGGATATCAATCACGCATTTTAGACCGCTGCGCGCGTTATTTATTGTTGTCGGCCTGCTACTATGCATAGTGAGTCGAACGTGTTATTCAGCTTGAGACAGGTTGAGTGCTAATGAAGTTTGTGTAGATAATATTAAGTCCTGCCGAACGTCGATCCTCATGGCCACCGTCCATCTTTTACCCAGGTGGCATTGATGGAATGGAAAGACAACAGACCAAGACATCCATTGAACCGTCCACCTATCAAGCAACAGCCGAGAAGATCCACAGGATCCTGCCCGGTTGGCATCCATCTACAAAACCGAAAAAGATCGTCATGGTGACCGGAAGCACTGGCACAGATCGCATGTTAGGAATACCGCACATCAAAGACATGATCTATGAGAACCGAAAAACATATGCTGAGATTCACGGACTCGAGTTCATGTGGGCGAACATGACGAGTTACAACTTACCCGACGGTTCTCCGATCTACTGGAACAAGATTCCTATCTTGAAAGAAGCGTTCGTGCGCTACCCGGATGCCGAGTGGATTTGGTGGATGGACATGGACATTATTATCATGAACACGTCACTCAGCATCTACGATCATATTCTATCACCGGAAGGAATGGCACGTAATGTTCTTCTCAACGAATCTATCCATACTGCTGGCGGTGGCGAGCTTGGCCAGAGTACCCCATCGACATACAAACACGACGATATCAACTTCGTTATCTCTAAAGACGCCTGGGGTATGGTCGTTGGAAATTTTCTTATGCGCCGCGGCACATGGAGCGATTGGTTGCTAGATCTGTGGATCGAGCCCCTGTACATCGCTCAAGGCTGGACATTTCCTGAGAATGATGCATGGACACACATGTGGAAGCACCACAAAATAGTCCAAGAACACTCAGTCTGCATGAATCAGCGTTCTATGAATGCGTATCCGGATTACAATCTTCTTGGGGAACATTGGGCACATGGTGACCATATAGTTCATTTTGCGGGCTGTGGTGATCACCCAATTTGTGAAACAGAATGGAACAAGTATTGGGACTTGCGTGAGAAACCTGAAGTGCCTGCCTCTGTTCTGAACAAGCTGCAAGATGGTACTGCGGAGATCGAGGATGTGCAGGGAGGAGTGGGACTTCCGAAGTGATTGTTGATCCTCGAAGATAGGAGATATTTATGCGTGGGTAGAGTTTAGTTTTATGAAGGCGTATCTAATATATAAGCACAATGATGCCATAGAAAAGTGCATGGACTTTCTTTCAGTGAGAATCTCGCAGGCCAAATTGTTCAACCTTGGATACTTATGACTGTATGGTTACTGAGGGCTGAAAGTGCATGTTTGGTGATCCTGGAATGTTGACACGACTGGGCAACTCTGACGTCACCTAGCCATCCAAGCGTGGCGTCAATCAGTTGAATATGACAAAAGTTTATTCAGACTGACAATTTAGGCCGTACGAGAATATTGATACACAGTGCTTACATTCCATTTGATTTTCTTTTCTGTGATTATGTAAAGTGTGAAGATAGACGCAGTAAACTTTACCGCAACCGGTAACCTTGAAAAGATAGTAAGACGAATTAAGGTTAGATGCTTTCGGAAAGCAACACAAGACCGGATGGTATTGTGACCCTATTCAAAAGACTTACAGGGAGCGCACCTGCTTAGAACTCATTCTCCTCATGATCAGTCCAACTAGTCGCCTAATCCAAGATGTCTCTTAAGAAGAGATCTGATAACTGGATCGATGTGAGTATCCCTGTTAAGACTTATATAAGTGACTAACAAAGACCCAGGGTCTTCGTGGGATTGCAGCTCTTGTAGTCGTGACCTATCACCTTTGCTCCGCCTTTGCAAACTGGTTGAACTCGCCAGCACTTACGGAGAATGGCGAAGTTTACCTTTTCCAGCAACCCTTTTTGCGACTGATAGTTGCCGGCCGGTTTTCAGTCTCTCTTTTCTTCCTCATCACCGGATATGTGAACTCGGTCCAATCGATTAAACAAATTCGCAATGGAGAGCAAAGTGGTGTCCTCGCAAAACTCTCTACAAATACGATTATTCGGGCCGCAAGACTCATCGTACCGACAAATATGGCAATATTGGGAATATGGCTTGTCTGTCAGCTAAATGGCTTTCGATTTGCATGCTCGGTTGACGCGCCCTGGATTAGGGTGGTTGCTAGCGCCGCACCGCCAGGTCCCACCTTTCATGATTCGATTATAGGCCTATTTCGGAACTGGGTGTTGTTTTGGCAAAACGGTGTATCGCCCTACGATCCTACATATTGGACGATCCCTTTCTTCCTGAAAGCGTCTATGCTGGTCTACCTGACTCTATTGGCAACTGTATTCACCACTCGGAAATTTACTAAATTGCTTCTCATTTCTCTTTATTGTTATGCCTGGTTGAGCGGCGAAGGTGAGTCTCGCTGATATTATACATTGGAACATATCTAATGATAGCAGCTCTGATGGAGATGCCTACCTACGCCGGGATATTCCTAGCTATTTTGAACGCTGATTACGGTTCCCAAGCCACTTCGCTTGTGCCTGCGCCTATCTCGGCAATAATGATTCTGAGTGGTCTTTTCTTCGCTTCATATCCCGATGAAAATTCATCATGGGCGTCATGGAGCCGTGCCCTGGACTTGATGGGTCAATATATTGTGCCCGCCGGCGGCGATGTCAATCGATATATCAACTCCCTCGGAACCACCCTTTTCGTCTATGGCATGTTCTTCTCTCGTGATGGCCGTCGGATTCTCGCACATCCCTTCATGAACTTCCTTGGCCGTATCTCGTTCCCTATATATCTCCTTCATGATACCCTTATCCGCACCGTCTTATCATGGGTGATATATGGACAGTGTCTTTTTGAGAAGGCCCCGGTGGACAAAGAAGGGAAGCCTATGTATTATCAGAGAGGTGGGTTCACGACATTTGCCGTTGCTATACCATTATTCTACATCACACTAGTATATGTCGCTTACCTGTGGACACTACATGTGGACCCTGTATGCGAAAAACTGATTTCCTGGCTGCGCAAAAAAGCATTCGGGGAGAATGATAGTGAAAAGGCTGGACTTGAGGCTGTGGGAGAAGGCATACTAGGTGGAATCTTGAAATCTTGATAGCCCGGGGTTGTATATAGGATTTAGAATTCGCAAAAGGAATGAAAGATGATGATGCCCAAGTGGGAGAATGTGACCTTTTCAAAGACTACAGCATGGCAAATTTACTGAACAGTGTAGAATAGTATGTAGTAGGACTCGGTAAGACTAATCTCAAAGAGAAGAAGATACATAGGAAAACTCTTTAAAAGCGCCTTATACTAGCTTCTAGTAGCGAATTATACATAAATAACTAAGTATCGCCCATGATATCTTATATATGTCATACAAACAGAAACCGTAATGCGGACATTTCGCCGGCCAGCATGAGCGGCAACGTTGCCCTTCCGGCGTGCGAGCCCGCTGCATGGGATCTGAATCACTCAGCTATCTCAGTGGGAAGTCCGTTTGAAGGATTTCCAAAACAGCCTGAATGTCAGCATCGGGAGCAAAGAAACGCTTCAAGTAGATACGGATAGCTTGGCCCTCTAGTAGTAATCGCCGCGACATCCACCAAATCCCCACTTGGTACAACTTCGCATACCAAAGAGCCAGGGCCAAAAGCATACGAGGGTCCTTTGCTTCTAGCAGTCCTCTGACCTCCGAAGACATTCCACCAACAAATGCGACAAAGCTCAGAATGGTCACGTATAAGGGACAATCCCCAAAGACTACTTGGGCGACTTGCACCCCAATGGTGTAGTGTGGGTCTGTGCTATCATCCTGTAGACTGTTACAACTGGCCAGATTGAAGAGACGAATGAAGGCCGGCGGGAGATTATTCAAGAGAATAATGTCGTTTTTATAGGGAGTTGTGAGCATTTCGTGGGTGCGCATGGAAGCCAAGGTCGTAGAGACGGGGTCTGGGCGGTATGAACGGGTGAATTTCCATATCTGCTCCTTGCCATTGTTCATACGTAGCCAGTTTAGATCCGACGAGGAAGTGGATTTGAGTGGCCACGCTTCTTGTGAAGTCCTAGCTTCGATATGGCAGAAGGATATAGTCCAGAGGATAGCTGCCGTACTAAGCAAAGCAACTCGTGAGGCAGCTGTCTCCTCTCCATGGAATTGCCGTAATGTCGACAGCCGATCGTTGAACAACAATGCGGCTCGGTGCCAGTGATAATACTCTGCAAATACGAGGTGTGGGCAATATTGTAAATTGTCCGTCATTGTTAAATGCCGGTCATGCATCAGGGTCAGGGTGGTTATCACGTGCATCAAGAATGGGTGCTGATAGAATATGTATCTTAGCAGCGGCTCAGCTCAACTGCCACAGGAAATGTAAGTTTACCGACGATGCCAACATAGTCACCTCATTCTGATAAATTTCCAGCCGCTTGCCGATGCTAACAGTGGGCGCAGTCCGTATCTGAAACTTGGCAAGGATCTGCTCATTCGGATGCCGCCAGTACGATGGCTCGGCCGGCAAAACAGGAGTCATGATGTTTTCCATCGGAGGTCGGAGAGTAGCAACTGTCCGATCATAGCTGCAAGTTACGCCGTAGGTGACGCACCGTTCGCAGGCTGGTGTCTTCTCGTCACACTAGGGCGAAGTCAGGGCTCGGAAACAAGGAAATTGCTCAGGTGGCGTACTTTGACACTGCGAAGCTTGCAATTGGTACAGCCTCGTCGAGACTTTCTATGGGGCTGGATTTTACGACGTTTTTCCATTTCGATTACCGCGGGAGCAGCATGATGAGTCCTGGAAGCTCTCGAGATGTGATAAGAACGCATGCTTACAGTTCACGCTAACCTCGTCTCGGATTCAGTGGCCCCACCTTCCCGGTTTATACTTTGCGACTAACCCCGATTCGGATTCAATGCTTGCCCTTAATCCCGAATGCCGAATAGATATGAGGATCAAAAGCTCCAGCTTTGAGTATATATATTGAGTCTACAGCTTTTCAGATCCGACCTTTTTTTATCTTTTTATCAATCCATCCCATAGAGGCTCTCATCAAAGACGCGCCATTATGTTCAAGAACCACGCCGCATGGCTCATGGGTAACAAAGTTCACCCCCTCCAGGTGAAGCCAGCACCATACACTAGTCCACGCGAGGGCCAAATTGTCATCCGCAATTATGCCACAGCCGTCAACATAATCGACGGGAGGCTGCAGGATCTCGGAACATCTATGATGTACAAATGGATTAAATATCCTTGCATCTTAGGATCCGATGTGGCAGGGGAAGTAGTCGAGGTCGGTCCGCAAGTGACACGATTCAAAGTCGGAGACCGCGTCGTCGGCCAAGCTGTCGGCAAAGATGAAAAGCGCAACAGCGATGCCGAAGGTGCCTTTCAACTCTATGTCGTGCTTCTGGACCATATGTCATCCCCCATTCCGGACCACATGCCGTATGAAAAAGCCTGTGTGCTTCCGTTGGGTACTTCCACGGCTGCTTGTGGTCTTTTCGAAACAGATCAACTTGGACTCCAGCTACCTTACGTCAATTCCAAGTCCAAGGGCGAAACAGTACTGATTTGGGGAGGCTCCACTAGCGTGGGGAGCAGTGCCATCCAACTTGCTGTGAGCGCGGGCTACGAAGTCTTCACAACGTCATCTCCACATAATTTCAATTACGTGAGAAAGCTCGGTGCCACAAAAGTCTTCAATTACAAAAGCCAGACAGTCGTGGATGACATGGTCAAAGCTCTCAAAGGGAAAAAAGTGGCTGGTGCAATCTCCATGGCCCACGAAGGAACTAAGAGATGCATGGATATACTGTCTCGTTGCGATGGGAAGAGATTCGTTTCCCTAGCCGCTTATCCGGTTCCTGACAAGCTCCCGGCACGTTTTCCAATTTTGCATACCATGTTCATGTACATTACTGGAAGTTTGACCTATTGGTTCAAGTCCAAAACTATGGGCGTTAACTACAACTTGATTTTCGCAACATCGTTGGTTAAGAATGGAGTCGGCAAGGCTATCTTTGAGGATTATCTGCCCCAGGCTCTGGAAGATGGTAAGTTTCTGCCGTCGCCAGAGCCGATTGTAGTAGGGAATGGACTGGAAGGCATTCAAGACGCCTTGGACTATTACAAGGCAGGGGTATCAGCCAAGAAGGTCATTGTTTCATTGAAAGACTGAGGAGGCACTAAAGAGACGCGATGGTATTAAATGATTGTGTATTTTCTGCATTGTTTCCCCATAATCCTTCCATTTATGTTCTTGTCTAGCAATTAGTGGAAATGAATGTCAAGATCAACATCTCATTCATTGGTACTGTATTGTATGCGGTCTTCTCCGTACTATGGGTTTTCGGAACCAGGAAGACGATGAAAGTTACGACGCAATTAACGATTTTGTTTTCCGAGAGCCAAAGAATTTCAGGCATTATCACCGCCCCTATATCATACATCTAAAATGGGGCACCTAACCCTTTAATAAAGCAATGCAGCATCTAGAATAGATTGTATAGCGCCAACTGAGCGGAAGGTGGATCCCTTGCCGCCCTATCGTTCAGCCCCTTCACCTCCGTTACACCTTAAACCCTATCCCTGATAAGTAACCCTTTAGGAAAACCATTTGAATGGGTTATCGCCATATCTTCAATTTGAATGCTTTCTGAAGCGAGTATTACATCCATATTACTCTATAGCTTAACAAAAACAAAAACATACATTCCCCATGATCCGGGACTGTAGCTTACATAACCTCCCCGCAGACCTCAACGCCAACCTCCTCGATAGACTTTCACCCGCATAACACTCCTGCCCGCTGGGACTCGGTCCGTTTCAAGGTCAGTGCATCTCGTATTACACTACCCGCGACCACCAACCGCCACGCAATCTCATCTATTCACCCTATTCCAACCCCTTACACCCTCAAATCCCCGATCACTCTTCAAACTTCCCCCTTACTCTCCCCGCATGGGGGGTCCGACCACGATGTACTCCACACACGTGCTATCTTAGACAATGAAACCCAAATCGCAAACATGTACGGCCGCTGACAAGACACTGGAATACAGCAGCATACAGACACTACGTGATTCGCGAATACCTAATGGATGGAGTCAGCTCCTGAGGAGGCCCGACCGGCGGACTCCCGCCCTTCTCCGCACGATGATATCACCCCCAGCACTACGGAACAACATAACTCCAATCAAAACTCCATCACCAGCCCGCCGGCGGAAGATCCAACGGATGGCCCCACAGATGACACGAGATCTCTGTCGCAGACATCAGGACACTCAAGAGCCGTTTCTGGTGTCGTCCCTCCATACTGGCAACGGCATGAGCGCACTGTCTCCCGCGCGTCACAGACCTCACTTGCCCGGTCAGCGATGATTACGTTGGAGGATCATACGGCTGATCCGGAATGCGAAACGAGTAGAGGGTTGTGGGCGCAGAGTGTCTTGATTGAGGATCATGTTGTTGTGCAGGGAAAGACGGGGGTGGGAGCTTATGTTGTGTGGAATTGTAGGATTCAAACATTGGATGTGAGTTTGACGGACAGAGTATGAATGGCTTCGTCGTATGCTAATTCATTTCTGACAGGGAGGTCCAATGGTTGTTCGTATGAGGTATTCCGAGTTTGACGATCTGCGACAACGGCTTGTTTCTTCTTTCCCGCATGCGAAGAATGCTCTACCTGCTCTTCCTCCGAAGAGCGTATTCTGTATGTCTGCTAAATGTCCTTAGTTGGAAAGTTGCGGCTAATGATGATAGACAAATTCCGGCCCAGTTTTCTAGAACAGCGGCGAGTTGGCCTGGAATATTTTCTGAAGTAAGTCCCTCAGAATGCTTCTTTTGATCTTAACTAATCACTTCCAGTTGCGTACTTTTGAATCCCGAGTTCTCAAGCTCACCTGTCGTCAAAGACTTCCTCTTTGGTCGACTTTCTTAGTTTCCTAATATCTCGGTTCATGGACAAGTCCGTGTATAGTATATCATGATTTAGAGCGAACTGTCTTTACGTTGGAGTTTGGAGCTAGAACTCCTTGCATAGGGCATTGCGAGAATGAACACAGAGTTTTCCAACCCCCGGTTTCTTCATGTTCCTTTCTAATTAGATTGAGCATGTGGTAGAGGCTGGTATGGCAAAGAGCAACACAGATTGGTTTGGCCTTGGAGAAAAACAGCTGGAGACAAAAAAAGTCTGGAAGCTTTGTCAGTTGGAGTGTGAAAATGCGTTCTGACAAAGGAAAGGTAAAAGACAAAGAACGTTAGGTCTGGACACCCGAAGCCTTGGACTCATCGCACAACAAACAATAACACCCGTGATATAATACAAAAACTCAATGGCCGATATGAACAGCAATAGTGAAACCGCGAACAAGTTCTGTGGCTTGGATGAACCTCGAGATAAGTTTGGCAGAGTGTGCTTATAAATTTGAATGCAACAGGGTCACCCATTCACAGCCACAGAAGGTTGTTGATCAATAGCATCAGTCGGGGCCTCTGAGGAAGACGACGACGGCTTCGGGAATTTTGATTTGCGATCGATCAGCATGGTCCGTAGGTCAGTCCAAATCATCTTCCGCAAGCTAATATTAGCCATGTGCATCATGGCGAGCAAATGTCTTGGGCCTGGCACCCCATCCGGAAAAACCAGATACAACGCGGAATCCTGCGTGGGATCAGGCCGAAACTTATCATGGTACGCCTTCTTGCCATGAATCGGAAGACGCAGGAAAGTGTGGCCGTATAAGTCGCGTGTCAGACCAGCCAGTGGCCTTCGCATGCCGCATACATCCTCAGGTAATAAGGTCTGGACAGGCTCAAAGCCAAAGCCCAGATAAGAGACATCGGCACGGTTAAGCAGGGCCATGGCGGCGACGATGAGCAAATCACTGATTCCTTTCGGACTGCCCGGATCAGCAATGCATGGGTCGACGTGATAGCCACTACAGCCCAGACGTCGCAAGGCAGCAAACCCATTAACTCGGCCATCCGATCCACGACTGTATACGAATGTCATGAGATTTGGCAGCGCAAAGGGGTCGTATACAGTGATAAATGCCTGCGGGCCGGTGGAGCCGTTGCGCTCAGCGCGCCAGGAATCATAAAGGGCGACAAGATCTGATTGGAGCTGAGCATCTGTGCCATGGATCGCTGGAACATACAGACCTAAAGTCACGCCTCCTTTTTGGGGATTGAGCAACTGTCGGTTTTGGACGGCTATTCGTTTTCCGCTTCGTTCGAGAAGTACATCGTTGGTCTGGGGATTCAGAACACGCTCAGTGCCGAAGCGAATGGTGGTCCATTTCTGTGGTTGGGCTTCGACGTAATCTCGAACGAAAGATTCACTCGCTCCCATAAAGGCTATTCCCCAATGATGGCGGGCTCGATACTCTGCGAACTCGTCCAACAGATTCCTGATTGCGACTGGGTTTGGGTCGCAAAGAGGGTCTCCACCTACAATCACCACCCGGTTTTGAACCTTGAACGATAATGCTGCCGTCCGCGCTTTGTTCACGAAGAACCGGTAGCTGTGATCCAACATACCCATGTGAGCTACCCGACCATATTGTGCTGTCAGTCGTTGGATGGCAGTCATCGTAGAGAAGTCTTCCAAACAGAAAACATCTCCCTGGTCACGGTTCTTGTTGGCCCGAGGCAGTTCGCTCTTTGAATGAGTACGGCTCATCATTGTAGATGACGCAGAGATTGAGATTCCCAGGGCATGATCACGCGTATCACGGTCGTCCAGGCTTGTTGGAGGTGTACTTTCGACGTGACTTTCGACTGCAGTCAATGCGCGGCTGCTGCTGACTGAGCTGGCGTCGGAAATTGGTGCTGCATGGAGGCTGGTGCGCAAATGGTCGACGACGGATACATTGGGAGTCTCCAACCGATGATCCAGACTTGGGATATAGAATTGGTCGACCAACGCGTCACCCAGCTCGTCGAGAAGAACCGATTTCTTGGGTTTCGTGCCGCTATCCAGGCTCTTGGCTTTGCGAACACGTCGGGGTCGTTTCTTCTTCTCGGGGGTGGAGGATATGGGGGCGGTGGATTGCATAGAATCAGACGTGGTGATAATAATGGGGGGTACAGGCCTGTCGGGGAATGAAGATTGTGAGAGCATTGTATCAATGACAAGGATGCGAGTTTGAGGAGAGTGAAGAGGAAAATGAGACAGATTTGACGGAAAAATGAAGAAATTGAAATGGAAAACGCAAAAGAAGAAGTTAAACCTGGCAAGCACAGCCCTGGAGTTTTACACGGCATGACACCTCCAGCCTCGAACCTTCCGTTTCTACGTTTGCATGTCCTACAGTACTATGGATCCCCGATGTCTGGACCCAAATCACCGTTGTTCCATGGAGGTAGACCTAACTTGCTCAGCCTTGTATCTTATTTTTGTCCATTGCAACCATCTAATGCAGCTTCGGGAATAAACGAATGACCCAATCACGATACGTGCGCAAGGATAGAATATACAAGGAAACCCTGACGGCAGGGCTGAAGTGGGGCGACCCAAAATATACGAGAAGGCAGCCATTATTTCTGCAGAGGGATCTATGGGAATATCCCTCATACCCCTATTACAAGGTGATATTCTCAGGTAACACATGGATGATCGGAATAGAAACAAAATGCTGGTGCCTGAGATACGCGAAAGGAAAAAATGACGCCATTGGTACGCCTAGATTGGGATTAACGTTTAGGTCAAGCATCAAAGTGGGGCCCTTGGCACTTCTCAGGGTCTTTTTTTGTTTCGAAATTCCGACTTTCCGCGGTCAAGAGCCCTGAAAATCGGTTACACTCTGACTGACCGGTTATATCCGCCGATGTGTGGCCCGATCCATACACTAGTGGGAAGGCTACACAGTAAGACGGTGCTGACTTTTAGTTGCTGCCTAGTGTGGACAATAACATCGGGTTCCCCGGGTTCCGAGGTCCACATGGTTCTTGAGTTGCACTCACCATGATTAACACGGGCGACCAGAGCTTGGTGTCAAAGTGTACCGAGGGTTTAATCTTAAGTATAAATCTACACATATAGAATGGTTCAATTAACCTACCGTTACCATCGAACGAGTCAAATTATATATTGAATTCTGAGTTATATATGAGGCACTCATCGCAGGTGAATGGATTTTCTTGTACAAGATTTAGGTACGCAGTTGCCTATAAACAGCTATTCTTGGATTTCAGGTGAGCTCTCTAATCATTGACGCAGCCTGCTAGCGCGTGACCGGGCGCTTGACTATGTTTAAACGGGGGTTGACTTCAGGACTAAACTGCCATGTACATTCAAAACTTGGACAAGCTTTATTTTGGACATATTTCCCATCTTGGAAGAATGTAAATTTAGCCTAGATATGGATGCTCATTTCCAAATGCATTTCATTATCCCTGGGGACCCTTTCCAAGCGCTTTCGTCGCAACAGCCACACCCAAATGTACAATTTTGGATAACCAGTGACCTGGCTAGTCTTACTGATCGCAAGGCATCGGCTACAGCACAGTAACCACCTCTTGCGGCTCAGTCCAGGCAAATGGCGCCATCAAAGTACGATTTGGAATTCGAATGTTAGAAGTCAAGCCCCCTCAAAAACTACATACAGGAAAGACCATCTGTTATTACCATGAGATATGTTCATGTGGACAACCGCGGGTGCATGATTTAAATTATATCACCTTCAGGGCGCGAAATTGGAGCACACTGGTGGTACATCCACCACCACAATTTTCATGGCCTTTCTGATCATGGTTATCACTTCACAATTGCAATTCATTGACTTGGTTGCTCAAGCCTGGTCTCAGGAGTGAGAAAACTTGTTCATCAGGGTTTACCATGACACGACACACTGCTTGACACAGCGGGGAAATGTCTCAGTGGCACCTCACGTATTTCTCGTGGCTTCGTTGTTAAATTGAGAGGCCCTCCGCGGTTTTGGGATGGCCAGTCCGAAGATCCCAGACGGAACGGACGCGATACTAGCGGGGTGTATTTGAGAAGACCTATTCCACACTATACTCTAGTTCTGTCAGAGCTCGAGGCTTGGGCAAAGCAGAGGAGTGAAGAAAAGGAGCACACACAGGACTAGCCAATTTAGTGGGCTATCAAGAAAGGAACGAAGCAGACAACACACCATGTTCTCGTGTGGAATGTGAGAGAGAGAAAAAATCAGCGCGAGAAACGCCGATTTAGACTACTGAGCCCGGTCACCTGACTCCGACAATGTATTTGTTTACGGACTTGGTTCGCGAATGGACCTCACTGCTTTCCCTTTGATGAGTGATTTGATAGGCTAGGCTAGGTTTAGTTCATATTTTCTGAACCAGTTGAGTAGAAAAACACGAATATAAGATCTCACTATCGATAGAATCTGGAAGAGCCTAGTGTGCCGAAGTGAACAGGACATGGTGATTTCGTACATCTCGCGATCGGACATAGGAGATACCGGAGACCGGGGCTGTGGAGCTCTATATAGCGGAGCGCGATTCCAGCCCTGGAAGGAACGTGATCACATTTAGCTACGGGGCTAGAAACCGAGATCCAGGACTTTGGAAGACTACTACGTACCTGCATCGATTATCTACATCGTGCCATGGAGGTAGGGACTCAATTAGGAAATAATCAGCAGCGTAGATTGGAAGTAGAAGCATGGGCATAACAAACACACTGATTGGCTAATTAAGCTTCGGGCCAAGGCCGCGTTGTGGAGCCTTGACAAGCGTTATTGGCCAGTCCTGCGGTTGGTCTCCACAAACCGCCAGGGACATGCATACTAAACTCCGCCATCTTCCAATCGACGAATCTGCGAAGTGCTAATTCAGTTTGACGAAGTTGTGCCGCGTCCCGGATGTCATAAGCGAGCCAGCATTCCCCACCAAATGCCCGGTTTTTGTCAGCGGGGCCTGCACAATTCTCCGCAACCTATAATCATCCATCGCTGAAACATGTGAAGAGATTCTCCATCTGTCATTTGCCTTGCGAGATGAACGAGCTAACGAGATCTCGACGGGTCGCCCGGATAAACGCGACCTCGTGGCATGCGGATGTTGTCCGGCACGAAGGTATAAAACGCGGTCGATCCGTCCACAAAGGAAATGATTCTCGTACTCCAGCCCAGTTCCTTCTCTACCTTGCAGGTCCATCTCAATCATGAAGGCCAACACTGTCGTCCCTCTTCTCAGCCTTTCGGGTGCTGCCCTTGGCGCTGCTGTCGCCCCCCGTAGCACCTCGGAGCCCTGGGGCTACAAGTCCGGCTCCAAGGAGTCCATTGCCAACCTGAAGGACAAGATTGAGAATGTTGTTTGGATTCTGCTGGAGAACCGCGGATTCGACAACATCCTCGGTGGTGTTCACAAGGATGGCCTGGACAACGTTGTCAACAACGGTCCTTTCTGGAACCCCCAGCTGGTCAATGAGACCAACAGCAAGAAGTGGTACAGCCAGTACAAGGACTACGACTCCGTTATCCACGACCCCGACCACTCTGTGACTGGTGTCAACTTCGAGATGTACGGCACCTACACTCCCAACAACGAGGCCATTGCCAACGGCACCTTGAAGCCTAGTCTGAAGGGCTTCGTCGAGCGCCAGATGGGCGTGTACCCGGCCATCTCCGCTCTGCGTGCCACCGAGGAGGTCATGGGTTACTACTCCGAGGACGAGATCCCCACTCTTGTGGATCTTGTTGATGAGTTCACCACCTTCAACTACTGGCACTCGTGTGTGCCCGGTGTAAGTTATTTCCAAAATTTAGCTCAAGTCTACAAAAACTGACCCGCCCTTCAGCCCACCAACCCCAACCGTCTCTGTGCCGTCTCCGGTACCCCCGACGGTCACGGTGAGAACGATGAGAGCTTCCTTGTCTCGGGTGTTGATACCAGCAGCATCTTCGAGGTCGCCACTGAGAAGGGTATCTCGTGGCGCAACTACGACGGCACCAACGGTGCCTTCCTGCCCGACTCCCTGTTCTTCAACTGGACCGCCCAGAATGCCGAGAGCAACGTCAAGCCCCTGGAGAACTTCTACCAGGATGCCTACCTGGGTCTGCTCCCCCAGCTTTCTTACATCAACCCCTCCTGCTGTGGCGCCAACACCAACTCCATGCACCCCTCCGGCAACGTCTCGTTCGGTCAGGTCCTTGTGAAGCAGGTTTACGATGCCGTCCGCGCCGGTCCCCAGTGGGACAAGACCCTCATCTTGCTCACCTTCGATGAGACGGGTGGATTCTTCGATCACATCGCTCCCCCTCTTGCCGTCCGCCCCGACAACAAGACTTACACTGAGACTGCCGTGAACGGCGAGACCTACACTCTCAACTTCGACCGTCTCGGTGGACGTATGCCCACCTGGTTGATCTCTCCCTACGCTCCCAAGGGCCACGTTGAGAACTACGGTACCAACCCCGTTACCGGCAAGTCCGAGTCTTACAGTGCTACCTCCGTCCTGAAGACCCTCGGATACCTGTGGGATCTGGAGGACTTCACTCCTCGTGTCGCCCAATCGCCTGCCTTCGACCACCTGATTGGTCCTAAGGCTCGTTCCTCTACTCCCTCCACTCTGGCCAACCCCCACACCTTTGCCGAGGCTGTCTAAGCTTGTATGCTTCAGGCGATGAAGGGTGATTGGAGGAAAAATTGATAGATAATTTGTTTATACGATCTCAGATGATGTACGTTATTTGATGATATTAATTGTGCTGAATGCAAATAATGAAAGCTTTATACACATTTGAAGTTGTGATAAGATTGCCATCTATTAGAACATCGGATTACTTGTAGGAAAGCATAATAACTGAATCTCAACAAGTCATTGGTACTCAGATCAATTGACCAGAAAGTCTTTAATTCACGCACTTTGTTGCAAAAGTGGGGCCAATCCTCCCTTCGTATCCACAAACGTTATAGTAAAGCATCCGTCAAGTGAGCAGCATATCCTAGATACTTTGCACCTTCGTAATGGCAACACCATCCTATTCAAAAAGTCAGCATCGCATAGAACTAAAGCTCAGTAAAACATACCGTCCGTCCACTATGGCCCTGGAAGGGATGAATCTCCGTCTCATAGACATAATTCGGAACACCCTCCACATTTGCCAAATCAACGCCCACGTCATTAATCCCCTTGGCCTTGATGAGCTTAGCCAGATCCAGGCTCTTGAAGTCATCCGCGAACTCATGTGCCTTCAAAATCTCCTCCTTCTCAGCCTTCGTAGCCTTGAGCCAATCAACATAAGCAATGCCCCGTCCAGCTTCAGGCGAGATATTATCCGCAACAATCACAGACTCTTTATTCAGCAGACCCAGTCTCTCGACAAACCACAGATCATACAGGTACCGATCTTTCCAATGATCCAAGAACAAAATTTCAATCTGCTCAATTGAACCGTCCTGTACAAGCTGCGCAAGTGCCTCGTGACTGGACGCAACAATGACAGTAATGATATCCTGCAGCCCAGCAAGCTCGATAAGCATCTTTGCGACAGATGCGTTGATAGGATTGATTTCCAGCGAATAGTATTTTTTGCCTCCCGCTCGGCGAAGAGCATCGCCGAATCTGATGGCAGAGTAACCGACGTACCCACCCATCTCGACCATGATGGATGGTTTCCTGTCTTGGATTATCTTGTCGATTATGACGCCCTTTCTCGGGCCGATATTTATGAGACGTTTCTCTTCGGTGTTGAACTTGTCGATTGCATCGAGGACCTTTGAGGGGTTGTTTGCGAGTTCGTGGAAGTTGGGGAGGGCCCAGATGTATGTTAAGAGGTCGGGTTCGCGGCCTGCCTTTAAGGTATTAGGATATTGTCATGGTAGAGAGTGGCTAGGTACTTACTTCAACACGAGGACGGGGCTCAGTAGAGCCCATTTTGGATTGATAAGAAGAATATGCGCGTTTTAAAAGCCGATAGTCAATTGCTTGAATGTATGAAGTTGGAATGATCTTGACCTTTATACACCCCTCTCTCGGAGATGGAGATACGCGATCTCGGGGATAACCCCCGAATTCGATCGACTTGGGTTATTAGCGCCGAGCTCGTGGAACGGAGTCAAGGGTTTCGGACCGTTGACGTCGATCATGTCATTAATCCGCTATTTGATGTGATTGACCAATCAATATACCTATAGAATGCAAGGGTTATACGGAGGTGCATCCATGCCTGTTCTCAAGGTCGGATAAATGCCTCAGCAAACCACAAGCTCTAAGAACGCGCAAACCGAGGCTCGAAAGCGATGATAAATTGTAATTCAGATTATAGCGCACAACAAGAAAATATATCATGACTGCAAAATATCCTGTACCACTCGCACCACATTTTCCAACATCTCCTGTCTACCTACAGCAGAATCAACCACAACCACATCTCCTTCATCAGAAGGCATCTCCAACAAGTCAACCTGCGAATCAACCATAGCAGACTTCATATAATGCCCCTCCGCCTCCCGCTCAGCAACCCGATCCTTAAGCACAGTCCTATGCCCCACATGAAGCATAACAAAAGTGATAGTAACAGGCAGATCCAACAACTGCGATAACCGCCTCAACTCATCTCTGTAAACAGTCCGTAAAGCCGAGCATGTCACCGCAATAGCAGGTGCAGATGTACCGAGCAATCGATCCATCACCGCTCCCCGAATGTGGGCCAACCAATCCCACCGATCGGAATCTTGCAGAGGGATATCCCTGTCCATTTTCAGGCGGGCCAGAGGCGAGTGAAGGGTATCACCTTCAATGGATGGGATGCCAAGCTTTTGTGATAGGGCTGTAGCAGCGGTTGTTTTGCCGCATCCTGCTGGACCGATAAGAAAGATTACATCGCGGGGTACGGCTGGGGCAGAGGACGGAGTCCAGGCTTGGTTGAAGTACTGGACAAATCGAGTGACGAGGGTCATATCCAGCCCACTTGCGTTAGAAAGGGATGGAGATGATGCTTGTGCGTTCTTTGTATCATATAGCAGGACACGACTGGAAGTATCGGTGTCGTACTTTGAAGCGAAGAACTCGAGGAGGCGAATGGGTGGATTTGATTCAGGGTCTTGGTCTGATTCTCGGAGACGCTGGAGCCAGGCCTTTGGTGGGAGTTTTTCGAAATCTAGTCCCGCTTCTCGCAGTAATGGGAGAAGTTGTTTGGACCAATGGCTCAGATTTGGATTGGTGACATTAAAGATATTTGCCGCCGCGGGGTTTAGGCTTAAATCAATGATACTAGAAGCCATGGTGTCGACTGGCGTCCAGGATAGCACATCGTCCAGCTCGGGTAGCGCTTTGATCGTTTTCGCTGATTGGAGAATCATCGGAATGGCCTCAGTGGTATTCCAGGTACCGTGTACTGTATCGGCGATGATTTGACCTGCACGCAGAACCCGTGCCGTCATGCCCGTTTGTTTCGCGGCCCTGGTAACGATGTGCTCTGTGACAAGCTTCGACTGGGCATATCCCATACCTTGAGCATGGCTCAGAGATTCAGGTAGCGCTTCTGGAGCCCAATTACCCGGTGTCCGAGCTACAGTGCTGACGGAAGAACAGAATGCAAAGGAGGCAGGGCGCGGTCCTTCAGCACTCAGGCACAGATCCAGAAGGTTGCGAGTAGCCGCAATGCAGCTTTGTTCAAAGCTCTCCAAAGCCCAGTTGAAATTTACGGACCAAGCACAGTGAATGACTGCTGTAACTGATCTCTTGATTTGAGAAAAGATTGCCTCCTCGAGACCAAATTTGTCCGAGTTGGACAGGTCCGCGGGTAAAGCGATAATTTTTCGCGCGGCCGCAGGAGGTAGACTGAAAGCGAGTCCACGGGTGCGCAAACTTGGAAAAACGCGCTTGCGAGCAGCAGCAGTAGTTTTGGCACGGACTAGGCAGTATACCCTGTGAACACTCTCAGACTGGGCCAGTTGAGCTGCGATATGCGCACCCAGCGATCCAGTAGCTCCAGTGAGCACGATGTACTCCCCATCGAGATCGTGCGGGATAGGTGTGTGGGTCTTGAAGTCAGAGCTGTATTTCTCAATCAGCTTTTGCATTCTCTGTTCGACAGGTAACTGCTCCTTTAACTCCTGACCCTGGCGCAAACTCTGAATTGCCTCAGACATTGCTCGTATCGAGGGGTTCTCGAAGACAAAGTTCTGTGCTAGCTTATGACCGCCAAGATCAAGACTTTTCAAGATGACATTCCGAAGTCGGATAGATTGTAGACTGTCCACACCCAAACTGAAGACATCGGTTGTCTCTTCCAAGACAGAAGGATCAATAAATGGGGCAATGTCCAGGAGCGTGCTTCGGAGAAAGCTGGCAAGTTCGAAGCCCTCCAAAACCAAGCTGCCCTCCATATCTGGGGCATCGTAGATTTCATTGATGCGCTCCGCAAATTGCTGGTAGAATGCAGACCGGATGACAGTTCCTTTGTCCGTCTTGCGGTACTCAATGTCTCTCGGGAGAACATGAATCATATCTCGAGAAATATATGCAAAAGCAGGAGACTCCGCATTGCATTTTTCAATTTCCGGAAAGATAGCATCAACCAACTCCGCATCATTCGAGAATGAAGATCTCTCTGATGGAATGATGAACAGACCAAGGCGAGGCTTAGCACTTCCAAAGGCAATCGCTTCGGCAACGTTGTGATTCTTTCGAGCAACACCCTCGATCGTTAATGGATTGGCTTTTTCGCCATTCTCAAGAACCAAAGTATCATCCAAGCGAGCATAGTATCGCCAAGCATTAGGGGTGGTGGGATGCTTCTCGAAAAGATCCTTGGTCGCATAGGAATTATCCGGTCGGTTACTAGCCACTTTAGACGGCCAACCTTCCAAGACACAAAGCTCATAAACTCCAGCCATATCCGGCTGCTCTTCCCACCGTAGAAATGGTAGCAAGGATGGACCTGGACGAACGTAATCCCAGTCCAAATCGGATCTCTCCCGGAAAGAAGTCATTAGCTGACCAGTCTCGGTTGTTCCATAGTGGGAAATAAGACGCACTCCACTCTGCACTAAGAGATCGCCGATTGGCTTTGGGCAGGAGGAGCCACCGAACATGACAAGCTCAAGTGGTGCCATGCACTTCAACCCCTCCTCTGACTCCGATAAGAGCTTCAAGGCATATGGTACTGCGTACAGAACCTGGATATCGGGATGCTCCTTCAGTGTCGTAAGTAGCGATGTAGCAGTGAGTGGCAGGCTGGCGTTATACATATAGATCAACTTCTGGGAGTGAACTGCACGGAAAAGACAGCTGATGCCATGTGCATGGAAGAGAGGCAGGGTAATAAAGCCTTTAAGCCCGAAGTTATTCGCATAGTTCTTCAGGGCCCCGGCGTGTGTTTGGTAAATTGGCTTCGGAAGGCCAGTTGAGCCGCTGGAGTGGATAACCCAGGTGATGTGTTTGTTTTCAGTTGGACCGTGCAAGTTTGCGATTGGAAGGGCAGCAGAGGTTGCAACTGTGGCTGCGTCCAAGGGAGGTATGACTGGGACCTGGGCGGCACCTGTGCGCTTGGAGACACTCTTTCCCACAGCCTGGAAACCAGGGTATGTGATGATGAAGGTTGATTTCGTAGTCTCGACCAAACTGACGTAGGCGTCTTCGGCAATACGTGTTGAAAGAAGGAGAACAGTGTGCCCCAAGCGCGAAATTGCGAGTAGTGTGATCAGGTATTCAAAGTCAGAGGGGCCTAGTAAACCGACTACCTGGACCGAGTCGGTTGATGAAAGTCTCTGGGGAATCTCTTTGGAATAATGAATCGCGGCTGCCTCAACATATTGATTTAACTGTGAAGCGTTAGTTTGATCCACTGTAATTCTGAGTAATACCAACCTCGTACGGCGTGTAGTAATTATAGTTGGTCGCAGATGAAGGGTATGCGACTATGGGCTCATTGGCAGTCTCGCCCGCTGCTCTGGCCCGCAAAAGACCATCGATTGTATAGATCTCATCTGTTTGAACGGGCGCGGTTGTGTTTGTTCCGACTGCCGAGTCAGTCATCGACGAAGGCGATGTGGTTGGTAATGGCAACACCGTCGGGGAAAGGATTGAAGTAGCCATGGTCCTGAAATGCTTGTAGGGCTGTCGAAGAAGAAGGATAAACCAAAAATTTTGAGGTTCTGAGATAGTAATAAATCCTCATCTCGTTGCTTTTTGGCTGAGTATAGTCGACCTGACACTCTAGTCCACCAGCCACAAAATCCGAAGAGCATATCCGACTGTGGAGAATGCAAACTGCGATCTATTCACCCCGCACAGGATTTCCGTACGTTTTCTCAATGTCCTAGATCTGCCAAGGATTTTAGCAGACATATCCCTGCTTTGTGGTTTTCCGCTACCAACCCCACACTGTGGCGGATATGTTGCGGAAATACCAAATCAAGTCTGCGCCAGGTTCACTTTGTAAATATTTGATGATGAGGTTTTATCCAGACATGAAAAGTTTTATAATAGTGATGCTGAGCTTTAAGCTATTGATAGGGCCTCAAACTTGGGAAAATATTATTTCAATTACTATAGATGGAACAAATACTAGTGGAGGAAAGTTTCGGGGGGAAAGCATGTTCGGGAAAGGTACTAGACTACTAGTTGGTGCGAAAGAGTAGGTAGATTATGTCTCTACTTAAAAAAAAATAAAAAAAAAATAGGAGATGTGAAACCCAGTAAAGGTATCACTGATCTATGTGCATTGATGTATGATGTAGCTTTTAATCATAGAAATCAGAATTTGATGAATTTTTAATCTCATTTTGGGCTATCCCTCTAAACAGTGAACTTCAGCTTATTAGCCGGACCAGCAGCAACCGCTGCCTTGCGCACCGCCTCCTCTCCAGCCTCTTCAAAAATATCATAACCCCAGATGGCAGGGAAATTGAATCTCTTGTGTCGCTCCAGACCAGTCAATCGCGCAAAAGCCTCATCAGAAAGGGTCTGCACCTTGAGATTGGCCTCAATGCGAGATGGTGTGACACTTTTGGATAAAACAACAGTACCGCGCTGCACACCCCAGCTAGCGAGCAGAGGGCCCGGATCCATTCCGGTTTCCTTAGCGACCTGAGCCACCAGCGGGTCATCAACTGTCCTTGGCTCCCCAGTTTGATTGTTCCCGAGAGGAGAATAGGCTTCCACAATAATTCCTTTGCTCTGACAGAACTTGAGCAGGTCGGGTTGCTGGAGGTATGGGTGGGCTTCGATTTGGTTGGCAGCGGGCACGACGGAGACTTGTCCCAGCAGCTCTTCCAGTCGGCGGATGTTGAAGTTGGAGACACCAATGGCCTTGACCTTTCCGGTCTTCAATATCCTCTCCATCTCCTTATAGGTTTTGATGTAGTCGACTTCGGCAAGCTCGAAGACTCCGTCTTCGTTCAATGGGAACCATTTATCGCCGGCTTTGAAGGCGCTGTTACTTTGTTAGCCTCGGATGGAATGTCAGGGTTGGGTTAACATACACAGGCCAATGCATCAGGTACAGATCCAAGTAGTCAACCCCAAGGTCCTTCAACGTTTTGTTCAATGCCGGCTCGACATCCTCGGGCGCATGGCTCGTGTTCCAAAGCTTGCCAGTGATGAAGATTTCCTCCCGTGGCACGCCAGACTTCTTGATGCCATTTCCAACCTCTGTCTCATTGCGGTAAATGGCAGCGCAGTCAATATGACGGTATCCTTGCTTCAGTGCAACTTCGACTGCATTCTCAACCTCCAGAGGCTTTGCTTGCCAAGTGCCGAAACCCACAGCGGGGATTTTTGCGCCGGTGTTAAGGGTAAAGTGTGTTGTGATAGCCATATTATGATGTTCAAATCGAAATCAACGAGTTCAAAATGCAAGTTGAGAATTTTGAGGGCCTCGTTGACTTTTGAAGTCTTCGGAAAAGATCAGGGACCTACCTTCTGTGGGTAGTGGTGACCGAGTCGGAAAAAGGTCGACGGATCAAGAATAACAGTCGAGAAATTCTCCACTCCGAAGACACCAAAATTCGAAACCTTGCGAAAGCGAGAATTAGCATATTTTCATTTTGCAGGTAACCATTGTTGAACTACAGCCCATTATGTTCGTCAATAGACCAAGAAACCTTGGTTACCCCGGCTTTCGGAAACATGCATTTATCCGAAAGTGGAACCCGGGCGGAAAACAACCCACCCGCGACGACGTTCTCTTCTACTACTGCTAGGTCAAATTAGGAATCAGTTTCAGATCTCGAATTCGATGGTTGGTGCAGCAGAGGAAGCACGAATGAATCGTCGAAGGGTGCTATCTCGAGTGGCGCAGAAAAGAAGCAAGGTGACCCGGGCGTGTGACTCCTGCAAAGCGCGAAAGAAAGCCTGCACCGGAGATATCCCATGTCGATTTTGTGTGCGGATTGGTGCGACCTGTACCTATAATGTTCCATATCACCGGGGATCCGCCGCACGACCACCACCATCAACTCGGCAAGCGGAGACGGCGACAGGTCTCCGTCCGCCTGCAAGCCAACCTTTACCCGCCGGGCCTAATCCCGCGCTGACGAACTCAAGCCGCGATGATCCTATCGATTTAGGAGGTCAGTATCGTGGCCCTACTTCGGCCCACTCATTCTTGGATAGAGCTGTCAGAGACTTTCATCACCGGCAACAAGCTCAACCTCCATTCCCCTCAACGCCTGAGGATGCCTATGCCTCCATCTTTTCATTCGGTGACCGCCAAGCTCCACAAATACCCCCTTCTCAGATCCAATGGCCTACCCAGAATATCGTGGACCAGTTAGTGCAGCGGTACTTTGACTTTGCATCTCCGACCTATCGAATATTGCACCAAGGAACCGTGGAAAACTGGGTCAATCTCATGTTCAGTCAAGAGTCAGCAACCGCGTCGGGGTCAGCAACAGTGGAAGTTCCATTGGCATCCAGAGCAATAATTCTCCTACAATGCGCAATTGCATCATTATCGGCGACTCCCCGTCATACCAATACACAACAGCAAACGCATCACTTGGATTGGCAAAAATGCGAGGCATATTACCAGCTAGCGGAGCAGAGTCTATCTAAAGAGACAGGCATGCCTTCTCTGGAATCGGCGCAAGCAAGATTTCTAACGGTGTTATATCTTCTTGGCACCTCACGGATGAATCAAGCCTGGTTCAACTTTGGTCAAACTGTGCAGTTATTGATGGCGATTGGAGTACACCGGAAACAGACTCGCTCAGACTATCCCAAGAGTGAGATAGCTCTTCAATGCTCCAAACGTTTGCTTTGGTGTTGCTTCACGCTAGATCAATACCTCAGCCTCATACTGGGTCGACCACGACTCCTTCGGGAAGAAGACATTGATCAGGAATACCCGTCGCTCATCAATGACGAGAACATCGGGTCAACGCACTCTAGCTCATCCCGGGCTCGGAATTGTTTGATGGACGCCCCAGTTTGTCACGCGAAGCTATCACGTATCTTGGCCAAAGCTTCTCAAGAGCTATATTCAATTCGACCCACTGAAAAGACCCGTGATATGGACAGCATGAGAGCCCTCTTGGAGCAAATCAAAGAATGGCAGACCGCGCTTCCACCATTGCTCGGTGACTCAGTCTGTCCCAGTAGTCTCATCTCGATATTTCAAAGGCAGTTGACAGTCATTAGACTCGCTCATTATCATGCTATTATGTTCGTGACGCGCCCACTACTTCTTTGGGACTTTTCTGAGGAGCCAGAAAATCCGGTTTCAAAAAGCAGTCTTCTACATTGTATCACCACCGCGCGAAAAACACTTGATTTAATTCTGGAGCTTGTGCAAGATAATCAGCTGTTGCCGACTTTTTGGTACACACAGTACATCGCTTTCAACGCCCTATCGATCGCTTACATTTACATCATCAATTCTGGGAAAGGGCGCATTCCACTCGGATGGGTTGCGGCAGGCGACACCAATGAATCGGCAATACAAGCACTAGCTCAAACCTCATTGTATGAATTGGCTGAAAAAACGCAGTACTATCTTGGACAAGCCACCGAGATGAACTCCCTTGCCTGGCGCTATACGGTTGTGCTAGATGCCCTTAAGTCTGACTGTCATAAACATCTTACCGGGCTGAACAATGTCAGTAAGGGTCAGCCAACATCCGTTCAGCCTAGTCGGGGCCTAGAATCGAACTCGCGGTCTCGAGGAAGCTCATCGGCCGAAGCGTCACCCGAGAATGACATTATAGCCGAGGAGTCACCATTGGACTGGGAATGTTCCCAGCAGCTTATGGCAAATCCATTAAATGCAGACCTTCAGACATCGGCCGCGCTCTATGGTATTGAAAATCTCTTTCCCATGATGGGACCCACAGAGGAACCAATTCTGGACTTTTGGCCCCAGTTGGATCGACTTCCTACATGTAAAACACATTCCCCTTCTTCATGGCTTACCGTGTATTTTATGCTGATGTTTGACAGCGCTCACGAATTATCACAATATATAATGCAGCTCCAGGGCTGCAAGGCCGAAACAATCGGCAGAAAAATCACCCTATCCTGCATGACTCATCCCTTACAAGGCTTGCTTCTAACACTCCGTACTGTGTAGCCTGTGCTCCCTGTATATCATCTGTTCTCTCGTAACATCTTTTTAATCCTAGCTGACCAACTGGATTTTTCTTTCAATAAATATGTTTTTTTCTCAAAAGGAAGTGTATATGGAGATCATGGTTGCCACAGAGGACAAGCTACGTGGCAAGAGGCCGTAAAACTTATAGAACCTCGAGAGGCGTAGAATTGGAACAACTGCATAATAACCTTATACGTAATCAAACTTGAGCACAGCCATAGGTATAATTTCGAGTCAGATCTTGTGGGGAATCTGAAAGACAACAGACACATGGATGTATGCTTTCGTTTTCCATAGTTTGCGAGTCATGCCAATGTTGATGGTCTCAGTAAAAGTATTACCAAAGGTATTTGTACCGGATTTGGCCATCGATATCTTCCCGTTCAGTTGCCCTTTGGTTCAATTTCCTCAACCACAGACCCAAAACAGCTGCGAGAATGATACCACCTGCAGCAAAGGAGGACAGAATGATGCCACCCATGCGATATTGAGGCGCACTTGAGGTAGGAAAGAAGTAAGAGCCGTAAATATTCGACGAGTTGCCGAATAGATTGACCATAGCGTAGACAATAGCTCGCTTTGTTCGAGTGCGTGGTACCGTGCTCGCAATCCAAGCTTGCACAACATTGAAAGCCGAGTATGAACCCGCGCACATTAAAAACATACCAATGTATCGAGGCGCAGTAGCGGTTGTCGAGATGACCATTATATTTCCCACGATATCGACGATGAGAGGCCAGATTATCAAGACAGCGCGCTTATCTGTATATTGAGCGATGAAGGAGTTGCCCAGTGAAGAACAAAAGCCGAAAACATATACAGGTGCTGTGATTAAGAGGGTGACAATATTGTTGAAGCCAAGAGTCTTCACGATAGACTATAACAATATAGTATTAGACTTGCGAATCAACATATTGCATATATAGAACACTCACAGGGAAGAAATATGTCCACGTTTGAGATGTAAGCTGACAGATCTGGATGGCGATAAGCATCCACGCCTTCGGATCAGTTACTGCATCAACAAGAGCCTCTTTTATAGGACCATTCTCATCGATCTCATCATTCGCAGCTTGAGCCAGCCGCCACTCAGCAAATCGCTTTTCTTGTTCCGAAAGCCATTTTCGCTGACCGGATCGAGGGAAATCCGGAAGCAGTAGGACGGCGAGAATGCCTGCAACCATCGTTCCTGCTCCCTCAATGATGAACAGCCACCTTCACAACGATTAGTTTATCTCAAGTAGGTGAGGAACCTTACTCACCTCCATCCTGCCAGACCCGAAGCACCATCTAAACCACTCAGAATTCCAGCAGCAAGGATTCCACCAAACCCATTGGCAATCGTGTTACCACAATACATCACCGCAACGCGTGGTGCGATTTCCTGTGGTTTGTACCAAGAACTCACCAGGAGACTAGGCCACTGTCAGTAGAGTAATAGCCAATAGAAAGAGTTGGGGACCGTACAGAGCACCAGGGAAGAAAGGGGATTCCGCAAAGCCTAGCAAAACACGAACAATCATGATGCCGGTGAAATTATGTGTCGCTGCTGCACACATGGATATTCCACCCCATATGAAGATCGCAGTGGGTATATATCGTGATGGCTTGATACGCGTGAGAATAATATTACTTGGGACCTGGCCGAGCAGGTAGCCCACAAACTATGCAGAAATCTCAGGTTAGAATCAAAGAGTGACACCCCTCCAACATATGTGAGTACTCACCATTATGGCAACAGCAGTTTGATACTGTGTATCACTAAGGCCCAGATCACTCTGCATGCCGCCTAGTCTGGCATTTGCAATGTTGGAACGATCCAGGATGTTGAATATGAAAAGGAGGCATAGCGATGATATGAGGTGTAGGTCGATTTTCCTGACCACTGTACATATTTGCTTCGTGGTTAACTTCTGGTCTTGTTGGATATTTGTCGGAACCCTTACGCTTTTTTTCTAATGTATTAGTCTCCTCCGCTGTGAGTCCTTCAAACCCAGTGTCCGCCGGTATGGATTTTGGAGATACCTCCAAGTGACCGGTTTGAGTGTCCTTCAGATTATCGACATCCATGGTTAGGTTTGATGAAAACAAGTATAAGCTCTCTGGGCACTGCTGCCAAGGAGCTTGGAATATATACATCAACTCTACTAGTTCCCCGCAAATAGCCAGCTTTGCCAGCCTTGCCAGTGAACTGGTACTATGGAGGCGGGGTTGTCTCCCCGGATTTCATTTCACCATATCCGCCTCCCGCAAAGAGGGAGCGGAAATGGGCGGATACTTCCCAACCCTCACGAGCCCACATAACGAACACATGTGTTATGGTCGAGTTGATATCGTCATGCTGCATTGATCAGTCATCGGACAGATTCAAAGCACGGAATATAGGGTTGTGTTCCAAAGGGAGGAGTGAGAGGTATAATCAATCACATACTCGGTTGACTTTGTACATAACCAAGGCATGCATGAATGTAAAGGGATTCGGCAGTTTTCCCTAAAACAGATGGAGTTTTCCGATCTTACATTTGATATCTAGAGAAATTTGAATCAATCATATGCCGTTTCCATATATATGACCGAAGACAAGAATAGCAGACCACGGAGGGGATATCAGAGATTGTATCGAGTGACCTTCCGTCTGTATACGACCCGAGTATAATGCTCTAGGTGCTAATATTCTATTTGAAGGTCGATTCAAACTGCCCATTCGAGGACATGTATCTTGAACACAAGTTGCGAAGCCAGGATTGAATCTGCGAGCAAGTCGATCGGTACGCGCCCGGATATCGGGATGCGGAGCAGGAAGGCAATGGCCTAGCAACGGATTGCGCAGGCTATTGACCAATGATGAGGACCCACTCGAGATGGTAAAGGAGTGACTGCGTGGGGTCAATCTCGGTGTATGTTTCAATTCGGCTTGATCATAATTCTGGACGTAATGTTTTGGAATGTACAGCTCCGGTGACAGACGGCGTCAAAGCGCCCTCTCAGCTCATGCCCGAGGCCTGAAATATAAGGCAGATTTACACTCTCACCCAACAATCACCAAATAATTGGTGTTACCATTTGACTCAATCTGTCTGTATCTAATTATCCTATATCCTTTCAACAGGAACAAACATGTAGGCCCGAGTTGTCAGCTCTACTTGCAGGGTCCAAAAGCAACCGCAGGTACAGTACAGACGCTCGTATTAATAGCGCCGCGCCTTGCGGAGTTGCGCAGTTTCACCAAGCGCCGTCAGATCCCCACACCACTACCCGGGCAAGTCAGTACGTTTGACAAACCCCATAATTGACCTTTTTAGGCTCTTGTTCCGTCCAGATAGGTTTTGCAAAAACAAGGCAAAGGGGACAGCAGTATTTAGCAAGCACATCGACATGGCTAGAATTTGGGCACACCATGCGTGCAAGCGCCCATAATTCACAGCCCCAACCTCCGTGCGCCATTAACGAGATCCTATGGGCTGGCCACGACTTGTTGTTTCAGCTTTCCTCGCTTTTCTCTATCGAGATATATATATATGGTAACTACTTTCCCTCCGTCTCTTCGCTGGTATTCAAACTCCACATAGATCGTGGACGGAGACAAGTAGCACAAGTCACAACGCCAGATTCCTACCTTTCCACCGGCCTCTCTGGCAGTCAAATGAATTTTATTCCACACTATGGTATTTCAGAAAGCTCTCGATAGCCCCAACTCCTATGCAATCGCCTGGATCGCTGCACTTCCCATCGAGCGGGCGGCTGCAGGGGCGATGCTTGATGAGGAACATGCAACTCCAATTACTTTCAAACGACACCAAGCCGACGCGAATGCTTACACATGGGGTCGTGTGGGAGAGCACAACATCGTCATTGCCTCTTTGGCCTCCGGGGTTTACGGAACCACCTCGGCTGCGACCACCGCCTCGAACATGCTTGCGTCTCTGCCAAGTATACGTGTTGGACTTTTAGTGGGCATAGGTGGCGGCATCGCTAGACCGGACAAGGGGCAAGACATCCGGCTTGGTGACGTTGTCGTCAGTCAACCACGTGGGACCACAAGCGGCATTTGTCAGTACGACCTGATAAAAGCAAAGGCTGATGGTACGCGTGAGCGCAAAGGCTTTCTCGGGCGTCCTCCGATGGTCCTCCTCAATGCGCTTTCTAGCATTCAGGCTAATCACGAGCGGAAAGACTCAAAGATTCCGTGCTTCCTTCAAAAAATGTTGAAAGAGAATCCGAAGATGAGCAAGATATCCAAGCAAAATCCTGGCTATATTCACCAGGGCTTCGAAAACGACCGTCTGTTCAAAGCCTCATGTGGCCATATCCCTGGCCCGAACTGTCGAGGCTGCGGCACGGCCGGTGAAGTTCAACGCGATCCTCGAGACAGTACCGACCCTGTTCTCCACTATGGCACAATCGCATCCGGCAACACACTTGTTAAAGATGCAGCTGCGCGCGATCGAATTGTTGCTGAGATGGGTGAGGATTGCGTTTGCTTTGAGATGGAAGCGGCCGGCCTGATGAACCACTTTCCATGTCTTGTGATCCGAGGGATCTGCGACTATGCCGATTCTCATAAAAACGATCGATGGCAACGCTATGCCTCGGCTACCGCCGCTGCATATGCTAAGGAGCTTCTTGCACACGTACCGGTCGTGGAGGTCCAAAGGACTAAAAGAGCACTAGAGGTGCTTCAGTTGGGTTAGTTCAGCTTCTTTTCATCAAGTAGACTAGTATATACATACAAAACTGAGGCATACCCAACATCAGCAAATTCTCTAACTGCGAGTAGTTAAACAACAGATTGATGATTTGCAGCAGAAGGCAGTTGCAACAAAGGCTGCGACAGATTTCATAAGCTTTGACATTCGCACTGAGAAGATCAAGCACTGGCTTCGTCCACCAGATTCGTCTACAAATGCCAATCACGCTAGGATGCTCCGCCATGAGGGCACAGGCACATGGCTGTTCAGGAGCCCGGTCTTTCTGTCGTGGTACTCGGGATTGCGTCAACATCTATGGCTGCACGGCCTTGCGGGATGTGGAAAAACGATCCTAAGTGCGGCTGTGCTTGATCACCTCGCCAAGAAAAACGACGGTCTGATCCTCAGCTTCTTTTTTGACTTCAGCGATACCACAAAGCAGACATTAAATGGCATGCTCCGGTCGCTTGCTTTTCAGCTTCACCAAGGTGGGGCTAGCAGTCCCACTCGTCTTGATGCTCTAGCTCAAGCACATCAAGATGGCAGCCAGCAACCTTCGACAAGTGCTCTATCAGATACCCTTTCTAAGATGCTCGAAGCTCAGAGAAGAGTCTATATTGTTCTAGACGCAATAGACGAATCGAAAACAAGGAATGATATTGTCCTGTGGATTGAGCACGCGATGTCCAAACCGGAATTAGTCCATGTTCAGCTGCTTTATACCAGTCGACCTGAATCCGAATTTCTGCGCCACTTTCCCCGCTTAATTGGACAGCAAAATTGTCTACCACTAGATAAAAATGCTGTTAATTCCGACATCCGATCGTGGGTCTCAGCACAACTTTCTCAACGCCGCGATTTTACAGATAAGCCCTTGTCCCGAGAGCTTGTCGAAGAGATCCGCAGGAGAATTGGCGACGGGGCGGATGGGATGTGAGTTATTGAAGCTTCGATCAATACGCTAATTGCTTGCTGACGATTTTCCTAGGTTCAGGTGGGCCTTTTGTCAATTAGACAGCCTGGCTCGATGCCGTCACACGGCAGCTATGGAGGAGGTTCTCACATCTTTGCCGCTAGATCTATATGAAACATATCGGCGAATGATCGAAGGCATACCGAAGAAACTAAAAAGAGACGCAATACGCCTCCTACAATTCCTGGTGCACTGCAAGCAACCTCTCAAGCTGAAAGAGGCTAACGAAATAATAGCGACGCAAATCGAAAATGAGTCCCAGGGATTTGATATCAGGCGTCGATTGTTTTATGAGACTGATGTTTTGGATTACTGTCCCAGCTTAGTCACAGTCATTGATGCGTTTGATAAGGAGCTACATCTAGCCCACTTTTCCGTCAAAGAGTTCCTTCTCGGAGAGGATTGTTTTGAGATTCAGACTGCCAGCATTTCCATCACAAAGACATGTCTGAAGTACCTTACGGATATCGAAGGTGATGAAGAAGCGATTGGGCTGCAATTCCCGATGGCAAGGCTAGCAGCGAAGCTCTGGACAGGCCATGCTACGTTGGCTCAGCATTCCGATGATATAGTTCAAATGTCAGTCAAGTTCTTAGAAACTGAAGCGACATTCCAGAGATGGGCTCATTTATACCAGGACCGTCAGGTTTGGGATATTGATCCTACAGGCTCCAGACTGTATTATGCTTGTTTCGCTGGGTTAACAGCGCCTGCAAGAGTTCTCATTGGCAAAGGAGCGGACGTTAACGCACAAGGCGGCTATTACGGCAACGCTCTTCAGGTCGCCTCGTCACAAGGCCATCGAGACGTCGTCGAATTACTTTTGTACAAGGAAGCCGACGTTAACGCACAGGGCGGCCACTACGGTAATGCTCTTAGGGCCGCCTCGCAGTATGGCTCCGAAGAGATTGTTGCGTTACTCTTAGATTGGGGAGCAAACGTCAATGCGTGGGGCGGCGACCATAGTAGCGCTCTCTATACCGCCTCATCAGAAGGCCACCAAGAGGTGACTAAATTACTCCTAGATAGTGGAGCAGACGTCAACGCGCAGGGCTCGTATAGCAGCGCTCTCTACGCCGCCTCATCAAAAGGCTACCAAGAGATTGTCCGACTACTCTTGGATAGGGGAGCGGATATCAACGCGCAAGGTGGCCACTATGGCAATGCTCTTCAGGTCGCCTCGTCAGAGGGCCATCAAGAGGTCGTCAAACTACTCTTGGATAACAAAGCCGACCTGAATATGCAAGGTGGCTTCCACGGTAACGCTCTTCGGGCCGCCTCATTCTGTGGCCATCGAGAAACTGTCCACCTACTCTTAGATAGTGGAGCGGACGTCAACGCGCAGCAGGGCTTATATAGCAACGCCCTCTATACCGCCTCATCACTACGCCACCAGGAGGTTGCTAAGCTACTCTTAGATAGGGGAGCGGATGTCAACGCGCAAGGCGGAATTCATAAAAACGCTCTTCAGGTCGCCTCATTCTATGGGCGTCGAGGAATTGTCCAACTACTCTTAGATAGGGGAGCAGATGTCAACGCGCAAGGTGGCCTCCATAGCAACGCTCTTCAGGCCGCCTCATCACAGGGGCATCAAGAGGTTGTCAAGCTACTCTTAGATAGGGGAGCAGATGTCAACGCGCAAGGTGGCCTCCATAGCAACGCTCTTCAGGCCGCCTCATCACAGGGGCATCAAGAGGTTGTCAAGCTACTCTTAGATAGGGGGGCCGACGTCAACGTGCAGGGCGATGACTATCTGCAAATTTCTTCAAGCCGCCTCATCAGAAGGCCATTATGAGATTGTAAGACTGCTCCAAAGAAGAGGCGCTACTATATTCTCTTTGAAGCGCTTTGGCTTCAGGACTCCAAGCGCAACCCATTAAAAAACATCTCATGGATCCTGAATCTTCTGATCAAAATTCATAATAACTTGGGAATTGTTGGATCCCCTCACGCAGTAATGGATCTTTAGAGTAGTGAGTTCATTGAGTACATAGCCAACTATGTAGTTTCTCAAACTAGACTAACCTTGATTGTGAAATGTCCTGTAATAGCTGGAATAGTAGCATTTCTCTGCAATAGTATTAGAGCATGACAACGTATTTACCAAGCTAATTGTTCAATCAATGCACCGTTGTGTATATTCAATTGCGTTCTCATTCTTTCAGCAGCCTATCTGATATCGCGTCTAGCTACCGCTCTAATTCGAACTACATCACTCGTGTCGCTCATCAGACACTACGTGTGGCCGATCGAGATCGTTTTAACTATGGTTCCCCTAAGTGTAGCCAACGGCTTCTTTTGAACTCGGATTGTATTGATCTCCACATCTATATATGATGAGATGCCATGGGGATCATAACTAGGCCGGGACTTTCTCTTGCCTTCCCTCTCTGTGCGCCATAGTCAAGGGCCATGGGGAAGAGTCCACTCACAAACTCGTCTGCTCGTTGAGTAAAATGGACCGGGTAACGGATTACCCTTCTGTTGAGCGTAAGTGACTATGAATCCTCATTTGAATTGAATGCGGGCTTTATAGCCCCAAGCAAGAGGTCATTGCAGTTATTGGTCATGTAACCACTAGAGGACGCCTGTCAGGAGACTTGACGAGACGTTAGGCTCTGGTTACGTCCATCCTTTGTGGGATCATGTTACTCTTTGAACTACCAAATCTTAACAAAAACCGTAGCAGATAGAAACAAAAAAGTACGAGAATCCCCCGTAAGGCCATAAACTATCAAGTTAAACAATTAGAGAGTATACTTGAACAGCGGTGACTGATCCCCCATCTGCAGCAATTGCTCATCACTATACTTCTCCCGAATATCAATCTCACTTAACGCATTCTTTCGCTTGTTCCCCCACATGAAAGATACTTCAAGAGCCAAGGCCGCCAATAGTGCCGTGCCACCAAAGGCCAGGGATAATCCAAAACCCGTGGGATAAGTAGGATCTTCCCGGTCGAGGTACATGTAACTTCCAATAATTCCGCCAATATTGCCAACACAGATGTTGAAGGCACTTCCAATGGCTCGGCGGTTCGAAGGGGCGAGATTATTCATCGTCCAGGATGTTGTAGCTGGGTGGGTGGGATAAATACCCATGCAGGTAAGAATGATGGCGAAGAAGCCCGGTCCAAGGTTCTCTTTGAGGTGTCCGCCAAGTCCAATGATTATCGAGTAACCGATGACGATCAGTAGAAGCGGAGCAACTACGAATGGCATACGCCAGTAAAATCGATCGGATAAGGTCGAGAAGAAAACGGCAGAAATTGCGCCTGCAACGTAGGGAGGTACTGTCATGAGCTGGGCAGCTGTGCCACTAAAGCCCATTCCCTTTGTGATGGTGGGCAGAGTAAATTTGGTACCTGATAATGTCAACAACCACCACAAAGACGATATCGATCTCCGCGAGCTTCACTAACCATAGGAGCAAGCAGACTGGCACAACAGAATGTAGGCCAGAAGATACATTCTCCAGTTCGAAAGCACAGCTCGGATATCATTCCACGACGTCCTGCTTCTCTCCTCCCTGAATTGACCTCCATCCTTGATGAAGTGCTGCAGCTCCAAGAATCGAATTTCCTCCAGATTTAACCACCGACCCGACAACCGAGGCGAGTCAATCAGGAGAAAGAAACATAGCACACCAAGAACAATAGTGGCTAATCCTTCGAGCAGGAAGATCCACCGCCAACCTTCGTACCCGCCCACGCCGTCCATTTTCGCAATACCTGCCGCGAGGAGGCCCGAGAACGCACCTGACAGAGCACTTGCACAATAAAAGATGGAAATCCGAGTCGCAAGGTCTTTTGGCATGTACCAAAAGGAGCAGAGATAGACCGCACCGGGGAAGAATCCAGCTCTGTGTAGTGTTATTACGAGCGATCAAAGTCAACGGAGAACATCACACATACTCAAATATTCCCAGCAAGATGCGAACCGCGACCAGGCCACCGAAGTTCTGAACAACGCCCGTCAAGGTCATAATGACCCCCCAACAAATGATGAGAGTGCCCAGATAGAAGGATGGCCGTGCACAACGTTTCAAAAGAATGTTGCTTGGCACCTCTTTTCTTGATTAGCATGAGATCAACTATTGCGGCACTGTGCACCATACCAAGCAAAACGTAAGGAATGAAGAAAAGACTGAGTGCGATATTGTACTGAATGCCACTCAATCCGAGATCCGAGGTCAGGCCTGCGATTTTCGCATTTCCGATGTTGGCTCGATCCAGGTGAGAGACCAAGTACAGCACGGACAACATGGGGACGAGACGGTAATCAACCTAACGTGAATGATTATGCTCAGTATACTACACGAGATCATTGATGAATGGGTCTTCAGATACCTTGCGCAAAACAGCTTTTCTTTGATCCGGTGAAAAGTTGTCAAGAAAAGTGGCATCTTCCTGAGTTAGGCCAAGAACTCGAATACCATCGACGGTAGTCACGTTTGAGGTGTCTTCAACATGACCAGTATGCTGCTGCTTCTCATCGACTAAGTCATCATTATCAGATCGATTTGACTGGAAAGAAGCCATCTTGCTCAATAGATTGCAATGTGGTCTGGGAATATCCAAGAAACATCAATTATTTTCGGGGGACAACTTTATATTACAGAAGCCTCAAGAAGGTTCGTCCAAGTTTTCAATGGCTCGAGCACCCTTCCACGCCGCCAAAGAATCCCCAGTCATGGCCGAGGATGCTATATCCCCTCCCTCCGAAGCCTTGGCAGAGTCAACTGTTGGATGGTTGCGCGAGGGCCAAGAGTTCCCCCACAGCCAAGACACCCCGGACCTCTCCACAACTTGGCTGGCGGGGGAAGTTCAGTCAATCTGGGGTGCGTGTGTTGCTGCGGAGATAGAAGCTTGACCTCGTATTCCTATCTCGACGGTGCAATTCCGCCACTGTGCTTGTCTTTATCCGCCATATATCCGCCAGTTATCCGATGCTTATCCGGCCGGTCATAATCCGTTCATCTGGGTGGTTATCCGGTTGGGATTTGGTCTCGGCTTCTTTCATCGATTTCGTAGGAGTCGTCTTTTTGTTAGTGCGCCAAAAGTCTTCAGCATTAGATTTTCTTTGGTAGGGAAAGAAAAACTAGGTTCACTGGTTCACAATTCTGGAACATGATAACCTACTAATGGTTCTACAACTCTGACGGATTCTCTGCAAACATAAATTAGAAAGACGGCAACCAAAGGAAAATAAAATAAAAGTCCACACGATATGATATCTGTTCTGCATCCTTGGATTTGCATTACCCTTAAGATTTCAGGGCGCAGCCTATTCACGCGATAATGGCGGTTGGTCCTAAATGCCAGCTTGAGGCGAGGCGTTAAGGTGGTCTATTCAACGCGGTGGGAGCGGTACGGGAGGCTGTAGAGTCTTGAATTTAATAGTGATCTTTGGTGACCCATCTGGGCTAATTGTCATAGGCTGATATTGCTTACTTCGTGTGGTCTTGGTAAAGCAGATATGGTGTTTATTCTGCTTTGGCCTCAACTACCTGCTAAAACATGGTGCAGGTGACTTGTCGACCACTTGCCTGATGTTTTCTACATTGTAACATTAGGTTGTAACTATGAACTCAGATGTCATAAGCGTAATCACGCCTTATGCTGCTCCTCCATAACCATTGTTGTGTCCTGCTCCTCTCTAGCCCGCTGTACCGTCTGAGAGTATTTCTTGCCCGCAATGATCCACCATACAAGCTCTATGATCAAGAACCCTCCAACAACGACACAGGTATAGTTCATATTCGAAACTAGACTTCTGTCAGTAAGAAGAAGGGATCCGAGGCCCTTGAGCCAATCTCAATCTCGACCATATTACTCACCAGTTGCAGGCATTTCGAAGGGGAAAGAGAAGAAAACAATCGCAAAGATCAACCACAAGACAGATATTATATTCACCGTCATTCCAGTGAATTGGCCCATTGAGAACGGTCCACGGTGCATTGTTCGCCGGCGAAGCAATACGTTTGTGAGGATCGGAACGACATAGGCGAGATTGTTGATCGTGCTAGTATATGTCAGTACAGGTACCAGATCACATCTGTTGCCATGCATACACTGCCGAACTCATCATGGAATTGAATGCAGTACTGGACCCTAGATAGATACAGCCCAGCAAAGCAATGATCACTCCTACACATAGTTGAGCGTTGAAAGGAGATCCAAGCCTGGGATTAACACGAGCCCAGCTGGACGAAATTAGTAAGCGCAATGCGTAGAGAGATCAAAAACGTACATATGGGAAAGTGGGAGACCGTTGTCGCGAGAGAAGGCCCAAAACACACGTCCAGTGCCTGAAATGGTTAGCATATGAAATTTAATGCATTTGGATTCGATTCTCACTAAGTTGGGAACCAATCACACACGGTCCAAGTGCAACCCAGACCATGAAGACCAAGCCGAATGCTCCTCCTTTTGTTGAATTTGCCTGGTGGAAGATCTCAGCTAGTGGCAGGCCTGTCCGTGTATCTGCCAGTGTATCATAATTTTGCACTGAGAACATCAAACTAAGCAAGTAGGATGCTCCGGTGACAAATGCAATTGAGAGGGTGATTGCTGTTATATGTAAGTATCCACATTGATTATCATAGAGACAGGCAAGCTTACCAAGGCCAAGAGGGGCGTTTCTTCCGGGCTGCTGGTTGTTAACATATACAACAATAAATCACTATGGATCTAATGACTCACATTGGGCATTTCCTCGGTGATATGCTGTAAGGCAATTAGCATCAGGGAGATCAGTATAGTACAAAATGAACTTACCGCAATTCCATCTAGCCCACCCAGCGCGTATAAGGGGTTCACCAACCCTGTTATAAAGCACATCACATTGTTATCCCATCCGGTGTTGTTCATCCAAGTCGCAAAAACAAATTTGCTATCGTTGTGCGCCGGTGCTGCAGCAGCTACGGTGACCATAGTAATAAACCATGCCAACTGCAAATAAAGCACTAACAAAAGTTAGAATGACAGCTTTTTGCAGATCAAACTTTCAACCCACAAGAAAATTTGTTGATTGCTGGAATAAAGCGATTTCCAAACATTACGATCCCCGAGGTAAATATGTTTAGAATTTGATATGCGACAAAGGTCATCCAAGGCTTCACAACCAAATCATCATGGTATAGCGCAATCAAGGCCATGACTGTCGACGCATAGATAAGATTGGTTGACGCTGTAGTAAAAACCCCTATGCAATATTAGCATTTTCTCAATCGTTGCAATCATTGTTTCTCACATCCAAAAACCGTGCACCACCCTGTCGCAAAGCTCAAAAGACTGTTATATCTTTTCGGGGCGATGGCCGCAATCCAGTGGTACATTCCTCCTTCGGTCGGATACGCGGACACGAATTCTGCCAGAGAAGCGCCAACAAACGACTGCAGAATGAAAACAAGAATAAAGCCGTAAATCACTAAGATCATCAGCGCTGAAGATATTGTGCGAAGGCATTCGTTGGAATGGGGCTTACGGGCGCCAGGGCCACCAGAGTTCAGAGCTGTGATCAGACCTAACCCAAGCCCTGTATAAAAGTTAGAAGACCTGCCCAGTATTTTCGTGAATAGCAGAATGACAAACCTGTCCACGAAATAGTACAGTTGGCTGCTAAACCAATCAAACTCCATACAGAAAAGTGTCGCTTCAGCTCTTGTTTATGGCCTTGCTTTTGTCAGATATCGTGCATGATCTGGTCGCGCATGCACACTTACCCATCTGGGCCAGACGCAGTTCGTCTTCATCATAGACCTTGATAATATCCACACTTTGGGCCATTTCTGGCTTTGGAACCTTGGATGTGATCTCGAGTGGACCCATATTAGAGATCTAGGGGCGTTGTTGACAGAGTCAAGAGAATGCGAAGACGAGAACTACCAATGTCCGATCATAAGAATTTTGCGCGCACATGCCATATCTCTTCTCTTGATCATGCAGCTCTTATCACTCCCCGGTGATCTTGGAGCATTTCGCCGGTTTCGCCGGACTGATAGCCGGTGAGGGGGAGAGCGGGAACAAATCATAGCGCGGAATGGATCTTGGCAGCCAATTCTACCGGTGATCAACATTGAGCTGAAGGTGGCGATAAATTTTTATTGCTTTTAAGGGATAGAAATCGCACCTATTCAGTATAAGGCTCACCTTTCAGAAGTCCACCATATTCTCAAACGATTTAACCATTTTCATGTACAATTTCCATGACTACTGACTTCAGAACATGACTTTATATTAACATGAGATGGATTGGTTTACGAAAGGGTCATGCTCGCGGGAGGAAATACTGCCGTTGCAAATTGTATGGAAGAGAGGGAAAAAGAGAAGAAAGCATCATGAGTGAATTATGTACATTTATGTACAGAGTCTCAAGGGCTGCTGCCTCGGGCTATCGAGTCACAAGGCCAAGTAAGTGCCTCCGTGCGATATCTGTTTTTCTTCTCAGCGACTTGTACATATTATGATTGTGTTCAGTATTTATAACTATGATCTTACCGTGACCGAGGCATGCCTTTTTCTTTTATGCTACCTTCGCTCACTGCCAATCCCAATCGACAGCTTATTTGGCTTTGAATAAATGGATCAAAGTGGTATAAGCTTGATAAGGCTGCTCAGTTTTAGCAAATTTCAAATACAAAATGTCCGTATCGGATCACGTCAGAGTCATCCTCGATGTAATCAAGATAGTAGTGGCTCTCGACCACAGTTTTTGGCTTCGATTTTTGGATATTTGTTCGGCTCCAGGGTGCACTCCGCAGGCAGACCTTAAGATTCGAGCCCGGGAATTGGATTCCCATTTCACGTTCCATCTCACGAGCATCAAGATCTAACTTCTTGCTAGGTTCTCCAGGGGCAAGAGACATCAAAGACTTCGCTAGATCGGCCACCAAAGTCATCTTTTGCGCAGAGGCACTGTGGTTACTAGCCGAGCTTGATCCGAGACGGGCGAATTTCTCCTTCGCAAATCTGTCAAATCTGTCTGTATGTGGACGTAATTGTTTAAGCAAATTGTCAGCCCATTCCTGTTGCGGATTTGGTTCAACTGCTGAAGACTTGAAAGGCGCTGTGAAAGACTCAGCATCTTCCACGTGCGCTTCACCTTCGCTGGTCGCGTCGTCGCTTCGTGGTAGCGACTCTTGGCAGTATACAGTTCTGGTATAATATTTTTCAAATCGCAGAGGCTGCTGAGCCGCGCCGTACCAATGCGACGGAACATGCCTTTCTCGTTTGTTGATTCCACAAGTAGAGAATTAGGCGTAGCCTCTGGGAGTCGCTCGTTCCAGCGCGTGAAAAGCACAGGGACAAGGAAGGTTTCTCTCACTGGCGCTTCAAGCGCCGATCCAGTCCAAAATTGCACAAGCGCTTCTTTCCGTATGACACCCTTTGGCCAAGCGCTGAGATCAAGCTTGATGGGAAGTAGACGGCCGCGGATGCTAAGGCGTCCGTGTCTCACCTGACCAAAAGGCATGTTGTCATTTTTCATCACTCCTTCAACGTCGACAGATAGGACCTTGATGAGATCCATAGCTCCCTTCGTCTCGAGTATGGGATCGAGCCGGCCCCTATGTGCCATGAAGCTAGGATATGATGCCCATGACCAGGATGGTGCCACGTACTTCTTATCATTCTTCAGAGCTGCCCCATGCATGGCATTCCACAGCAACTGCCGCGGAATCTGGATCATCCAGAGTCCAGCAGCGTAACGAATGCCCGTCCTGGTGGACAGAACTTTCGCCAAACCAGCGATGGCAACCAAAGTGTCCTGGGCATATGTCAGCTGTGAGGAGCTGTAGCTGGTGAGAATCATTGACCAGTATGTGATGAGCGGGTGCGTTGTCTGCCAGTTGTCTTCGCCGTAACATATGCGCTTGGTTTGTTCGAGAAGACTCGAGTCATGAACTAAACTTTCTTTCCGGAGATGAGTCTCGTCACGACCGCGCAACGCTTTGAAATACGTCCAGATATAATTCAGCCCCAGTTCTCTCTCTTTTGGCTCCTCGAGTAATTTTGGTGCGTATACATCCCAGGTCTTGAGATCCACTCTCGTCCCCCTGGCCAAAGGTTGTCTATTGTCAAGCTTAACGCTTGGGGCTTCTTCTAGCGACTGGGACATTGTACACTCCCAGAAGAGCTGCTGCTTGGTAAAATGCACGGTCCTTGGAGCCAACAAACGTTCTTGAAGCACCCATCCCCGTCTACAGAGCTTTGTCTTTGCGATCAGCTCCGACCATTTATGATAGCTGTTGGTGCCCACATCAAAGAAGACTTGGGCTGTGCGGCCATCTTTGTGAGGCCGCAGCTGCCCTGGTTGCCAGCTTATAAACGTAGTCAGCTGGATGCTATCTGATCTCCATAGCCCGTCCCTTGTCCTGAGCTCAGCATACAGCTTTGTGCCAACAAGAGACACATTCCTTGCACTGAGCGCGAAGTTTTTCCCTTGAACATCAAAAACGCCGTTGTTATTTCCGAAGCATCTGTTCAGGTCGAGAGAACAGTCATAAATTCCAGAGTCGGGGGGATATGAGGAAATGACGAGCATGGAGGTCCTGTTAAGCCTGAAGCTTGACCTATCGGTCGCTTCTACAACCTCTCTCAAATCTATGCTGCTTTTCTTCCACTCTTTACAAAGGGCTCTGAGCTCAGCATAAAGTGTAGTTCCGATAATTTCAATGCTTCTTGCAGTCTGGGAGAAGTTCACGCCACCCGGACAGAAGCTGCCATCGCTATTACCAAGACAGGTGTCAAGGTCGATCTCATTATTGGTGAGTTCAAGCGGCGGTTGTCGAGTTGACGCGACGAGTAGAGACCTGCCTTCCAATCTGAGGAAGGGAAGTCCTTGCTCTTGCGGTACCGCGACTCCAACAGGAACCGTCACATGTATCGGGACTCGAAGCGGCGTGACAACAAATGGGTTCCTTGTTGTGAAAAGCCCGCCAGATGGATCCGTGGACTTGGTGGCTGCAATATTCAGATAAGAACCTTGGTAGATACTCCCCATGACAGCAGACTGGTCTAACCAGTCTTCGCGAGAGTCCTGCATGATGCATAAAGAGTCTATCCAAAGGTATCGAAGTCCCAGGCGCCGAGTCAACTGAATCGCATCTTGAAACGTCTGGGGAAGGTCCATGATAGTAATGCGCTGCAAGAACTTTTCGTAATTCTTTGTGGTCAGAGATGGAATCTCTAAAGTAGCGCCTCCCCAGCAATGACTGAGAGTTGCATATTTAGTATCATGCTCAAGCCCATCAGAAAGACAAAGATTGACATTTGGCGCATCGGAGACGTTGCCAACGTCCAGAATACGAGAAAATCGGTCATCCGTATGAGGAGCTCCCTCCCGGCGACAGCCAGTGTGATTTTTATCGCAATCCTCAAGCCAATACGCAATAACGTTCATCGATGATGTAGCGACATTATTCTCTGCCTCCACGACCGGTATGTCACGTAAGGGAGCTTGTTCTGGAAAAGGTCAGAGGCGAAATACATATCCTTGTGGGATCCGGCTTACCAGACGAAAGAAACAAAAACTCAGTGCACGTTTCACTCAACTCTTGGCCTGCTTTCTTCGCATCAAAGATGGCCGAGCATGCAATGACTCTCCGACTAGGAGTACCATAAGCAAAGCGGCAATGTACAGAGAAAGAATCTGGTTCGATGTCCGGGAGTAGTTGGCGCTCAGTCAGAATACGACTTGGCCTTTGTGAGTTGAGGGCATTGACGAGTCTATGACAGAAGCCACATTCAGCCTCTAACGACGCTTTAAGAGACGCAAAATTGAGATGTACGGCCTCTAAGTAGTACCTCTCCCGGCGGGCATGAATGTAGATTCCGCGGCCGACCGTTGCGTGTTGGAAAAACTGTAGCACACTGATCACAAAGCATAATTAGGGCCTTGTTAGTAGCAGCATGGTCAGGGACTGTTGACTAGTAGCATGGTCACTCCGTACGAACCCACGAAACGTGCTAAAAGTCAACTAGTGCGGGGTTGGAGTGTTGAAAGACCCACAATCTGCCACATCAATGCATGAACGAGGCAGTGCATGCTTCCCGGCGGGGGCCCTTGACCCTATGTAGACGCACAGCCTCCAAGCGCTGCGACCGGAATTCATACTGGGTAGCTAATCATATTGAAAATGAATGAGAGAAAAACAAAAAGCAGTATTTGTATATTAGTGCTCACCTAGCGCCCACGGTACAGGCGTGGGGCTTGCCGCTCTGTCCAGCCTTCTTCAAGGCAATGCGGGTACATCTTCACCCAGTTGAATTTCTTCTCCTGGGGACTCAGCCCATGCAGCAAAAAACGCCTTTGCGGACTTCGAGGGCAAAGATGTCACTGTAATTGTCTTGCCTTTTTTTCTTGCTTTCGTTCAGATCCCGTGTTGTTGGTTCATCTTGATCTACCTGTGCCCGCAGCCCCCTAGTACTTGCATATCCCAACGCTTAATTGGCCACAACAAAGGCGAGGCTGACTGTGATTTCGCCATGTTTCTAACATGACGTGGCCATCCATCAAGGCGTACCTACCTACTCATTATCTCTAGCGATTAAGAGTTTTCATTTAGGATTTCTTAAGGGCGCGCCCAGGGCCTTTCGAAGATCTCCACATTTGGCACTCATTGTTGGGATAGCAGACCCTTTCTCTTGAGTTTATATATGCCCACTGCCCTATATTTGTTCCCTCAATGGATTGTTGTGTTCAACCGGATGTTGAGAGGCATGGATTATCGCACATCGAGACAGTCTGTGCACAGAAAGGATGGTCAAGCCTGTCTAGCTTGCCAGCTCTTTGGACAGGGAAGTGGAATATAATGGCATCTTTCTGCCATCGCGAAACCGGCCTGACCATATTGAAAAATATCTCGAATAGAGAAGGTGCTCTTTTAAGTACTTGGAATCCGAGTCTACCTTCTATCATGTGGGTCTGATATCTCCTAGGCATGCCGGAAAAAGCTTCGCAGTGTATATTCCTTTGTATTAAAAACAGGGGTCGTTCTTATGCCATCCGGATACCATGCCTCAGATCCGGACCACGCCGAATAATAGGTAGGCGTTTTACCTATCTGCATGGAATGGTCTGTCATATACCCGGGCAAGAGATATGTGAGCAGCCAACCATTAAAAAAGAAGCCTTTGAATGCGATGCTGCAATTTGGGACCGAATGAGAGCGGCTTGTCTGAATGAACGGGCTGAATGGAAGAAATGGGTGCCATTCTATGGGCCAATTGCCGTGCGGGAAGTCGAGGCAAGTATTTCTATTCCCTGAAGCCATCCTAAACTGAGCTCATCAAACCAAGTTTCAATTTGTGGGAGTGGAAGATGAAGATGGAATATTCCCGATCTTTGGCCTGACACCTGTCGATGAGGAGAAACTTCGAAAAGAAGCCGATAACATCATTGCGTCTGCACCGACTGAGACCGACGTGGAGTACGGGAATGACTGTATGGGGGATTGGCACAGTACAAAATGCCCGGCATATCTCGAGCCTTGTTCTCCCTGTATCCTGGACATGGCAGAGGAAGCGCGTCAGCGCAAAAGGAGGCTTGGTATGCTGTTTCTACTGAAGCATTGTGCGCGGGAACCCCAGACCGCCAATGGCCTGGGAACGCTAGAAGGAATGGCTCAGGAGGCTTGTATTTATGACTTGTATGTCCCCTGTGTGCGTCGTCGTTCAACTCCCTAACACAAAGTATCAGGCACGATGATCAATTTGATGTTCCACATCGTAATCAGCCATATAGGCGAACAGACAAGCTGAGAGGCATTGAGATTGATGTGGGATGGCAATTCGATCGCATAGCCTCGGAACTGCCTGATTATATTACGCCACCATGGTTTTATTTGGCTCTCATCTGGGTTGCTGTTATCATTTGGAAAGGGGACACAACAAATTGGGGTGCTGCTATGGCATTCGGGCAGCTTTTGGCGGCATCGATCTCGCTTCTACGTTGAACTTCTTGAAACCCTGACACTTTCAAACAAGGACAAAATGAAATCAGCAAGTATAATATGCCGAATGAGTTTTCAATAGGTCTCAAGCATAATTTTGCAACGCCAGTCTGCACTCCAACTCTGCGATTTTACTTGTCAAAAATGTAGTTTGATATTGAACAATACGCCGAAGATAATTCTCCTACTTGCGCTTTCACTGGCATATAACTGTAGCATTTTCATCACATTTCAATTTTCTTAGCGTGTTCTCCTTCGTTCCTCTTTGAGATTATTCATTGCGGGGATCACGTCGCTGTGGGGAGGACATTCGCCTTTCGTATGTGTTACATAAGACATCGGATCTGCGACACACTGGGCTGTAGGAGAGAAGACTTATAATAACGAACTGACTCTCAGAGTCAAAGCAGAGGATATTCACGCTACGTTGCGGTATTCCAAATTGCTGCTAATTGACCAGCAGTACAAATGATGCTGCGGATAAGAAGACGGTGCTTTGCTTACGGCTCCAATGACTTTTTCAGAGAATTACATTATCGTTCTCGCATGGTTACCTCCCGAGGTCGTTATTTCTGGCAACTTTAATGTAGTTACAGAAATATCGCGTTCTTTAAGGACTGGCGAAGGAATGAACTCGACACTGTATAGCGTTATATATACATTGCAAAGTAGTGAAATTACCATCCACTTGAATCGGGCTTCCCCAGTTCAACGTCTAGCTTTCTGACGAAGGAAACAGTACGTTCAATACAACTTACTGAGGGATATCCTGCTGAAGAAAAATAAAGTTTTGTTCTGGTAACGTCTCATCCCGAGATCATTATCACGCAACATATGCATGGTCCTTGATGCCATCGTTTGTGAAGGTATATCATATGCCCCGATGGACGGCTACAGATCCTGCACTAAGTACTCCCAAGGTTGAAGCTATCCATATGGTACCAAAGGTCACAGTAGAACATTGACTAGTTCAAAAAGAGAAGTTTTTTCGATCCAGTCTACCCGGCCGCATTAAATCGATGAAAGATCCTTCACCACAGGCTAGATCTGCACGCTAGAGTGTGACCTCCACAATAGGCAGATCCAATAGCGTAGATTCACCACAGTTTGTACGAGCAATGTAATACGAACTTCCATGACAACAAGTGTCTTCCTGGTGGTGTTGGAAATATGCACCTATATAGGCAGGATAATGTCTGCCGGGTGGGGCTTTCTAATTGGGCTGCCGCCGCTTTTATGAGGGCGCTTAGGCTCAGGCTCACTGAGTAAACGTGAGCACGGGTCAGACTTAGTGATCACGCTCAGGATAATCACGTGATGTATGACTAATACATGGCACGCTTAGTGAGTGCTCAGTGAGTGCTTAGGGACTAGGCTTCGGTAAATGGGCCGGGCCCATTTAGGCCCCTATTTTGGGCCCATTTTTATAGCTCCAAAATTATACATATTTTTCATAAACTATGCCGAAAGTTCGGTTTTAGAGGGGTAAAATACCACTTTAAATACCTTATATATTATATATAGATAATATAAAGTCGACTTTTAAAGGTATGATCAGATATATCTTCGACTTTTCTACCCTTAGAAATTAATCAAACCCTAGGGGTAGACTTAAGATAGTTATGAAGTATATACGTCTATAAGGAGAATCTAAGAGAAGCTATGGTTGTTGAAATATCAAGTTGTAATTTATTGCATTGATTATGTGTTTTGAGGTGTCCCGGCTGACCGGGCGTCCCGCTCGCTAGGGAATTACGTTACATGTATTCGGCTTACATAGCTCGGGTAATCCATGAATATACAGCTGGATTGACCTTAGTTATAATTGGTCGTCTGTTTTTGTTTTATCTTGCCAGAGAGTCTATACAGGCATGCTCCTTGAATTTAAAAGAACAATTTTTAGCATCACATCATGAGAAGTCATTTTCAGCGGATCATACATGAAAAGTATCTCATGTTTCTTGCAGCCTCTCATGTTCGTCGTTAACATGGTGCGCTCTACTAAGCACTCACCCATGTGGTTGACAGTGTAATAATTGGATGTGTCTCAACCAGCTCATCATTGTGAGTTACTTTTAGATACCTGGGAACCCGGGTACGTGGTCTTGAGCATCCACCCATTGAAAGTTAGCACCAAATTTAAGGTTTCTCTTACAGTGGAGTTTTACCCCGCATCATGTGGACGTAAGAACCCACCAATAGATAGGCGAATGAAACCCACTGCCACATCTTTTTATTTAAAACCCCTTCTTGGTCTCTTATTGCAGGCTAGTTCCCTCACTCAATGTCAGCCTTTTCGATCCCTAGATATGGTAACTGTCCATTGTGAGTTCGCGAACGCAGCCTATTTCGGAAAACAGAGCGCGCCAGAGATGGGCCGAAAAGTCAAAGCTTGCATCCCATGTCATGAGCGTAAGGTGCGATGTGATGCAGCGATCGTGGGAATACCTTGCTCTCGATGCGCAGGCAATAGCCGCACTCACATCTGCGTCATGCTACAAGCACTAGATGAAAACAAAGCGTAATGTGGATCTCCCTCCTTTACTACCCCAGACAGTTGACAAGACTGCGTCCAGTCGTCCAAAGCGAAAACGAGCCAACGAAGGCATGGAAGCAGATACAGTCGTGCAGCCCAGCGAATGCCTGTTGCCATTGCAAATGTCGGGTCCGGAAAGAATAATCGAAGCCAATGTAATTCCGAGCGGATACGAATCTTTTCTTTATCCAGACATAGACTAAATGGTAGCAGAGGAACATGCCATCCACTTCAGCGACCATAGCTCCCATGCCTCATACTACCGCTATTGACCGAGGACCCCATATTGTAGTGGATAGCATATCTCCAACGAGTCTGCCTCAAAACCCGTCGTCATTCTTACCTTTCCAGTTCGGGGAGCCACTGAATAACGCGCAAGGGAGGCCAGTGGAATCCGACCTAAACTCACACGCCGGACCTGGAATTCTGCAATTCATCCATGAGCAGCCTTACTCGACAGGGAGTCAATCCCCAGATGACTATGAGAACTTGATCGAATTTCACGATGGTACTAATTCGATTACGATTCTGAACGAGGCGCTTGATTCTGTTACTCCCAAAAAGCAAATCCAAAAGGGTAATGGTGTGTCGAACAGATGTAAGGAGTGGCAAAGTGGCATCTCGAGCGTGAATGATATTGATGCGGACTATCTGCGCCGCAAAGGCGCTCTCGTGTTACCCTCAAAAGAGGGCTGGTAAGCTGTAGCGCGAAGTCAATCCTTGAGTATATGCTGACGTGGTTCAGCGATAAAATGCTTCGTCTGTTCTTTGAATGCGTATTCGTATGTGTGCCCATTTTGGATCGCATTAAATTCGTGCAAGAGTACAGGCGACAGACTTGCTCGATGTTCTTGCTGCAAGCTATCTTAGCTAGTGCTGTTCCACATGCGTCAGCGGAGCTGCTCGGTGAGATTGGGTTTCAGAGCCATTCCATCGCCCAGGAAACATTAGTCTTCAGGGCGAAGCTCCTCTACGACTTTGAGGTTGAGAAAGGCCAATTGCGGCTTCTACAAGGTTGCCTCATCCTCAGCATCACCCATATATCCCACTCCATGCAGAAGGATTATCGATATTGGCTTTCCAATGCGGCCTGTCTTGCAACTAAACTAGGGCTCCACCGTGATATACTTGTGCAGCGACTAGACCTGTCCACCCAAAAGGTCGTCCGTCGTATTTGGTGGGTCCTTTACACCTGGGATGCTCTTTTGGCCCTCAATGGAATGGACAACATGCGCAGGTTCCATGCAAATGATTTCGATACGTCTCATCTGATTGAAGCTGATTGGGACGAGCAAATACCCACGGCCCTCCGGGGTTTTCTTCAGCCATTCACCACCTTCGATAAGTCCTATTTAATATACAGCTGCAAACTTTCCCTCATAAGTGAGTCAACAATTTTGATTTTCCTGGTTTGTGTCTGACTCGCTATAAGTTGGAAAATTCTGGCAAAGGTTCCCAGCCAGGTCCCCGGAAGCTTCTTTCAGTGAGCTACAAACTGCAATTATGTCATGGCGCAATTCGCTTCCTCCACATTTAAAAAGTGCAAATCCCAACGAACCACCAACAACCGCCGAGTCATGGAGTCTCATCCTTATTGCGCGGAGCCATGTCTGTGAATGTATCATGTATCGAATGATCCGGCGCTCCCAATCTGCAGACAAAAGCCTTATCAATCGGGCATCTGAAATGCTTCACCGCGCCATGTTCGAGCTCGACACGACTGTCGACAGAATTATGAACCGACGAAATGGACACTTCAATACATGGTTTCTGTTAGCCTTCCCCTCTTTCCCTCTACCTTGTAGTGAGTACCGCTAATTTCGTATATTCCAGTCACACATGCATTTCTACCGCCCTAGCATTACACGTGGAGAGAATCTTAGGTTTTGCCACTAGCTCTTTTGACCGTGTTCTGTCCTCATTGCGCATTCAGGGTAACCTTGAGTTTCTTCGAGATATGTCTAAAACCTGGCCTTACATTGGCGCATTGGTTAAAATGTTCGAGGGAGTCATGCGCTCCAGTGGCCTCTCCGTACCAGTTCCAGCGGATCAGTCGGGGCCCAATGATGCCATTTCCTCCCAACATCCATCTTACGATTTGCGATTACGTGATGACCTCGTTGATGTAGGAAATGGTGCAGGACATCTGAACTTCGAGGTTGATGATATACTGTCTGACTTTCAAACGGGCCCTTTCGATGCCAACTCCATATTGGAAGAAATATTCTCAGAGTCATCACAACTACCAAATCCGCCTAACGTCTTCAATTGAATTCTCGACAGTCCCGAATTCGCGCTTTTCAGTAGGTAGTGGTTCATTCCAGGCAATAGGTACACAGTAGTAGGCTGAATGTTCGTGTAACCTGCAGCATTTTGGTGGCGACGGTCTGTCCACGTGACACATAGCACAGGCATGGCATCTTATAGGAGAAAACTTCATGGCAATCATGGTAATAGGCTTTTTTGTATATCATCGCGATGCTTTGGTGGAATGGTTTTCAACTGGATGCAGGAAGTGCTGTTAGATCAGCACTATTTCTCTCTTCACAGCTGTGCGTGGAGTATCATGAAAGAATGTATTTCTACGGATAATGAACGGATAATGAATTCATCCTATATGATTAAGCCAGTGAGCCACCATCAACACTGACCACAGCTCCTGTCATAAAACTGCTCCCTGGTCCTAGTAAGAACGCAATCACGCTGGCTAGCTCGGATACATCTGCCGTACGCTGCATGGGACGGTTGGCACTTGCACGCTTTATAATACCGTAGTTCTCATCTGCAATATGAAGCAAAGGTGTGTCGGTCGGTCCGCTGGTTTGAGTGGTCATGTTAGCTGAGGATTTCTGGTAAGTAGTGATCAGGTCTTACGGTAGCACTATATTGACGCGAATATCTCTCTTTCCGCCTTCGATCGCCGCACTTTTTGTTAAGCCGACAACGGCATGTTTGCTGGCACTATACAAAATGCCCTTGTTATATCCACGTAGGGAAGCAACGCTGCCGACATTCACAATGCTTGACGAGGGTTCAAGTAGACCCGGGACCATAGACTCCGCAAGGGAATTGAAGACCCCACGGACGTTGATATCCATGACCGAGTTGTATTCCTCGGTCGCTAGCTGCCAGGTCTCGCGGATTCCAAATGATGATCCGACGACGCCAGCGATGTTCCCCACGCCATCAAGTCTCCCGAAGTGCCTCTTGGTGGACTCGAAGAAACCCTTCACTTGCAAACGGTCAACGACATCCACGGCCCGTATCAGAATACGTGTTCTTTCGTTCTCAGGTACTGATTGATGAGCGCTGTGCAAAGCCTGCTCATTGACGTCACACATCCCAATAGAGGCGCCTCGAGACAAAAGAGTTTTCACGGTAGATAAGCCTATCCCCGAGGCTGCTCCAGTGATGCAGAACACTTTTCCCGTCAACGAAATAGCCATTGTAGGCTATAATTTTACAAAAAAGTGTAGTCAAAAGGTTCGGAAATAATCATAAGGGCCAGATGTTGACCGATTCACGAGGGTTCTCAGGGATGTGCGTGGTCTTGTATTTATAGTGCCACACAGTAGTCAGCGAATCGCCGCTAAAATGCCGGTTTATCCCCCTCATTTGTCTAGTTTATGGTTACAGCTTCGGGTACCATGCTCCACATTCTCGTTCACCTGAGAAATCCCGAAAATTCCGAGCGATAGGTTCGGGGTACATAGTACTCTCAACATTACCGACCCTGCTCTTCGGGTTGAGATTGCGCTGACGCGTGCTGCCATTCCGTTTAAACTGAACAGCCTGATCCTTGTATAACCAACCGCCGAATATATATTGATATTGAAGCTGTGGTTTCATCAGGCAAGCCTACTGTCACTTCACTTGGAACTATCTTGATAATCTTGGACACCGCCTTGGTACAGAATGAAATTGCTGGCTGTGTTGTTTAGTCTACACAAGGTGTTCACTGGAACAAGATTCGCGTAGTCCGTGTTATTACACCTGATTCGCTTAGGTTTCAGGCTATGGTTTTGGTAAACCGACGTGGTTGGAGCTTGGTCTCGGCTAGCCTCCCAATGATTACCCTTCAAATAACCCGTGCACGTGACTGCCGCATTTGGTGAAACGAGAACTCATTCAGGATTATTTGAGCTCGGGATTCTTCTCGCACTCGGGTGGCCCCGGCTCCGTGAAAGGAATTCTAGTAGACAATTAACTAATCCTATGTCGATATTGCCTACTGGCAAAAGGTAACTTGCTATGTAGAGTGGACTTTCTGGAGGTTATGACGCTTAGGTTCGAGGTGACATGTCCACCGAGCTGGCAAACCGGAGTCTGGCATTGAACCACTCCAGTGGAACAATGGACCCCGGTTTATCCCTGTTAGTTGGGTAAACGTTGTGTTTGTCTTGCCTATTTTAATCCCTACGTGGCTCCATGTCCTAAGAATCCGGAATCTAAGTACACGTCTTGGGTTCAAATAAAGTCTAATAGGCTTTGCTTGAATATTCTTCTCTTCCACATATAACACGTTTTGTAACTATATCATCGTTTGCAATTGTCTTCATCATCTTTATGTCAACCCCAGCTAGTCGTACCTCTAACAGAATTGGTTTTTGCAAAACATCGAAAATGGCTAAAAAGTTGACATCGCCCGAACACGATTTACTATTGCTCGTTGTGAGCAAGAAGTTGAAGGAGCCAAGCTTGTAAACCCGTGTGGAAGACCATCGTAGAGATGAAACTCGGTGGGAATATTTGCCGCCACAAATTTGTCAAGGTACCTGAGATTTTCCGGCAGCAGGATGTCTAACCCCGGACACTCCATGTACAGCTCTGGCAATCCAACGACATTGTCATTACGAGCAGCCACTGCGTACCGTGGGACTTGCTCGGTGCCCACCACATTTTCGCCCAGATAAGCAGTCCAACCAGTGATATTGTCGGCCACAGTGAAAAACGCATGGCCCTCAGTATTATCATCCCGAGTTCGGTCATCGAGCATGGGATATATTAAGAACTGCTTTGCCAATGGCGGCGACAGAATCCGGTCCCGCGCTAAGAGTGCTATATTCGCAGCAAGACCCCCTCCGGCACTTTCCCCCATGATAGCAATGCGCCGACGATCAACATTGAGGCTCTGGGCGTGAGAATGAATCCATGTTAAAGCAGACCAGCAGTCCTCAAGTGGAACTGGAAATCGGTTCTCAGGCGCTAGACGATAGTCGATAGAAAACATCTGCACGCCACTTTTGGAGACATATTCAACCAGAGATTCGGTGCTTTGTGCAGCACTGGAACTGAAATAACCGCCTCCATGGATGTGAATAATTGCTGGGTAAGGACCCGAGTCGGGTCGGCTCTTCCTCCGAATGTGATGAATTGCAACTTCATGACCATCCAAAGCAGGAGCATGGCGGATAAGACGCTCAAGCCCATTGGGAATGACATAATGGTCTTTTTTTTTCAAAACTTCTTTCAGTCTGATCCGTCTCGTCTCTATATCGTGCAAAGCCGGCGCTCCAGCCGCTGCATATTGCGTAAGCGCAGGACCTGCAACCTCGAAAAACTCAGAATCGTATCGCAGGGGCATTCTCAATGCACGAAAATGCGAATTTTTTTGAATACGAATAAATGGACACTGCAAATGGGTTTCAGGATAGGAAAGGAAAGTGCAAAAGACATGAACTTATTCATGTAAATATCATTTGTGATGGATGCCAGCCCCAAATTGGCTTGGTACTGACTTATGTCGTAACGCAGACGGTAATCTCCATCTTATCGCCGCTTAGCTCCGTTGTCGGCATTCTTACAGATGGGGTATATACTGAAATTCCGTATCCGAGATTTCGGTTTATTGGGCTTTTTTTTCCCGGGGAGTTGATTTACTGTTGTTTTCGCTTTTTATTTTCTTAATTTTTTTTTTTTTTTTAAAGATAAAATAAAATTAAACAGCTTAGTTCTCCAAGCCGCCGAATTTCATCCACGCCTCAGCCTGGTTTAAAAGGACAAGGCCGACATCCGACCCATTCGCATTGTCAATTTCACCTAAAGTCTTCCTCACACTAAGACGCAAAATGGGAGAAGCAAATCCCCCCAACAGGCCTCCCGGCAGGCCTTTAACCGGCTTGGACTACGATGTGCTGATAATCGGGGCGGGCCTATCTGGAATCTACTCTTTAATTTCAATGCGCCAGCTTGGCCTAAGAGCTCGTGTCTTCGAACGAGGCTCTGACGTTGGGGGTGTCTGGTATTGGAATCGGTATCCCGGGGCTCGTTTTGACTCAGAAAGCTACACTTATGGCTTTTCGTTCTCGCAAGAAATTCTTGATGAGTGGTGCTGGGGAGAACATTATGCTGCCCAGCCAGAGACTCTCAGATATATCAACTTTGTGGTCGATAAGTACGACATTCGACCGCATTTCCAGTTCAACACCGAAATAAAGTCTGCCACTTTCCAAGAAGAGACGCGCTCCTGGTTGTTGAGAGATATGAACGGGTTATCCTACACTTCTCGGTTTCTCATCAATGCATTAGGTCCTCTGACCACGCCACAGCTTCCTAACATCCCTGGAGTTCATGAATTTCAAGGTACGGCATATCATACCTCTCGATGGCCCCATGAACCAGTGAAATTTGAGGGGAAGAGAGTTGGCGTAATTGGAACCGGCGCCACGGGTATCCAGACTATTCAGGAGGTGGCAAAAACAGCCGAGCAGTTATATGTCTTCCAAAGGACCCCTAACTGGACCGCCCCTATGCGAAACGAGTCAATTACAGTTCAAGAGATGCAGAAGATCCGCAAAGACTATCCGGAAATCTTCCGGTTGTGCAAGCTGAGTCCCATGGGGTTTCAATATCTCCCTGACAAACGAAAAGCACTGGAAGTCCCTAAGGAAGAGCGGGAAGCTTTTTGGGAGGTACTTTACGGGAAAAGAGGGCTAGTCAAATGGCTCGGCAATTTTCACGATATCTTCACCAACCAAGAAGCCAACGATGCCTTTAGTGAGTGGATGGCTGAGAAAGTTCGACAGAGGGTAAACGACGTCACTGTCGCAGCAAAGCTGATTCCCAAAGATCATGGATTTGGAACTCGACGTGTGCCACTTGAGACACACTATTACGAACTGTACAACCAATCCAACGTGCATTTGATCGACCTCGCTGAGTCTCCTATTGAGCGGATCACGGGAATGGGTGTCAGGACAGCCCTCAAGGACTTTGAGCTTGATATCCTGATCTTTGCCACGGGCTTCGACGCTCTCGTTGGCTCTTATGAGCAAATTGATTACGAGGGTCTGGATGGTGTTCGACTGAAGGACAAATGGGAGGATGGCCCGAAAACGTATCTGGGGCTGACCGTGTCGGGCTTCCCAAACATGTTCAACGTATTAGGCCCACACCAAGGCTCCGGGAATATTCCTCGGAGCATTGAATACGCCGTTCAATGGGTCACCGACTGCATCAAATATTGCGACAACCATGGATTTACATATGTGGGTGCAAATGAGAGAGGTGAGGATCAATGGACGAAACACGTCTTTGAGTGTACAAAGGGGTTGCTGTCCACCAAAGTGAATTCGTGGATGACGGGATACAACTCGAATAAGCCCACAAAGGCAGAAAAGATGGTTATACGATACAGTGGCAGCCTGGTCGAATTCCGAAGGCACTGCGACGAAGCTGCTGCGGAAAGATATAAGCAGTTTACTTTTGCTTGATAGATATGGCGCTCTTCATGTCACGCTGCTTGGGCAAAATATTACTCATTGGCAATTCCTTCATTATCTGTGCCCTGGCCAGAAAATTCAATTTGCGTCAATTTGCCAGTACAGTACATTCACGAGTTGACAACAACTCCTTGTTTTCTGGCTCTTATTGTCGCCGGATGTGTAGACTCTGGCCGTTTAAATGGCCGGTGGCCCTCGGAAATTATTCGTGAAGAAAACAAATCTGACCCAATCGTAATCGTGTATTGACAAAATTATGTACTCTCGGCAATCAGTCATGTTACTACAATTTTACATCTTTGCTCGGTGAATAGTCCATAATGGCAGTGTTCACCAGGCCATGACATTCCAGCTGAAATCCACACTCACATTCCTGCCGCTCGCTACGGGACCACGATTATCCCAAAACAAACTGAATCGATCTTTTAACATGAAACTCAGGAAGGGAAGATGGCGTGGTGATTGGAGATGGGTTCAGGTCATGGTTTGTTGGTCAACAGATGACTAGGGGCCTGTGGCAGGGTGACCATGTTGACAGGTACATATTGTAACTTCGATAACGTTACACGCCGAAGATTAGTATTTCTCGGTGTGTTGTAATCGAGCCAAAAGCTTTGAACGCCTTGGGAATGAGCCAAAATTGGCCACGGAAGCGGCGCCTCCATGCCAGTGCTGCTGCGGTGAAAATATTTCCACTCACGGCTTATTTTATTCCCGTACGGCCGCGGATTACCTAGAAAGCCGAAATGCTAGTCAGCAGGAGAGTTATCAGATATCTCAGTTGATGATTTACACAATCTCTCTTTGCACAGTATGGATCCCTGGAGCGCCAAGCTCGAATAATGCCAGTCTGTCCTAGAGATCTGGGCGGCTACCAGGCCATTGCACAGTTTTGTCCCGGTTGGACTCATCTATGTCCCTTAACTCCTTGTAGCCATAAAATACAGCAGAATCTGCAGTGGAACAAGAGAATCGCCACTTCTGCATATACTACAATGAACTGGGGGCGAAAGAACAACTTTCTTAGTCAGCATCAGTTAAAAAAAAAGGTCGCGCGGTGGCAGGGACAGAGTTAGTTGTGCTATGAAGCTTGTTCGACTAGATACAGAGCAGCACCTGAATAGTTCTTGATTTTATTTCCTTAAGCTCCAAGTTGATTTACAATCAGGTTGGGTAACATGATGCATATGCAGGCTGGAAGTTGTTGCCCCGAAGATTACGTGGGTGCATAGCAAGCGGGCCACATTTTTGCCACAACGCACTTCTTCGTTTTTCATACAATTTCTCTGTCCTGTTATATAGAAACCAATAGGCAATGAGAACGGGGTTCTGTCTTGCTATATAAGCTCTTATAAAAAAGAAGGACCAAAGTATCCGATCAATTGCCGAGATCTACAATGCTAGGCGTATGACACTGTAGAGTCAAATGAATGGCCGACAATCTCGACGCGACACGCCAGACAATCCACCAAAGTTTATCGAGATAGAGGAATTGGAGCTTTACAAGAGGTATCTGGCCCGGGACTGCGTGAATTCCCTTTCCGGCTTCGTGGTATTCAAAATATGGCTAACTGATTGCTTGCTCAATAACACCTGCAACGCGTCAGACCATGCTGGTCTTCCAACATGTCGATCACCACTCCGGACGCATTTGAGGTGTAATAATGGCAAACAACGATTCCAATACGGAGATCTAGCATTAATCATGAACTGTATTTATTTGGGTTGCGGCGCCTAGCCGTGGCATACACGAGTAAGACATCTGGTACTTCGGACCTTATGATAGGAGATATCTCATCTGAAACTCTGTGACAAGTGGGTCGATTACGGGATGCCAATTTCCAATGGCGCCCTAAAGGCTGGATGCCAACACTATTATGAGATTTGACTAGTGCCAAGGGCGAACCAATGGGCCCATCCGAAGAGCGACATCAACGCAGATTGAGCATCACGAGTCTTGCTGAATATGTCGGGGCCAATCTGGTAAGCGACATGACGTTAACCGTTCAAGGTAGTCCAAAGCTGAAGAGGCGCAACACCATTGAAGGATCTAGTTTTTCTTTTCCTGCGATTCAACTGATTTCAGAGCACGTATAAGACAAACTTGATCGGGAAAATGAATTCTACAATTTCCACTACTTACCACTTCATTATTGGCAAACGTGGTACCAGCTTGGGTCCTTTTGAAGCGTTGATGCATAGAAACACTTCATATTCGTCCACAGCCAACGTCTGCAAATTGATTAATAGTTGACAGATTCTCCTTTCCCCATTCGAACCTTGTCACTATGGGTTGCAGCAGTCTCGTGATATATTTTCCATAGTCTCAGACTATACCAGCATCGTTTCTTTCTTTAGCTTTGTCTCTTGCCCCTTTGATTACCGTAGATAAATCCCCAAGGGGGATGACAATCGGAAAATCCACTGACGCAAGTACCAATGCTATAAAGATATAAAATCCGATCAAGCACGCAGCAAATAGCAAACCGCCACCAACATGTTGAAGCCTGGTGGCATAGACCCCGTTGCCATGTGCGAGGCTGAAGAAAGACCCAGTAATACAACCGACTTCGGCCAACATTAGCCCATAGCATTCCGTGCATTGATTACTGCTATTTACTTACCTGCAGGTATAAATATACAGAACAGCGAGAAAAAGCACACATTCGTTCGGATGCTCGCAATACCGAGTATGGTGAGGACAATTAAGACCACCACAAGGAAGAATCCAAACGTTGCAAAGAATGTGGCGTTCATTCCCTTGGCCGGGTCCGATGGGTCAGGTGAGTATGCACCGTACGCATTGAAGCTAGGTTCCAGGGTAGAGCCGAAGGCGAAAAAGAATCCTCCTACAGATCATGTCAGCATTAATGTGACATACGTCAAGAGATCTGCAGAGAATCCAGAGAATCTGCAGGGAAAAATGAATAACGAAACTTGACAGTAGGGAAAATAATTACCGAAGATAGTAAACACGATAGCAGGGAATGTGTTGCCTATCGACGTTTATTAGCGAAGACACGTTATGTGATCGTTCCCACCAAATACCTAGAATCCATTCACCGACACCAGCCAATACCAACAGGAGACCACCAATGAATACCAGCGATCCACTATGGGCTGTCAGCAAGCTTGGATACCTCGATTATTACAAAGTTGAGCTTACACATTCGCAGCATCGAGACCCCCTGCGCCCTGCCAACCGAGCAACACCAACGACAATGGGGTGCTACAGAGCAGAAAGCCACCCAAAGCTGTCAACATGTTAGCACAACGATGGCAAAGGTTCGAAGCATATCATATATTGCTTACCAATCGGAGTGGGATTGCCAAATGTCTGTCGCAATTCACCTTTGACTCGATTCTGAGGCGCAAGGTACAACTGCTCGAATAGTTCCGGAGGAATTGAGATACTCCCAGCTGTCCTGATGCGCTGCAGGGCATCATTGTTTTTTTCAGGAGAGATCGATGAGGACCTTGACTCCTGGTGGATCCCATCGCCTATGGTAGAGGACATTTTGCCCGTGATAATATTGGTATCGTGGAGACTGAACGCGTAACGTATGGATTTCGTGTTTTTCGCTGGGTTCTTCAAGAAAGACTGTATACTACAGACCCTCAGACGAGCAGGAGACAGTGGGGTATTATAACTTCCAACCATTTCACCGTCTAAAGCCTTGGTTTCCAGAGTCCATGTAGACAATTATGCCGAGACAGAAATTGCCGAAATCGGAGCGGAGCCGTGGGATCGACAATCTGGGGTTTGGGGAATGCGGAGAATGTGGACACCAGAATTCTTGCAAATTGCCCCTTGGGTGACGGTTATAATTTTCAAAGGCCCATCCCAAGTATTTCGCGTCTCGGTGATTTTCGGGTTAAGAACCATAAGTCTGGCCCTTCGTCCGCAAGGTTTCTGCTAACAGTCCGGTCGGTTCGGTATAAGAGGAGACCGAGAACTATAACCTAATTCCCGCCCAATGCAGATCTCAATGAAGATCTACAGCAATATACTTTGTAAGCGAGACGATCGCTGATTGCCTTCCAAGGTTGTTGTAACTATATGTTGTGGAGGTGGCAGTGAGTATTGTTGGAAATATTCTCATGTCTCCCGGACCACCTTCCTTTTTCTCTGTTTTCTTCCAGTCTGTTTGCCGGCTCCAACGGAGGTCCATTGATGCAGAGGTTTCCTTTTCATTAAACAATCTAGGCTAGAGTCCACGTATAATCCAAGGACCAAGCTTATGCCCCAGCTTCATTAAATTTCTTAATAGGCGCTTACCTAGTATATATATATCCTAGGATTAAGTGTAATTGGTACTCAATTTAACGCAGCGGACTCGCGGGATTCTTTTCTAAGTAGAATTAGCAAATTGATTTACTATCAGCTATCATGCCGTGGTATTTATGGTATAGCTGGTTAGACTGCAAAGGATTCCGGGTCGCCTAGGCTAGGCCTTTGCTAATGGTGGCTCTGAATCCAGGTTGCTTAGTAAATGGTTAACAAATAGTTACCAAGAAATAGCATTTTTGGTAAAGACTTAAAGCTCTGACGTAGGTTCTGTCTAGTCTGGTGAGCAAACAGGTAAGTTAAAATCGACTAAGAATCATATATCCTCGAAGGTGTTTTGGGCGAAGATGGTTTTTCATAAATTCTCGTGTATCCGAATTGCTCACCTAGGAGGTAGCTTGTCTATGACTATTTCTGAATACCAAAAGAATCTGGATATCAAGCAACATAATTTTCTTTATATTTCGGAATTGTGTAATGCGGGATATGAATTTTGGATAGCTATTACCAAGAAACGTCATAGAGCATATTACTTACGATCGCTGGCCATCACAGTGATCACTTGAGTTTTATCATCGGACGAAGATCTTGATAATCTTATGCAAGACCACTTATATTGTGATGAAATGGTCTTACAGAAGCGATAATGCTACCTTATGCCGGAGAAGAGTAAGTGTGTCAGAATAGGGGAGGGGTCCCAATTCCCTTTAGAATTCCGGGCCAGAATAGGCGCATTACTTGATTAGACTCATCTTATAGCCACATATGCTCTTTGCGTGCCATACGATTGGTCATTTGCATCGGTCTTTATGTCTCGGTAAAAACATGAGGAACGCTCGGCAAAGGGCAATTAACAATAATCTGAAAGCCGAGCCACCGTACCTATCATGAGCCTCAGGCCTAGCTATAGATAAGTTGGCAGAAATTACACATTTTCTAGGCACAAATATATATTTCGGATACTCATCCCTCTCGAAGTATCTGCTAGCTTCAAGTTTATATAGGACACCCTTGTTTAATTCTGAGAAGGCTTATTTCCATCGCTTCCATGCGTACAGTAAGCTTGTCGAACATCGGATGCATCTTGGTACCAAGCATGCGGATTGAATCGTGATCATGTATCAATAAGAATATTAATTACGTTTGATTTAGCGAAATACAACGTCTCTCGCGCGTAGTAGAACGACTAAAGTCTGTGCCAAAGTTTCCTAGTATGTCACGTAAGTAGTGGTCTCAGCTTGGAACCCCAGATATGCTTTCTTGCGACGCATTCCTTTTTACTTCTGCATCCTCACCGAGTCACCGCCAAAATTCAAACTTTCCAGCCATCACGAATTAAATATCAAAAGGGAAAATCCAAGCATCTGGCCCGGTTAGGGTACCTAGCCCTTCCATGTCCTATAGTATTACAGTCACTGTACCGACTAATTTACCACCATTTCCTCACGCATATAATGTTGCCAGAAAATTCTGGTAAATTAGGCACCAAATCGATTTGGTATCATGCAGGATGTATTTTGAGAGCCGAACACAAATTGAAGTGGGTGTGATAAGTCAGAAATTCTGTAGAGCTCAAAATACCTAAAGCTGAATCCGATACGCATATTCCGTTCTCTACTAAGCTGGCAACGACTTATATCCAAAGCTAATCATCAAGAGCCTCGGTAACCAGTACCTTCACGCTCCAGGGACCATTATCGGCATGAAACACTGCGAAATCACGCTTGCAGGCAACGTCTGCGTCGGTTGTTTTATACAGTTCCATGTCAAACTCACGAGCAAACCGAGCCATCACGATGTATAACTCCGCATAGGCTAGGCTACGATCAGGAGGTCAGCAACGAAGACTTATGGAGATCTTATCGAAAACCACTCACTTTATGCCAAGACAATTTCGGGATCCTTTGGCGAAGTTTGTGAGGTATCGTGTTAAATGTTCGCCCCTTTCGGCAGCGGTGATCCATCGCTGCGGATCGAAGGTTTCCGGGTTTGGGAAGATGTCAGGATTCATATGGATATACCAGCTGCTCGTGGCGACAGGGGTCCCTGGAGGAATTTCGAAACCGTTGCAGATCAAAGTCTCTTGCGTGGGGACCCGGGGGATTCTCCAAGATCCGCCTATGGCGAGTCGAAGGGTCTCGTTGATGACTGCAGTAAGGTATGGGAGTTGTTCTAGCTCCTTCCAAGTGGGTCGACTGTTGGGAGCCGGCATCACCGTGCTCTTAAGCTCTTCCCGCAATCTGAGTAATACGTTTGGGTTTTTCATCAAATGATAAGCACCCATGGTTAAGGTGTTGGCAGTTGTCTCAGCACCAGCACCGAGCACGATCATCCCTTCCTCAGTGAGGCGATCGACAGTCCTCTCTTGCTGAGGAAGGTCTGGATCAACAAGCGCGTTGAATATGGTCTGTTTCTTATCGTCAAGCAGACCCTTCTTTTGAAGCGCCAGAGCTTCTATCGACTGTTGTCGTACCATGTCACGGAAATAAGCTAGAGGTTTTGCTTTTGGATTCAAGGCTGCCATCAGCCACGGCGGAAGCTTATTCATGAGATGACCCCATTTTGGGAAGAAATAGAGGATATGGATCCCCTGGAAAAGAGCGTTGAAGGCTTCTTTAAGGTTATTGTTCGGGTAGAATTCATCAAGATATCCTAAGCTTGCCCCATAACAGTAGTGACTAGGAGCAGCAACCGGAAAGCAGTTAGCTAAGTGAGAGCAGATAATGGTATGTGGGAACGGCTAAGGCGCCTCATTGCACCAACCTGATTACATCCGCAGTCAATGCTGCAAATGCATATTCCAACCGAACAACTGTGCCTGTCTGCTTTGCTTCTCTTAAACGCAATGAAAGTTTGTCCATCTTATCCTGAAGAATTGGATCCAGGTTGCACACAGATTGCTTGGAGAAGAAATTGTTGAGGATTTTCCGTCGCAGACGATGATGCTCATGAGCCAAGGTTGAAATAACGGAAAGTGACATGCCGAGGCGAGGAACAAATGCTGGATCTTTGTCGCGTTTTCGATGCGAGCCAGCATAGATTTCATCGTAAAATTCGGGATCAATGACATGCACCTGACGGGGATTGATGCGCACAACGGGCCCTGAAGTATATGTTGGCATTTTTGGTCATATTATGAGTACACCTTTACATACCGTATCTGCGATGCATTCCGTCCAACTCTGCCCAGTACCTTCCGCCAAGGATTACATCATAATAGAACTCAACGAGGTGCGTGGCCGCGGCTAATTTAGGACCCGGTATATTCCTGAGCGGATGGAAATAGAGTCGGTAAACGGTTCTTGTAAGTAAAAATATCACCAGGCCGACGCTAGCAAGTACAAGGGTGAGCCATAGAGGACTACAGTCCTCAATAAGCGTGAATATTGATATAAGAACTGAAACCATGGTGGTCGGAAGAGTAAATTGATCATAGAGTCATGTATTATTGAAGTTCTGTGACTATTAATCCGAAAGCCTGGTAATGCCTTCATTTATAATGCGTTTGGCCCTCTTCAACCTCTTGGCGGTTGTTGGATTTAGTCTTTCGGAGTCGGTATATCTGGAGAGAAGCCCGGAATTCCGTGTAGGGCTTAGTCTTTCCCCGCATTCTACCGTGGCTTACGATAAGCGGGAACTAGCATAAAGATTTGTCTTGGCGGTGTGAAACTCTAGTTATGCCGGTATAATGCCGTGGAGGTTCGGCTTTCACATTGGTCACGCTCCTTGTGTTTTTCATAGTGTCGCCTCTGGGAATTATTTTATTTTAAGCCTACGTAAGTTTGTGGATTGTGATTATTGGTACGCTGGAGCTCCCATCCCGAGATTGTATTGGTCTTCCATTCTGACCGGGCCAACGCTGCTGTAGGGTTGGAACCGTACTGTATAACCTGGTGTTACTGTATTAAAAATTATTGAGGAACTGGTAACATCGTCAACTTCTATGATATCGCCCCAAGAGGAAGAACACAGCCTGGTGCTCTATTATGAACATCTTAAGCGCTAGTAAGTCGATCAGCCTCCTGTATAAGTAGTTATTAGTGGTACCACTCACTACAACGAGAGAGGGCGCTGGAGAGAAATTGAAATAAGCGATAAGTCAAATTTATCTTCAGTGGTGCTATCTAGCCTTCAGATCTTGCAAATTGCTGACGTTGCCTAACACGGAGAATATTTCTGTGGAGACTGAAACCAAGTGAGATACGTGTCCGCTTTCCCAATGCTCAAACAAAAATCGGCAAACAGATATTTATATAAATATCAAATTTAGAAGAAACAGACGAATGCTTGTATACACAAGGGTGCAAACATGAACTGCTATTTGATTCCTTTTCCACAGCACGAGGGCTACGGGGATCTCACAAGGCAAAGTGTTCTTCCACTAGTTCAACTTTCCAAGAAAGATGAAGATGGCGGCAGAATCCCTTCACTCATTCCCTGAAAGCTATCGGCCTGCTTCTGGAATTCGACTCCGTTCCGCTGCCATTCGTCGTTATTGGAGAATGCATCTAAGTACCATGTGGTCTCAGATGTGTTGTTGAATTCGAAATCAACAAAGCCGCTACCTAGGTAGCCGAATCGGTTCCGGCTCCAATATTCTATCTCGTAGTCCTGGAGAGATGGACGGCGGAGGGCCTCGAAGAAAGAAAGACGAGATCCTGGCCACATGATGAGGTTCCCCGTTTTCGTGCCTAGCTTGAACCAACTAGTACAAGGATCGGCCCACACGGTGCGTGGAAGGTATGCCCTTGTATGCTCTAGGAAGTCTTCAACTGCTGATGTCTTCGGGCTGAGCCGCCGGATATGTTGGGTGCGCATGGTCTTGATGATTTCCAGGAAGTGATTCGTCAGCAGTGACAGGATCGGAAGAACAGAGCCCTGCGCGACCGGTGTGTAGGGGCCTCCATAAGTGAAGTAATTCGGGAAACCGTCCACTGCGATTCCCAGATAACTGGATGGATGTTCCGCCCACTTTTTGGCCAAGGTTTCCTTGCCATCAAGACCAACGATTGGAAAACGAGGACGAAATGAAGTGTCGAATCCTGTCGCACAGATAATCACGTCTACTTCGTGTTCGTTACCATCGGTATCGATCACACCAGTCTCAGTGATACCTTTTATACTTCCTGGAAGGACGGTGGTTTTTTCGCCTGTCAGTGCTTTGAAATAGCCATTGTCAGGTGTAGGGCGACGACATCCAACACTGAAGTCACGAGGAAGCATAGCCTCCAGAATTCCGGGCTTTGATTTGAGCTTGTTCGTCATCTCTCGATATGCAAACTGGAGCATACATCAGCATTCTATACATTCTTTACAGTTGTATGTGCCGCCCAAAGATCTTACAGCATTGGACTCATCTGATTCTGCCGTGTCGCGCAAAACGGTTCTAAATCGGTTGTTGAGCTCATACTCAATGGTCTTGTGGTATCGATGATGGGCCTTGGGATCCTTGGAAAAGAGCTCCTTTTGTTCCTCTGTATCTGCATATCCATTAGACTTGTAAGACTTTTGTGGTTAGCGTAATAACGAACAGTCAAAATTATGGCCATCTTTGGACGCAAACTTCTGCCCTATTGCAGCAGTAATCCATGTTGGGCTTCGCACCCAGGTGTACAACTTTGCAGCCTGAGGGTAAATAGCTGAGACAGTCTGGATCCCGGAACTGCCTGCACCAATTACTGCGACTGTCTTTCCTTTGAGATCATAGTCTTCTTTGAAATTAGCCGTATGAAATATATCCCGCTTGAAAGTGTCTAGTCCAGGGATTTTCGGCCATTTCCATGAACTATCAGGTAATCAGCGTGCCAGGCCAACAGATGAACGAATGGAGTGGAACGTACTTAAGGAACCCCCCTCCGTTGAGGAGAAGGTCACACTCTTCGCTCCACTCTTGGAAACCCCCCCTCTCACCAGGAATCTGGCGTCTGACTCTTATGAGCCATTTGCTGCGCTCATCGTTCCATGATGCTGACACCAGTCGGCTTTGCAGCTGAATATATTTCATCATTCCTTCTTCGTCGACGATGCTCCGCATGTATTCCCATATTTCGTTTGCAGGGGAATAGAACTTTTTCCAGTGCGGGTTCGGCTTCCAAGGAAAGCTATACGAGATGCTCGGAACGTCGCAGGCACAGCCAGGGTAACGGTTCTCATACCAAGTACCGCCGATGTCTGGGTTCTTCTCGTAGCACACAATATCGACCCCAAGCCCTTCTAACGCCGGTGGAGCATAGTGAAGAAAGTCAATACCAGCAGCGCCAGCACCAATGACCACAATCCGAAAAGGCTTCCCTTGGGGAGGTTCATTGATCATATGATTGGATACAACATACCCACGGCTGCTGGGCTGGTCCCATTCCGGATAATGGACTGGTCTATTCACGGAGGAGGGATGAGGCCCTTGGGAATTGCCGCCCAGTATGGCGTCAACCGGTAATCCGTAGGTTTCGAATATTTGATGTCGTTCATTGTCCATGGCGAAAGGTTGGTAGAGTTATTTGCGATAGCCTAGGTTCTGTCAAATATCACAATCTCACTCTTACTTCGTTATGAATAATATGTCTAGTCATGCGATTTTACGTGTTATATGTCCGGGCCGGTCGGCTTTACACTTCTCTACGGGGAAAAGACTTTTGCTTCCACGGCATAAATTGCCGGAGGCGCGAAGATCTAGCGCTCGGAAAACCGTTTCCTTTTTTGACCGCACCGCCTCCACTCTGCCGTACGAATAACATTCTTAATTCTCTCGGTATTCATCAGCCATGCCCGTTACCTTGCTGTATGAATGAAACTTACCAATAATCCCCACCAATCCCACATTTTAGTCAAATCCGAAACCTTGCTGTTACCGGTTTTGATAAATGCTGACGGCGCACAAATGCTGAGGTTCGATCCGCTATAGAAACGGGGAATTTGCCGACACCGGCAGCCTAAAAACTTGGCAATGGAAGCCTGAGATTGAAGACAGTTACAGCATTATGAATAAGAATCAGCGTACATTTTACAGGCTTCTTGATGCTTCATGTTTATCACGAAGTCCCAAAGGAACGTGGCAAACGTGGCCATTACTGATTCATAAGATAATGCATGAGGGCAGCGGGGAGCCTTCGATTCAGTAATGGACAATACCGTAAACTATTTTGTGTGCCAAAACGGGGAAAGTTATGTCTAAAACTTAACGCCCCGGGCTGCGGGTGAATACCGGGGGAGTCGTGGACTAAGGTCACTGGGATATGACGCTACACTAACGCCGTTCTTGCTGTGTGTGTGTGCAGAGTCGCTGTGTGCAATTTCTCTTACGTAGGAACTAAATAATGGCAAGAGATGAGATACGGATCACGGTAAAATAGATTCGCACCGCTTGATAAATCCGACGGGTTCATAGTGCTGATTAAAACCCTCTAGTGTAGATAAACTGGCGGAAAAAAAATAACTTTCCCCGTTTCAGGAAGGATGAGATCTTCATACCCTATAAAACAGCGTACCGTATGGATGGTTTCAGTCCCTGTCGAGATTTTCTCCTGTGACGGGAGAGGCTCCAGTAAATTCGATAAATACCAGCTTCCATTGTGGAGGTTGACTGGTTTCGCCTAACCATAGCTACTTCTTACAATAGTAGCTTGCGAGTGAAAATCCATCATTTCCTGAAAATAGTACATAGCAGCTGACACCTGTTTGTTGCTAGGGTAAATTGGTGGTGCACACCACACATCTTCCCTCCTAGCCTCCGCCGGAGTATTCGGGCAGCGGGAAATATCAAAGTATTTGATCAGTTTCCAATCTTGGATAGTTTTATGATTCTACCTAGTGAAGGTAAACAATCACTCTTACTTTGCCCGTTAACTAACTTGTCGCTTTAGTTACGTGCATATACTCATTATTTGTTCAATATTTTGCGGGCTTGAAGGCCTACGTTTAGCCCACAAACCCCTAGTAAGACGGAGATTTGAATATTCATTACCCGGACCCTTGGTGAGTATACTGGCATTTATCGGGATTTGGCCGAGCTAACCCCCAAAAAGTATCCTGGAGTACGATTATCTCGGGGTTTCCACATTTAGAGAGGGAAACATGCCCCATGTAGCGTATTGCCTTGAAAGCAACCTAGTAGTACTTTCTATATAACAAGAGACAGCCTTGCGCACTTGAATGATCGGATTATCAAAGGCGACTTACGGCTGACGGACTATACTTTTCTGGGTGGTAATTTTTTACCCGCCGCTTATGATTCCCAATACCCATACTAACACTCTTCACAGAGGAACCACGAATTGCTTATCTATCATGAGTGGTATCCTGCAAGGAATGGTCATCGCCATCACTGGGGCTTCCTGAGGCATTGGGCGTGCAACCGCAGCTGAATGCGCCAAGAAAGAATAGTGCGAAAGTTCTCATCCATCACTTGGGAACGGAAAGTACACAGAAAGATTCCGAGAAACTGCAGACAGACTTTATATCTCTCTAGAATACGCAATCGGTTGTTTTTGCAGCTGACCTGACAGCTGATGGCACTGCCAAGGAGCTGGTTCAACTGGCTGTTTCTGCTTTTGGAAGGCTGGATGTACTCGTCAATACTGCCGGAATATGTCTTCCATCGCCTATTGAATCGGTGACAAGATCATAGTTCTGCAGCGTGATGTGGATACAAATTTCACAGTTGTCTATCTACTTACCCAGGCAGCCAAAGTGTGAATTTCCTCTGAGTCACGTGCACTTGAACTATTTAATTCAAGTAGACTCTGGGCAAAGCTGTTCAAACGCCATCTATGACTGGAGATCATTGGACATTTATAATGTTCGCACCAAAATCCAATGGTCATCAGCGACATGTCCGAATTACGAAGTGTTGCACTGAAGCCGATCATTAAAGTTATTCGGATTGAAAGCTCTCGGTAATTCGGGGTTAATAGTTTGACCGGTGCGGTGTAAGTTGCATGTAAACCGTGTCTCGTTTGAACTAGTTACGGGAGATGCATTAATCTCCGCGTTACCCTTGTACGATAACTTAGAAAGTGGCCAAACAAAAATTGAGTTGGTCAGCTCCCTCCAGGGATTCAATCTGGGTAGACCCTACACCTGCCTTTGTTCGGCTTTAGAGCCTCCCCGGATGGTGGCTCTGGAACTCTAGTTGACCTAGGGGCACAAAACCGAAGACGGCGGCGACCTTGGTTGACTTACCCCTCATTTACATGATCGTCTGCGTCCTCTTGCAAAAAAGACACACATATTCAAACCACTACTAACCCGTCTATTCCGAGTGTGGCGGTAGCCAGACTGTTATACCCTCGGGATGTATTTGATTTGGTGATCCAGGATGGTCACGTTATCACAATTCGTTCAACCACCCTGAACGAGAAGTTTTTGATAACTCTTCGTACCCATAGCGAACTACAGTTCCTCCGCAATTTTATCCCGTTATTTATGACGTCAGAAGTAACTAGTTCCATTGCCTGCATAGGCCTGCCGTCATAATTTTGTTACCGCGTCTCATATGTCCCTAGTAACTAGCAACAAATATAGACTAGAGACCAAAATATCCATAGAACTTGGCAGTCTTACTATAAAGCCCACCCACAAGACAGGAAACTCTTTGCAACCTCCATGGTGACAAGGCGCACGGTGAGCCTAGTTGCAAATTTACAACTTCAGTGCTTAAACCTCATCATCACTGCCCTCACAACTTGGCTAAGAAAGAGGACCAGTCGCCTCCATCCCCTTTGACAATTTCATCCTCCCAATAGTTCGGGTTAAATGTAATCCTGTTGAGGGGGTTAAGGCGATGTGCCCGGTTGTAGAGGTCTTCGTAGACCTTGCCGTCATATCGGCCAAGAGCACTTAGCAGAGTCAGCCTGCGGGAACATTGGAGATGGGAAGAGGGACAATTTGAGGTTCGAGCTCACCTGTCCAAGAGATAATCTGGAATCATCCAAGCATCAACTAGCGTGACAGCGTGAGGTCGAATTCTCGCCATTAGCTGTTGCACGTGGGTCAGCAACCCGTCGAGGTCACTTTGTGAGACTGCTCCTGAACGGTAGACTGAAGGGGAGAGAACTAAAAGTTAGGCAAACAATTCCTCCCATTGACATATATTTCCTTTTGCTAGGGGCATTTCTTACAGTCATGACGCTCCCGCTCCATATTTTCAAATGCAAAAAGACGATATAGATCCCACATCACGGTCTTAATAGGCGGAGATAGCGAGTGATCACTTTTCAGTGTATCATAAAAGATCTCGACTAGCAATGCAAGTGACTGGGCTAGATTTCGGTATGTTAGATGCGTCCTTATATAGCTAGCCAGTGGGCCATTGGTCAAAAAGAGCCTACCTTGGCTGACTCGGTGAAGTTGGATCATGACATTTGTCCATGAACCTTTGTTCACAATTCTTTCCACATAGAGGCTGTAAAGCTAGGAATTGTTGAGCAAAACTCCATGGTAATTTGGAGAAAGGGAAGAACCTACCAGTGCCGTTGCTCGGCGGTTGAAGGCCTTAACAATGTCGGAGTCATGGTTAAACACATTGTAAGGCTCTAGTTTGCGCCCATCTCTTTGCGCTTTGAGGACCTCTTTATAAGTGACGTCAGGTCCATCGGCTCCCGGCGAGTCTAGATCTTTTGCGACAGCCTGCATTCGCTTAATAAGGTAAGACGCGACCTGCTGTGTGATCATCCAATTGTCTCCTTCTACGGTCACCCGCGAGAGATAGTCCGGAGATAGTCGAGTGAAGCCACTAGCACCACCGTAGCCATGGCCTCCCAGTGCACGGCGACAGGTCTCAATCCCATCCGCAACCACACCTGTGCAGAGACTCTTCAGTCCTGAAGACATGCTGTGCATATGTGCCAATCCACTGAAATCTCCCCGTTCAATCTCCTTCCGCGCATTTTGGTACGTGCGCTGCATCGCCAGACCAGCGTAGTGGAGCACGTATGTGGTTGCCAGCAAAGGCAGAATGCGTATTTGCACGGTTGGGTAGTCCAGCACCGTTACTTCTGGGCCGTCTTTGCTGTCCCGGTCCTGGAACTGTCGTCGAATACTAGTGTAGCGGACGGCAATGGTAACCGCGCGAGCAAGAGCCAGTCTTGACTGAAAAACAATAAGAGAACGCACGTAGGTCATGGTCCCGTATACCACCGCTGGGATCTTAGGCTTTGAATAGTTACCTGTCGATGGGTCGATTTTGGCATAGCGGGAGAGAAGTGCAGAGTGGGGGATTCTAGGACTGTGGATTAACACAAGTTGGCTATAATTCAGGGTTGGTACTCCCCACCTACCGGAATTGATCAAAAAGCATATACGCATTGTCGATTGTGGGGTACCCAAATTTCGGCCCAATATCTCCAATCACGACGCCGCTCAGGGGCTGATGATTTTCCATATCCCGGACCTGCACAATAAACGAATGAGGCCCCAGTGATTCGTATTCTGGGATGGTAGGTCGTTTACTGCCAGGCTTCGGGAGGAGTAACTGGGCCACAACAATAGCATGATTGGCGGTGCGGCCGAGGCTGCCATTCCACCACTTGCTGGCAGTCAATGTGGGGCTATGAAGAATGAACTCTCTCGTGTATGGATCCCAGCGAGCTTGTAGTTCCAATCCTTGGACATTGCTCCCATGGCCCAGCTCAGTTTGTGCATATGCACCAATTATCTTGAATGATTCGATCAATGGCATCCAATGGTTTTGTTGGGCATCGCTCGCTTGCTCGCGAATGGTCGTAACGAACATGTGCATATGTAAAAAATACGGCGACACATCATCGACTAGAGTCTCGGCCATCTTGTAGTCATCGGAATTCCAGCCATGTCTGTCTACCAGCCGTCTTAGAAGCTTTGCCCGTGCAAGAGCCAACTTGAACAGGTCTTCTCGTGATAAATTGGCTTGCCCCTTTTTGTCAAATAGGGGCTCCTTTTCCAAGATCGACAAGATACGAGCCTGACGATGAAGGTGCCCATCCTGGGACAGTAAATGCTGTGCCAATTCATCTACGGAAATGTTTGACTCGGCTCGTTCTTTTTCTAGAATAACCGGACCGCTAGGATGACTGGGCTGCAAATGGTCGGTAAAGTCAGGCATATTGCTCAGTCACAATAGAGTTTCAGATTGAGCAAGGAAATGGAAATTGCACATCATATAGAAAAATGCTGGATACCAATTCCTATCTACTTATCAACAACTAAGCGCGGGCCATCATCATTCGCAATAAACGGGGTAGCTCGGCTTTCGGTTTATCGTGATTTGCCGCTGCTCATTACCCGAGGCTTTTAAGCCTTATCAAGATGCTGCCCACACTAGCACATAGCAGCCTGTCCACAAAAGGCCGAGCCATTGTTCCAGAAAGAGTTACGGGATTTCATATGCGTGTGAGGTTGGGTTTGGGGTAGGTCGGGTCTCCTGGTTAAGCATGTATCTCATAAACTCCTAGTCGAGAAACCCAACAAAATCCAAAATAAAATAAAAAAGGGATAATCGGACAAACGCATTTGTTTCGCGTGCCCTTGGCCTTTCGTTCAAAGAAGTCCTCTAGTCCATCAACCATGGAGGATATTCGCAGCTTAGAGAAATTCGAAAACCTGACTCTTGAAAGACGAGGATGTGTCTTCATAATTACTATGATGATGGGTTCTGAAAATCGATTGAACATCAAGTTCTGTCAGGAGATGATTCAAGCCTTTAACACTATTCGGGGGATCTTGGGGGCTAACTCCGACGGCGCCGTCATTACGCGTGGCAAGGGCGCCAAATTCTTCTGCACGGTGCAGACCCCATTATTTACACACCTTGATAATGAAGCTAACAATTCCATTTCTAGGGGCTCGATCTAGAGGAAACGGAGCGTATCCCGCATGCAAATGCTGACGGGTTTTATCCTGTATGTTGCTAAAATCCCTGGAGCAACGAAAGCGGGCAGTGCAGCTGACGAAATTGGTCTTTTAGTTGATACATGCCATCTTGGATTTTCCATTTCCCACCATTGCCCTCATAAACGGTCATACGTTTGGAGGAGGTTGCCCGCTGGCGTTTGCACACGACTATCGTGTAATGAACTCTAAGCGGGGCTTCATCTCGATGCCCCCCGTGGATTTGGGAATGTATTTCCCTGGCGTGGGGATCCTCCCTCGGCTGAAATTGCAACCACAGGTTGCGCGAAAAGTGTTATTGGAGGGACATCGCTTTACAGGTCAGGAGGCTCTGGAGGACCGATTAGTTGACGCTATTGCAGAGCCAGATAAAATGATGGGCGCCGCTTTAGAACTGGCAAACAAATGGGCTCCGAAAGCAAAAGCCGGGTATGCCATATTCTCCATTCTTTGTATACCTCCAGCTAAAACAAAATCCTTACCATAGTGTCTATGCTCTCCTACGATCTGAGCTTTGGGGTGAAATGGACAGGGGAATCCAGCAGATCAGCTACGTTCATAGTCGGTCGACATTTCTTCCTGGAAAGTCTAAAATTTGATACACTTGTGTGAATATCCTGTGATCTTTCTTTGTGCTTTCATCTCTTCATTTCAGTGGCCAAGATCGTATAGGGCACTTTCTCGAGAAAGCACACAGAGGGTTATTTACTACCTAGATGATCGTTACGTCTCGTAGCGTCTACATAGTTTAGAGGTACGCTATTGGAGGGTGGCCATTACATAACCGGGAATTCAGTGATAACTATGGTATCTGGCCAGCGAGAGATTTATTGAAATAGACCGAAGTACCTACGGTAAAGCGGTAATATCACAGTGTTACACTAGTACAGTAAAATGGTGGTCGATCTGTATCGGATATTGTCTAAGAAGCCGGGGTGTGGGCTTATATGATTGGATCGTCTCTTGACCACTGTACCTTGGTCCTGGTTGGGCCTCGGCTTTTTTGGTCGGACTATCTACCAGAGCTAATTGGCGGAAAGTCGCTTCTGTGCTCTATATAAGTCTCACCTGCTACCGGAGACCGTATACAGAACGTTTGATCTGCTACCTTCCCTCACCTGCGTTCATAATCATGGCCTTTCAAGGGGAGGCGAATGCCTACATCCTTGGGGTTGGTATGACCCAGTTTTTAAAGCCCCGTGCCACCCGTCAATATACCGAGTTGGCATTTGAAGCCGGCGTCAAGGCAATGCTCGACGGCCACATCACTTATGATGATGTCGAAGCTGGCATAGCGTGCTATACTTCGACGGGCCCCACATGTACTGGCCAACGGGTCTTTTACCAGTTTGGTATGACCAATATCCCAATATATAACACTAATAATGCGTGCGCAAGTGGATCGACTGGCCTACACCTTGCAAGAACCTTCGTGAAATCGGGTACGCATGATTGTGTGCTCGTTATTGGCTTTGAACAGATGGCTGCCGGGCCACTGGTGAGCAACATCACGGACAGACCGACCCCGTACGACTTGAGTGTGAAGTTAATGTCGGCAACAAGAGGGTTAGCCAAAATGCCGAAGAACCCCCAGTTGTTCGGCAACGCGGGTAAAGAGTACATGGAGAAGTTAGTCTCTATCAATTTTTGTCCCTATTCTAGTTTTAGCCGTCCCTGATCACCTTGCTTCCTAGGTATGGCGCGGCCGCCGAAGACTTTGCCGAGATTGCTCGCATTTCGCATGCACACTCGTCACGTAACCCGTACGCTCAATTCCAAACCGTCTACACATCTGAAGAGATCCAGAAGTCTCCAATGATCCATTACCCACTCACGAAGCTCCAATGCTCTCCGACTTCAGATGGAGCCGCCGCTGCTGCTGTTGTCTCTCAGAAGTTCCTAGATGCACGCCCTGAGCTGAAGAGTCACGCAGTACTGATTGCGGGCCAGTCCCTAATGTCCGATAGTCCTTTACTGTACTCGGGCAGTGCAATGGAACTAGTTGGTTATGATATGACAAGAAAGGCCACCCAAGCTGCACTGGCGGAAGCGGGCGTCACAACTAAGGAAATCCGAGTTTGTGAACTACACGATTGCTTCTCGACCAATCAGCTCATCTCGCTGGACGCCATGGGATTTTGCGAGATTGGGAAAGCCCATCATTTGGTCCGCAATGGAGATATTACGTACGGAGGGAAGGGCCCTCTCGTGAACCCGTCGGGTGGACTTATCTCCAAGGGCCACCCTCTCGGTGCAACTGGCCTTGCTCAGTGTGCCGAACTCACTTGGCAGCTCCGAGGGTGGGCTACGAACGGGCGTTTGATACCGGATACTAAGGTGGCCTTGCAGCATAATATTGGTTTGGGTGGGGCCGTTGTCGTCACCGTGTACAAGCGCGCGGATGGAAATAAGAACACCGATGCGACACGTAATGAACCCGAGGCTGCGAAGATGAGTGGTTTGGATTACAACCCGGCTGTGGAAGCGAGGTATACCACTCGTGCGCAGGCCAATGCGGTGCGGAGTAAGAAAGCTCCCAGTGATTATGCCTTGGATAGTACGATAGACTTGATAGACTCCAGACTGCAGAAGTTGTAGAACTTCGAGAATCTCCATCTATGGCTTTCACCAACATACCAAATACTGAGAGAGGATCTATCGGATGTGAAGGAAATACGCCTACTAGGCAGCACAATGTTGGAGATTTTTTGAGCTTGGAATAACCTATGAATGGAAGAGTAGACTATATTCACCATCAGTCCAAGGCGCTTGATTGCAGACATTCATCCAGATTGCGATTCTATTCATCAGACGACCCTGTATGCCAACAACCGAAGTGCGATCACAACAGCACAGTCAGGTCAAGAGAATTTCCCTCGATTAAAAGAATTCGACAATCAGATATCATATCACACGAGAAGCACTTTCCAACGGCATTCTTCGACTTGAATACATTCGCACAACCGAAATGACAGCAGGTATTCTCACCAAGGCACTCCCTCGCGAGTTGCATGAGAAACATAGTTCATAGATGGGCCTACGGAACGGATTTGCTTGAGAGCAAGCACCTTAAGGCACTCTAGTGGCATGTTCAAGCGAGAACACAGCGGACTAGGTCTATAGCAGGTGACCGTCAGGGCGGATGAATGACGAACCGAGGATATACGTCTCAATTTTCAGGGTAATATCCAACAAAATGTAGTTAACTAACTTTTAAGTTACTTGGAGGAAGGTTGATACCTCGAGTTTTAATTGTGGTCCGACTTGGAACGTTATCTATACCGAACTGACTACTTTCCGACAAAAGGGCCCTCCATCCCACTTTTTGCCATAGGGCACTTTCCTTTCATCGTGCATATCATGAGTCGGTGTTCTGTGCTTAGAGCTAACTATATAGTTATGATGCGGTTTTTTGGTTCTCTGCGATAATTCTAACAATTTGCAGTATTCAAGGAAAGCAAACTAGAATAATGACATATTGCAGGAGGGACACCATTGTCTCGCGGGATAGAATGAATTTCAGTATATTTGTCCCGGAATTGTGAAAACCAATATAAGAACAGAAGATAAGGGTGTAAAATCACTTATCACGTCATTCGCCGGCAAAAGCAATGTAGTCAAAGAAATCCTCACCTAGTTTCTCGTTATCTTCCTCGTTCTGTTCCGTAAGCTCTGGCAATCCCTCTTCCATGTTACTCAATGTGTTCATATTAGGTAGGAAAGATACCATTTCCCAAACTCCTTGATCCTCTATTCCATGTGGTTGCTCGGAGTCGGGAACATTTAGCGGGGGATAATGTCTTGCTATTTCACCCTGGCGAGGTAGACACGGTGGGGAAAAGGTCTCTTTGCCGTCAATTAACAGAGATTGGTTAGCCGATATCAGACCATCCAGATAGAGGTAAAGTTCCACGTAGGCTTGTGGGCTCTTCTCAAATATGTCGGAGAAGGAAGCGCTACTGTATCTCATCGCTATATCGACCATCCTGGGCCGGAAGAAATGGAGTGTTTGCCCTATAAGAACAGACAGACGCTTTGTGTCGAAACGATGGCTGTATAACTGATTGAGTCCCTTAAGCAGCCCAAAATTGCGTGCATTGCGATATCGATCGGCTGGTGTTGACGAAAGGATAACGTTCATTCCCCATAGAATCAGAGGGAACACTGTACATGCCATACTGATGCGGGGTGTCAGCAATAACTTTGGGGCCCGGAATAGGATAAGAGGGGACCGTACGCGCTAGCAGGAAGGTATTTTGCCATGTTTGCATCAGCGAGATGTTTCAAGCTTTCTGTCATGTGGGTAACAGCGTCACAGAGTTCCGAGTTATATGACTTCATTGTTCCCCGTACCAATTCCGGCAACTCGTAGTCTGCGGCCAGACGGTTGGCATGGTTGCATAGAGCTATTCGAGCCGACCTATTCTAGGTTAGTGCGCCTAACGTGCGCCTTGAGGACATAACATACTGGTAATACATTGAAACCAGAGATGAGAAGAGTCTTGCAGAGGGGTGGGCGTGGTCTCCGGCCTCTCCGGTATATTCAGTGCGTGTAGTAAACTCAAAATACCAGGTTGAGATTCCCAGCTGAAGCCGCATCATGTCTTCAAATATAATGGGGTTTTCAGAAAAATTGCCTTTGTTTGAATTGGCTTGCTCGGGGTACACTGTATTAAGGATGTCAGTTGCAACACGGGAGAAACCACATTGCGCAATGAAGATACTACAAAGCGCCCTTTTTGTTTCATAGTCGTAGACCTCGGAGTCCCTTAATTCCTTTTCGAAGTCATCTAGGGAGAGCGTTCTTTTGACAAATGGGAAGTCGTCAAGTCTGATTTGAACGGGCCGACGCATTCCTAAAGATATCACCCGGTCGCGGACGAAACAGCACCACCAGAGTTTCTTCATAATCGAGAGTCTCTGATTAACTGAGGACTTGGAGGAGCTAGAGCGTTCGTTGTTTCCAAGCTTTACGTATTTAATAGCGATGGAGAGCCAGGATGAGTTGCACATTGCGTCGATATCCGAATTGTGAAAGCTAAGAAGCAATGCGGTTTGCGATTTGAAAATAAAATTAGACTCATTTCCGTAGAAGAAAAGAAGCTAAATCCCATCAGTATCGTGGCAATTGGACATATTACCGACTCCAGGGCCAATGAATACCCTACCCTTGCTTTGTAGTAGAGATTGTTCCGGAGCGAGAGAGGCGAAGAAAATCCGTACCCTTGTGCGACATTACTTGGTATGAACTAGGCATTTTTTCAGCAGATATCAAAACGCTTATTTGCTTTTTTTGTACGTACAGGCGCTGCTGAAAATATCATGGCACGGAGCAGGAGCAGAGAAAACTGCCCTTGAAACGTTTTTGGTCGGCGATACATGTTCCAGAACTTCCCTTCATCGATAAATGGAAGGTAGGGATGGACATAGCGGAAGTAATGATAGATCAAGCATTCAAGCATAGACTCATTGGGTAGATGTAAGCTGCCTTCAGAATCGAGAAAATAAACCTTGGACTCCGGAATGGACCCGAGTTGGGATGGATCGAGGAACGAATAAAATGCAAATGGCAAATTTTTGAAGTCAGGAGGACCTATACGCTGTATTAGGTACCTTCTCTCGGTAGAATCATGCCGGACGATGTGATTTCCCTTCCTAAAACTGGGGCAGGCATACTCGGTTCAGCTTGAATCGCAAATCTTGTAGGGGTGGTTTCAGCTTCCACGGCATTTTCTTTAATCCCGTATATGACCTTGCTCCTTTTCTTCGAGGGCATTAGCCGGAGCCCAGGTTTTGGCTTCGGGGCCCGCTTGAGGCACTCAACATCATCGAGGCGGCAATTTGTGCAAGGAAACCCGTGAGCCATTGCATCACATCGAACTTTGCGTGCATGACAATATTCACAAGCTACTGCAGCACGTCTGATGCGTGGCCTCTCGGCTAGGCTGGGCGAAATTGGAGGAGGCATGTGGAGGAGTGCGGATATAACAAAGTGTATTGTGTCGCATCTAGCTCAATGATCGGGGAAGAACATGCAATTGAGCTTGGGAACCACGTGTTTTGATCGTGCTGTTGAGTATGGCTTACATCAATCTAAAAAAAATTGCACATATGGTATATAAAGACCGGGGCTGGTATTTACCGAATTCTTTTTGTGCCTAGACACCTGTGGAGCAAGCTCGTTATCCTTGTTGAATTGTTTTTCCCACTTCTGTGCCATACTACGTCGGTATAATTATATCGAGCATAATTTTTGTGCGTTCTTCTGGCTTTAATAATAACCCTCTAGGAAACAATTAACCGACTTTCCTGACTCCCCCAAGAGATGTGGCAATCCTGAAGATAGCTAAACACTGGAGCTCATACATTTCCACTGGAAGTTTGACGTGGCAACTCCGGCAGTTCGATGGCGTTTTCGCATTTATCAGTATCCACAAGGTTTTCCAGACTTTACCCCGCGATCTGACAATTTCGGGGTTTAATTACCCGAATGCCACCTCGGGTAACATGTATTGAAAACTAGAAACTGCGTAAATTTCGGGGGAAAGAACGCAAATCATGAACAAAGCTTCAGCAAACAAATGCTCCACACTAGCGAAACTTATATCCCGTGCAACGTTGAGAGACAGCGATCCATTGAGCCGCTATAATTGGCAATCAGGGTGCAACATGCTAGGCCAGAAGATTGCAGCCAAGATCATACCTAGCCCAAGTAAGTGCCATTCTGAACCTGTGGTTGTTCTAATTCTTCCGATAATTGACCGACCTACGAGTTCTCTCCATGGAGTATTTTCCAATCTGGGGATTCTCAAACGATTCCAGGCCGAAGAGAAATCTTACTTAAAATGCTGGAAAATTAAACCTTGGCAGCTCGCCTCTTTGGTCGCTTCTATGATAAATGCTTTCCAAGAAAAACCTCCAAAGGGAATAAGTCCACATCTTGCGAGTCGTTTATGGCAACTTTTGACGTCAATGCTGAAACTAGCGATAGCGATTTCACCATATTCAAGGGTCAATACCATAAAGATATGCTGGGCAATGTCTTGGTGGATTTTTGTGTTACGTATCGAAATGGAACTATTGAATGGGAGGTCCGCAGGTATGATGAGGTCAGGGATCGGCCTTAGTCTGAACAAGCGCTTTGAAACCTATACGACACCCAATGTTGTGCTACTGTATTCATAAAATTTACTACATCAATTCCAAGTTTTCGAAAAAAAAAAAAAATAAAAAATAAAAAAATATAATTTCTCACTGATTTATGAACTGACTGTTTCTTTCCCTGGAAGTGCGCATTGCACTTTCTTAATCTCGTTGCGAACGAGATATACGTAGGCAGGATGGTTTTATCTTAGAATAAGATCTCCTATTGCTCTTCGTGAGTACGTATTTCTGGATTTGATGATAATGACTTGAAATGTTGACAAGATGCAGGAAGGTCTTGTGATCGGGGCGAATAGGCTGAGAAATTCTCCACGTTTGCCGGTAGGATTGGAATAAAAAGGTAGTAAAGTCTTCAATATTGCTTCTAGAGGCGTTTCGCAAATGCCGAAAACTTGTTCGGCGTACGTTTTCATGGGATAGTTCCAGTTTTTATTTGAGCTATATTAACGTGATTGGGGCCATTCGAATTATTCTTCTCGATTCCAAATTACTTTTTCCTTTATTTCCAAGTCTACCTGATGTCTGTTCTGGGTTTAGGGTATGAATTCGAGCCCCAAGAAGTGTCCTGGCAAAACCGGGATATTCTTCTGTTTGCCATGAGCTACACTTTCTTTACGTACATCGGACAAAGTTTCCTTGCAAAGAGGCTCTTGCTAAGTCTAGATTGTAGGAGTTACATCCAAATTTCGCAGTTTTTCCCACATATCCTGTTATTCTTCATAAGTTGATCGAAGGATCTTGTTTCTCTTTGCACTTGATTAACACACTTCTGTTTTCCAACATGTTAGCTTTCAAAATAACGGACCAAGAAGTAACCGACTTCCACTCACGGCAGACCTTCACGCATATCCCAGGAGCTCCAAAACTAGGTTTTTGCAATAGGCTGGATGGGCAGCGGAAGATAACAATACTGAGACCTTTACCTCCCACCAGTCCAGGACGCAGATTTCACCTACGGAACAAAGTTATCGGTGTTTATGATAAAGGCGACAGTGGTACCGCCATTGAAACCGAACAATCTATTGCTGAGGAAGGAAGCGGTGCGGTGTATCCAAAGACAAATTCAAGCAGTTTCCTGGTTGGACAAGGCAACTGGGGAGGGCCGAGGGGTAAGCTAGCTGCATAAAAGCTACTTATCCGCCTATATATAAACTGACTAAAGTTGATTCGCAATTAAGGGCTAAGGACGCTTTTTTATGAGCCCCCAGAGGGGGTAAAACCAACTGCTGTCTCAGTTGTGAAAACAAATATGGAGACCGCATATCTCTATCGGTAAGTCAAATTTCTTGCTTTCAGCGTCTTAGAGAAAAATTAATATGCACCGATGCTCATTATAGAATGGAAAGGCTTAATGGTGATTATAACCCTCTACATGCTAGCCCAAAATGCGGAAGGGAATGAGGCTTTCCGGGGACTATCCTTCATGGTCTCTTTAGCTGGAACTCTGCAGCACACAGCATATTACGGGAACTGGGCAGCAGCAATCCAGCAAACTTGACAGAATTCCAGGCACGGTTTGCATCGCCCGTTTACCCCAGAGACACCCTTATTACAGAAATATGGACAACGGGTCAAAAGCAAAATGTCTTCGAGGACATTCGTTTCACCACCAAAAACGACAAAGGTGGGCTTGTTGTAAGCAATGGTCGTTGCTTGCTGAGGACCTATAGCAGGAAGAGTACTAATACCTCAAATTATCAACTCGATTAACGATTTTACCAAGCTGATATCGCCATAAGCGTAAGTGTTACCTTATGCATAGTAAATGATGATAGTTATTGTTAAGCGTCACCTTTCAAAAAAGAAACCGGGAATGACATTTAAAGAACTAGCTGGCTAGTGTTGAAGCAAAGTATTATTCGACTACTGGATCTACAAAGGCAAGATGATAGCCAGGGTCCTCGTCACATTTTGCAGTCGGTGAGCCTCACAGCTAATACGGAGTAATTTATATGACGTGTACGTCCAAAGTGTTATTTAGAATTTTAAGCGAACATGAAGGTGCATACACTACGTACATTTGTCCAATGTACGGTGGGCTCGAGACACACAGGCTTAAAGTTATTCTGAACTTGCTGCATCGGGAACCAAATATATTTGAGGCAGCCTCATGCTCGGCTTAAGAAGCACAAGTCACAAGTTCACCACCCCCCCCCCCCACCTCCATTATTCACTTTGGAAACGCTTATTCCCAACCACGCTACAAAGCAACCGTAGCCCTAGTTTCCGTGTATTGCAGATACTGCCTTCAAGGTTGTAAATTACAAATCTCGAGGCAAATCCCGCTTTTCATGGGAAATAATATACCGAGGTTCTTTATTCGATTGTAGCGATTTTTTTGAGAACCTAACAATAAAAGCCAGATGTGGATGCATATTATCTTGTTATCGAGAATATTGAGCTATTTTTCCAAAAAATTTCTCTTCCTTCAATCGCCCATTGGATACCACTCAGATTTTTGAAACCGCAGAAAATGTCCAATAATACCTACCCAGCTTGTACTGCTGGTATCATGGACTGCACAAATCCTTCGAGATCGAGTTCGGATCACATTTCCAGTGAGATGGCATTGGTTAGGACTGCAAAAAAAGCCTCCTTCCCTTGCAGCAAGGAAGAGGGCCTTAGCGATTACAGAAGTATGCCCCCGCAGTTGGTCAACAAACCACTCCCGGCAGTGTGCGCCCAAAATTCCTGGAGGAAAGCAAAAGGTGAAACACGGACTGTAGGAGATTCTACTTGCAAAATAATCAAAATGTCCATTTTTAGTACATGAAAAGGTTCAGATTGCAGCACAATTTGGCAATTTACTGTGGGAAAGACACTTCCAAGCGAAGATTCTTCGGGCGGTATTAGTGGAGCATCATCACAAGAGACTTCGACAATATTTGGTTCCGCTTCTTTTTGTTTGAAAGTCGTCGGGAATAACATTATCCGAATGGTGTTCCTCAGGAGGACAGGCCACGTCAGTCAAGTGCGCGCTCGCAGATTGCGTTTCCAGGGGCACTTCTTCAGCCTCTTTCCATCAACTGCCAAAACCTTCGCTGCGGAGTTGCCAAAAAATCTTTCGTACATCAACCGGATGTTGTAAATATCCACCGTCGTTTTCATCACGGCCTCATAGAGTCCACTCCAATCGCAACGTACAGCTCATTCTTGAACAAATGTATTAGTCCTAAAACGCCTAAATCCGTCGCTGAAACGCTTCGACAAGCTTCTTCAATCAAAGCACTACTACGTCAACGCTTACATAGCCGTAGAAGCCCTACGGAACAGGCGCTCAATCAACTTACAAAAGCGTGCCAATATGCTATAAATAGCGCTATTATTTCAGCACAAGAAAATAGCGATTCACGCGCAGCGATCGAGAAAAAAAAGCAAAGGCGTACTCGTCCTAGTAGGCGTATACCTGCGCCAGTAGGCCTATTAGTCTAGGAAGCTCAGGGCTCTACGCAAGCCCCTGAGCCTCCTATACAGCCTCCGACACCGTCTCTAGCAGCACCAGCGTGACGGCATCTACCAACAGATGGAAAATGCAACGAGGTAGTCATCGGTCACATAATTGTCTAGTTAGATAATTTCATTCATCTAAAGGCATTTCGGTTGGAAAAAACTAGGTGTAAATAAGAAGTAGGTGGTTGGGTGGGCCACTCGGTGGTGTGGCCTACTCGATAGTGAATCACGTTATTCGTGCTGCGTGACAACGGGATAAGAGAGCTTACAATCATTCACTTTTCCAGTAACGGAATATAGCAATAAAAACACATTCTAGGAGATGCTAGTTCTGTTCTCTAACATGATCGTCTAAGTAACATGTTTACAATTTGGATCCGCTCATAGTCTTTGCAATCGACTTTTCCATATCCCTGAGCACCTTGCGCAGAATTTTGCCGGAGGGGTTCTTGGGAATTGAGTCAATAAACACAACGCCTCCTGTCACTCTCTTGATGCGCGAGACCCGGCTGTTTACGAAATCTGCAACCTCCTCTGGCGTGGGGTTCTTTCCTGCTCGTAGGACGACATATGCCCGCGGCTGTTCATCATTCCCACTGCCCGACTTGTCAGACCAGTAAAATTATGTTAATGGATATCTTGTGCACATACTGCGGAATGCCTATCACTGCTACGTCAGCAACGGCTGGATGTTCGATGAGCAGCCCCTCTAGCTCTGCTGGAGCGACCTGATTTCCCTTAACTTTGATCAACTCCTGGCCATTGTGTGATCAGTATTTTCCAATTTGCGCGAGTTACATGAGCTCACCTTCTTCCTGTCAACGATACACCACTTATTATTATCGTCAATATAGGCCACATCGCCTGTTTTCAGCCAGCCAGCCGAGGTTAGGCATTCTTCCGTAGCCGCCTTGTTGCCCCAATAACCTTTCATCACATTTAAGCCTCGTACCCAAAGCTCGCCTGGCTGGTTACGTCCTAATTCAGTGACTCCATCTTCTGCCACAACGCGTGCTTCGCAATTAGGAACTAATTCACCGACAGTTGCGTCCTTAGATCGCTCCAAGGGATGCCAGGCTGTAACAATAGATGTGGTCCTACCCAACCATTATCGTTAGCAAAGGACCGTTGACCAGTGATGAGCGTGCAAGGGAAGGGTTTATACTCAGTCATTCCCCAGCCTTGCTTAATATTGACTTTCCCGTCTGGCCAAAGAGCTTCCGCTTCAGAACATGCTTCTTTCCCCAATGGTGCAGCACCACAGAAGATGGTTTCAATGCTGGATAAATCATGCTGTCTCGTTTGAGGATCTTTGGCCATCCGAATCACAATTGGCGGGACTAGAGTTAGGTCCGTGATACGGAACCGTTCGATTGCACGGAGAAATTTGACGAAATCATACTTCGTCATCAGGTGGACCGATATACCACGAGTGATTGCAATGCCAATGAACATGTTCTGTCCCATTGCATGGTACATGGGCAACGGGCAGAGCCACCGACTCCTCGAAACCTTCTCCTTGTACCCGGGATCCAGCTGTGCCAGGTAGTTGAATTGCAGGATATTGGCGACAACGTTCTTGTGACTGACCTCCACACCTTTGGGGATTCCTGTCGTCCCACTCGAGTAATTCAGCGCTAGAGTTCGAGAAGATAGGCTGGGGGTGGATAGCTCATCCCAATAGAAGCGATTGCCTTCTCCCTCTTCGGCCACCAGCTCGCCCCAATATCGGCAGCCCACCGAGCGGAAATCCGTATGGTAGTCCTCAAGACAAGATCCTCTTGCCTGGTGGAACAAAGCCTCGTTGATAACAAATACGCGGTTTGGGCTCAGGCCGGCGAGCTTCACACCAGCAATGGCAGTTTCGATGCTTGCCTCTGCACAGAGAACGATCACGGCTCCACTGTCCTTTACTTGATACCCAAGCTCCCGCGCAATATAAGCCGGGTTGGCGCTGGTGAACGTAGCACCTGCCATCAAGATTCCCATGTAAAGCACGGGAAACGCAATACTGTTCCCTGAAAAGACCAGAACGCGATCTCCTGTCTTGACCCCCGACTTCCGCAAACCAGCGGCGACCCGTTGGCTCCAGAGGCGGAATTCATGAGTGGTCAAGTAGAGAGTGTCTGGTTGATCCACGTCAATAAAACACCTGTTTGTCTTTGAAAGAGGATGGCTAGGTGATTTGAAAAGCAATGTCGCAAGATGGGTATCTGGGACACTCGTTTGCCATCGGGAGGTAAAAACCATCTTGAAGGAATAGTTGAGCAGAGACGTTCGACAGCCACAGGTCTCGAAGTGACTCTGGAATGGCCATCGGGAATTGAATTTATTTCTAAAGCTCGATCCAGCCTACACCTCGGGGGGAAACCGGGATAATGCCGTCTGGGGAAGACCCATTTGGGGAAAGTTTGAGGGGGTATTGGCGGAAATGCCGGGCGACATTGAATAAACCGAGTCATCATTTTACGGCGTACGTCGGATAATGTCCAGCTAAATTAATTGACGAGCTTCAATAATACAGTGGGAGTGCGACATTATAGACAGCGCTCAGCTAATGTTACCTTGCCTACACAGTAAAATGGCCAGCAGTTGCCTTTTTCCACTCCTTCAAGTCACTTATGTTCGCATAGCTTCTGATATCAATCGGTTCCTCTGTGAATGGTAGAAGCTGGCTGACTAGTGACTCATGGTACTCGCTGTTGAAATACTCAAACATTACTGCGTTGGACACGGATCTGGTGACTTTGTTAGCCAACTGTTTATGCAGTTATCCAAACGTGGCAACTTGCTTCTCCAGGACGATGATTTCTTCTTTCCCTGATACGATAAGGGGATACGCGTGGACTATGCCCGGGACCTTTGCGCGTATAGCTTGAAGTGCTATGAAAACAAACTCCTGGAGCTAGTGTTCGCAGACTTGTTAGTACATCCTACTATAACATGGTGGCACTGTACCTCAGAAAACGGTCTGCCATCCATCGCGTGGACGAATGGTGATAACGCAATCCGGTTGGTCCGACATTCTGGCTGGGGCAGAAATACAACTTTCGTAGGAAGGAAGATTCACGCCTTGTAGTTTGCAGAGGAGAGGTATCAAACGTACTTTCATATACACACATACAGTACTGTGACCTACACTGATATGTGCTTCGAGGATCCCATCTTCTCACCCAGTCATTACGAGACTTGGATTAGCGTTGGGATACCGCAAATGACGCAACTGCAAGCGCAATGTAACACATTATTACTGTACCATTACGGTCTGGTACTTATGACGAATCATGGTCGCTTGATTCGCGGAAAAGCCGAAAACTGAAAGCTGAAGACTGCCGGCAAACTCGGTCTTAACGTCCCGGATATTGGCATTACCAATCAGCTCATTTTTAGGATACGACGGTCAACGGCCCACGGCCTTTTCGATCACTTTCATGGATAAGCCCAGCTTCAGCAATTGATAGGTTTGGTGAAACCCAGCGAAGCCTGTTCCCACCACCAAAACATCGTAGACAGTCTCGGATGGCATTGCTAGGGTGATCTTAAAAAGAACCATGAAGTTGCTGCTGCTGTTGCTGTGCTGTTGCTGACCGACTAAGGGGTAAGGAAACTGTATATAGATAGAAAGCGTGTATGTACGATACGATCGGGATTTTGGGTAAAAGCCGCGTGGTATGATGAGCCACTAACGCTAATTTACCGGCGGGCCAAAGCCTAATGTACATATAGTAGCCTAATGGCAAATGAAAGCTCTTTACGATGGCACATTGGCACTAATATAGGATTGACCTCTCATTTGACCTCACGCCTCACGTTACTCATGTTCCTAGTTAGGAACTAACATCGCAGCTACCGGCAATTCGTTCTAGATCAAGTATTCGCCGTATTCTTCTTGTAGCCACATATTCTATTTCACGGGACATACGATTGATCACTCGCATCGGTATTTATGTCTCGGTAAAGGATAACCCACTTTCGGCGAAAGGTGTGCGAAAAGCAAGCCCCGGTTTTTTATTGCAGATAGCCGACCGCTGTAACCCGCTCGAATCGATCCAATGCCGCTATCACGTGATGTGAAACAATAACAGATGTAAGACAAAAAGAGTGTTGCATTGTAAATATTGCAAAATCCAGATACCCATAGGAGTGCTCGACACGAAGCAAAGCATAACAGAAGCATTCACAGCCAAGCAGTGACAGTCCGCGCAAATCGTTTTCGAATAGCGTCCTTGTTTTATTCCATCTCAAAATGTCTATAACCACTTGCCGCCTCTAGTTCGTGCCAAATTCACAGAAGCTTACAGGTTATACTTTGGGAAAACCCCAATATTTATTAAAAAGAACCAAAATTGTCTGAAGGATAACCTAGTCTCACTGGTGGTCTGTCTGGGTTATGACAGATTTCCAGCGGTCAAACCGGTTAACGTGGTTGTTACATGCAGATTTGATCATCCCATATGCATCACTTCCAATAATGAGCCTTCCCGGAAGATTCTTCCCTTCAGCAACCCCGGTTCCAAGGATAATATCCACCATCACCTTTACCCCCTTGTGCACATCCCCAGGTTGATTCTGATCAAGTTGACCAATCTGAGCTTCAGTTGCGCGAGTTTTGGATCCATCGTAGTCTTTGATTCTATGCGAAGGTACCTTCATATTCTTGGGGCCAAGAAGATTAGACCGGAAGCCTCCAGGTTCAAGGGAACCGACTTGAATTCCAAATTCCGCAACTTCATCACGAAGTGCCTCGCCATAGATGGAGAGCGCGGCTTTAGATGCAGCATAAGTTCCTAGTGTAGCGGAGCCAGCCCATGCAGCCATTGAGGACACGAACACAATAATCCCCGATCGCTGAGAACGCATAAATGGAAGAACTGCGCGAGCAAGATTTAAAGGTCCAAAGACATTCGTCCGGAAAACACTCTCGTCTTCCTCAATCCTTCCGACAATCAGCTCAGTATAAAGATTGTAAGATTAGCTGCCGAAATTACTTACTTCGTTTCTTCTACCCCTCCTATGTGAACGAAACCGGCATTGTTCAGAAGAACATCAATTCGACCGTAGATTCCGAGTACTCTCTGCACAAACCCATTTACTTCATCCACCGGTGCAGTGACATCCAGTGCGAAAGTCTTCGCTCCAGCATCCGCCAATGCTGCGAGGCTTCGGATATTTCGTGCTGTTGCGATGACCTTCTCACCCCTCCCGAGAAGCTCACGAGCAAATGCGTCTCCGAAACCGGAAGAGCAGCCGGTGATGAGCCACACCCGGGGTGCCATGCTGCTGTATTGTGGAACGTTGGTATTCAGTTCAAGAGATTGTGATCTTTTTCCCCTAGGTCCTTACTATTTAATATACTTCGGAGTAGGCCCATGCTGACTGGTCGGAAGCCGCGGGATCTGAGTGTTGGATGGGATGACGTCACTATAGTCTTAATTCCGGTAGGGATAAGTGTGAACAGGAGACTATATTTTTCTGTACCTTTAATGGGCGGTTGATTCCATGATGACATTAAACTCGGGTTTAAGAATGGAACGCCGGTTCGGGTATAGATGCTGACTAGTCCGAAACATTTCGGGCATTTTGGGTGGCCCGCCCGCTTATGAAATACGTTAATATAACTAGTGTAGTGGGGAACCCTCTGTTACTTGTTATTACAGTATGGACCGGAAGTGGTTTTTCCGGTCTGTATTATGACGCCCGGATTTCAGTATCGTGGTATGCTAGGCACGGGTATTACAGTATATCTAGCAGCTCGAAGATAGTATTGAATAACACGCTTCTACACCTCTCTCAAGCTGCACATGTAGGTGCTACCAGGGATATCCTGTATACCCTGCGGTTGCTGGTGTGGTTGTTTTGCACTGCTGAATCGACCCGCACATCCTCGAGTGTGCTGCCTTCGAGCGTTCCCCTCTTCACTAGTTAAGCAAGTCCGAGTGCTTACGTAATGCTCAGTGAGCGGGGCAGAGTGCTCAGGGGCGTGCTCAGTCTTACTCAGTGAGCAAAAAGCGGCAAGGGGTGAGCACTAAAACGGAAACGGAAAACAAAAATTGGTAGACATTATCCTATATATATGTAGTTTGGTAACAACGTCATATCGATGTCACCCGAGCTGAACGCTAAGCTCCGAACATAATTAACGTCAACCTCCCAAAATTTATAGCTTACACCTCAATTTCGAGAAAAAAAACTTTCACAGTATTCTTGAACTATACAACCTCATATGGAATATTATATCCTGTCTATATCAATATGCCTGTAAACGATTATGGCGTGTGGAAAGCAAATGCTGTTCACTACGTTATCGAACACCGCGAGGACAAATCTAAAAACCCACATTTATTACTATACATCGATGATCGAGGCGATACTACCAACCATGCGTACTATCACTCTCGCCACAGATCGCACAAGCCCAGCCAGAGGAACAAGGAAATTCCCGGCCTCGTACGAGCAGTGATCAACATCAGGTCTGGAGAGAAGGAGGATTCTCGACTCGCCTACTGGATAGACCACAACTATAACGATCACCCCATTATCAACAGTCTCACCGACCTCCCGTTAGGTTTCCATCCTCTCGCGGATGCAAAACAAAGCCCTGTCGGGCTACGAACAGACTACATCAGAAGCAATCTGTTCAAGATCAACACCGGTCAAATCCTAGCCCACGACGATCCCGATCCGGATAACGATATCGCTGATGCTATTGAACCTGAAATCGAAAAAGCAATCGACGAGCACGCCGACCTTTACCTCTTCGGTGCACGGTTTATCGATTTCAAGGGTATCCATAATCTGCATATGAACCAAGGCAATATCGATGAATGGAAGCATGATGACGGTGTGTTCCAAGACGGAGGCCTTTTGATTCATTACCCGAGCGACAATCGTTGGTTGGCTTTGTTCATCGGGTTCGCATCGCAGGCTGTTCACACGGATGACTCCTCAGGACATGCCATCGCATCAGGGGTGTGGAGTAACTATCTCAGCCATATAGGGACACACGTCAACCTGATGAACTCCGTGACAATCGACGAAGCCTCGGTCAATTCTATTGGTAGCCAACCCAGACGCAGATCTATTACTCTTACAAACGTGACAAATCACACAAAGCCCGTGTCTTCTTGGAAGATCATGAATTCAACTGGAGAATTCCAGACACTGCCGGCCGATGCATCTTTAGATGCCATGGCGAGTCATTCTTTCGATATTCCGGATGTTCCCCTTTCGGATCATGGCGATACCATCACATTGATGAATGAGCAAGGATTGAAAGTTGATGGAGTGAGTTATCGACCTCAACACGAAAGGATTGAAGGGCAATCGGTTATGTTTGCCCATTGAAACCTCTATGTTGGTATAGGAAGGTCTGATCCGTTGTGCGTTTGGCTTTATGACAAGTAACATCAAACTGTACTTAGTACATGTATCTCGAACCAAATTGGAAAAACCAAAAGATAATTCTATGAAGTTCGTAGGCATATTTCTTGACTGTACTTTGAAACAGAATACAAGCTTATTCGTAAACTCCGATTCGTTCAAATGTATTGCACGATTCTTGGCTTATTGCACAAGGCTCACGAGTGAAATAAAAATCGAGTTTGAATCACACAATTAGGGTGCAACCTCCGAGCTGTGCGAGGGCTCAACATGCCAAGTCCGACATTCCGTCCAGGGCAAGATTTACCAGGCAGCAATCAACCCAGTCTTTGAGTTTGGTCCCAGCACTCCGTTAGGATCCAATGGTTCGGTTAGATCCCGAACAGATTGCAGATCGTGATGATCTTAGCTACAGCCTGAGTCACTTGTGGGGGTTGTTTCACGTGCTTTGCCTCATACGGTGAAGCCTTAACGGTGGGCCTCGTGAAACGTTATTAGTTACGTGTGACGCTAACGCGATAAGGGAAATGTAGAGTTTTCATGCATCATGTTCTTCATGGTGTTGAACGTATTAGGTACTTAGCAGTATGCTAATCTCGAAGCTCATGTGAGAGTTTGGAAGGGGCAAACTCTGTTTAAATCATCACTGGCGTCTTTCTTTGTGTAGTATTGGCAATTAGCAAATGAGGGGGTGAGGCTCGTACAACCAGACATGAGCTCGCCCCTCGAGTTACAAGGTTTCCCCATATAATCCTGCAACAAGGTTACAGCCGAGGCAGCAAACCATAGTCAATGCGCCCTGTGCGTTATTAACGGTTCATAGCCTGATCGCGTCACCCATGTACTCTACAACTCATCATGTTTAGGGTTCAGCCTCATGAGGACCCTGAATACAAACAAATCGGGCGCACATACGAGTGACACCACTCCCGTGAAACCTCCTTTCCGCATTATGGGCCTAATGCAAAGTAACAAACGCCCGGTTACATGACAGGGACCCAAAGGATCAAAGTTCAGGGGCGGAAAGGCGGCTGATGCCGCGGGAAGCAAACAAAGCTTTGGAATCCTCCGAGACAATATAGTGTGGGCATGGGCATATTCCTGGAGCCTAAGCATAATTTTGAGCTCATCTTAATGTTCCACTATGAAACCAGAGACATTCGAGCAAGTCCGTGTTTTCCTAGCGTCCGGAAAATCGGATGCTGGTAAGCTGAGAAGTTATTTTTATGAGTCTCCACTCGCTCCACAATTCCAATTTCGCCCCAAGGTGGAATTGTGCAATTTTGAACTCCGTCCTTTTGCTTAGCCCAAGAGCTAGAAGAGATAGCTGTACAAGTGAAGGTAGACTAGTAGGTCGAAAGCTGTCCCAGGCTATGATCATGAAAACTGCCAAGCCACCGCTTAAAAGCGTAAAAAGAAAAAAACTTTGGCGAGTCTCATCTCAGACTTCGTGCCGGAGTTAGCCGTGATTCGATCAAGGCAAAGGGTCGTGTGACCCACTTGGAAGAAAAAGAAAAGAAAAAGCCAAGCATTCTCATTCGGAGCCGCAATCCTTTGTGGTAGGTGAGCTCGTGCCTGGGATTTGAAGCTAACTATTGACGATAGGTCGCACTAGACTAGAGCTGCAGGAGTCACACTTACCCCTGAAACTGTACAATGAAGGGAAAAATGTGTCCATACTAGACAGAAATGGGTACGGTCTTTGCCGGAAGGCTCGGTCATACAGTATGACACTTCAGGGGTGTGTGCGTTGGCATTCATTATCGCATTGACCTACAGAGCACTGTGTACTTTCTATACTTTGTACTCTGCATATGTTATACGAAGACATTATTGACTCCATTGGACCCTGATCCAACTGTCGCACTTGAATGCCAAGACCATCGAATCCCAAACAAAGCATCCTGAAAACTCTACCATAGCCACGTTAGGGTCCGTAGGGAAACAAGTGCGACCTGGTGGAGAAGCAACGGAACGGAGACAGCACACCTCCGAGCCCTGAAAGCCGGCACTGCATTTTATAGCCAATGAACTCTAGCCCTTTGCCATTAGGTAACAAAAACTATCTTACAAATGGACCCTGAACCTCGTTTAGGAAAAACACCGCATGACCAAGAAGGCTTGGATGAAACCCTCGCTGGGTCTGACGCTCCACATACAAGTCCCATCCTGCTTGGTTCGGGGCGGAGCATAGCGATTGGTGCCTTTCCCCATATTCTATTAATGCCATCAAATCTATTTATTACTTTGGATCGCCCTGGAGGTTCCAAGATTCGATTTTAAATCTTTTGCGATCCCGTTGTGAATCGACACCCATGTTCGCCATATTCAATGCTTTAATGCTTCTATAAAGATAATTCCGTCCTTTCCGACCCAGAGACCTCGATATCCACAATAATTCCAAGATGTTCGCGAGCCGGGCTTCCGGTTGCCTCAGCTTCGTCTGTTGCGCACTTCCCGCCCGCGCTCTACAGAGTACCTTGAATTGGGATATCGCGCGGAAGTTCTGGTTTACATTCCTTTTCTTGACGGTCACTTGTGCGAAATTACTCCATATATACGCTCATTGGGACTCAGTACCACTCAGAAAGTTGATTTTGTGGGGGTCTACATTCTTTCTACAAGACTTTTTCTTTCTGCTTGCTGGATATGCATTGACGCAGAACTTCAAATGGAGGATTACACGCATTTTAGCGGGATTGGTGGTAGTATGTACCAGGTAAGTTGATCTGTCGATATTTAGATCGATGGACAAGGCTAACCGTTAACTTCCATAGTCTCATACTTTCCGTAATGGCGGCTGCGAACACATCCTTTTTTGTCCTTACAGGCGCGGAGATTCATTGGCGTCAAGCAGGTTCCTTTAACGCCGATCCCGCCGCTGTCAATACCCTGCTCACTGGTTTGACGGGGCTCGTCATTGTCGAAGCATTGCTTTTGGTTACGTCCATATTCGCCTCTCCATATCCGTATAACGGAATGGAAGCTGTTATAGGTGTTTGGGGTCGTATCGCCATGGCAATGTGGAGACCTACATCGGAAGCAGCCAAACCGAAAGTGGAGGCTTTGTTGGTTCGGTACCAGCCGGTGATAGAGCGTGTTCTGAGTCGAACCGCTCGTGGTAGAGAGATCTTCGCAAACATGAAGATCTATGAACCGGTTGCACTGAGCGATTATGACGAAGAGGATAAGAAAGTATCGAACTCGGCTCCCCTACTCGACGAACCAGCTCAGGATGCCCAGTCCACTATGATGGAACAATGGGGCCATGCGCGGGCGTTCAAGACAGCGATCAAGACCGCGCTTATTATTACAATCACCCTCTTCGTTTTCATATTGCGATGTTTCCGTCCGGCAAATGAATCATATGGCTTTCTTTCCCAGACTATCTTCCTATCCCCATTCAGCGGCGTCGACTCACAGACCAAACTGGCGGGTATCACTGAGGAACGTGAACTGCATGGCAAGCTGACTGCTTTGACGACGCCCCCGAAGTTCGACTGGTTCCCAGAGGGCAACTGGCCTGGCTTCAGAGACTGGGAGCTTTCCGCTGATGGAGAATTCGAGCACAAGCATTATAATTCGACTGAGGATCCCATTCACATCTCCAACTTGGACATGGATGTGCTCGAGCCTCTTCGTGCAGTTCTCAAAAGCAAGGACTTTAAGATCAAACATGTGCTTGTCTTCAAGATGGAAAGCACTCGGTTCGATGTATTCCCGCTGCGAAAGGGTACATATATGCACGACCGTATTTTGGATTCGTACAAGGATCGGGAAATCCCGCAGGACGTCCAGAAGCGCTTGGATAATCTTACTCACACTGCCGAGCGTCTCACGGGTACAGAGTCTGGCTTCCGCAAGAACGGAACGGTGAAACCTTATGGTGGTATTTATGCTACCAACTCATACACTGCCGGGACTTTCACGTTGAAGAGCATTGAAGGAACGACTTGCGGCCTTTCGCCATTGGTCATGGACTTCAACCACGAATACGAGCATCACATTTACCAACCCTGCATGCCGCATATCCTTGATGTTCTCAGCGCCAGCACAAACGACAGCACCAGTGCCGACTTCACCAACTGGCCATGGCGACCGCGATTCATGCAGTCGATCACCGATTCGTACGATCACCAGGACCGCCTCACGCCTGCTCTGGGATTCAAGCCCGAGAACATTCTAACTGTCGAGTCGATCGATAAGGAACACGCAAACGATACGTCGTTCCACGGCGAGAAGTTCAATTTCTGGGGATACCCCGATCATGACCTGGCCAGTTATTTCCGGGATGCTATTACTCACGCGGAGGAGAATCATGAACGACTTTTCATTGAGCACCTGACTGGTTTGACTCACCACCCGTGGGATACACCTGGCAAGAATTATTCGGAGCTTATCAGCTCTTCCTGGGGCGGAAACAACGATGACGTTAACAAATATCTCAACACAATCGGTATCAACGATAAGTGGTTCGGCACCGTCCTGGATATTCTCGAGGAGACCGGTGTCGCCAATGAGACCCTCGTTATCATGACAGGTGACCAGTAAGTGTTTACTTCCAATTCTTGCAATTTCCATATAACCTAACCCTGTTAGTGGTCTCTCCCTTCTCGAGGATAACAGTATCACTCCCTACGATAACCCGCACGTCGCCAACTTCCACGTCCCACTAGTCATTGTGAGTCCACCATCACCAGATACTCTCGTACTACACTAACAAACCAAGTCTCACCCCCACCTCCCCCCAATCCAAATCAACTCGTCAACAACATCGATTCAAATCCTCCCCACAATCCTTGATCTCCTCCAACAATCCGAATCAGTCTCCCAAAAGAGCAACAAGGCCATACAATCTCTTCTCCCCCTCTACGAAGGTCAATCTCTAATCCGCCCCATCATCGCCTCAAACGACCAAACCCGAAACTGGCAATTCACAGTCATGAACACCGGCGGCTCAATGGTCGCCATGCGCTCCGCCTCAGAACCATACAGACTCATTGTCCCACTGGTTCCAGAGGTGGAGTGGCGATTCACCGAAATCGAATCCGATCCACATGAGAAGAAACCGATGAAATCTTTTGATTTGGAGTCTCTCAAATCTGGCGTGGCGATGCGGCATGGATCTGATGCCGTTCAGTGGCTTCATGAGGCCGCAAGGGCTGCGCAGTGGTGGGTGAGTGATAATTGGAGGCGGTATGAATATTCGCCGTGATTGGCCACTTGGCATTGACACTTGCATTTGGTACTTGCGTTCTGAACATATTCGCCGACTTGGTTGCTTTTTTTTTCCTATTTGCTTTTTGCGTTTTGCATTATGTATATTCCAGGTGTCAGGATTTACGACTCCGATCAGCATGGCGCAGGGTATATCCGGTATTATTTTTGTTTATAGTTTGGTATTGCATTGGGTGGATTGATTCAAGACTATTTATGTACATTTTGCATATCTACTAAAGGCATAATTGCATGAGTTCATGTTTCAATTACGTTTAAATTTCAAGTAAACCATCATGGGCAGACCTGCATAACACGAGTCGACGCCACCTTACTGACACTTAAGCACAAACAGAATGAGCAAGGGTGGCCCAGCTGAAAACCTTGACACATCACATCACACAACAGATACGTGACGATCAACGGGGAATCAGCGGAAAAAATGGCGCTATTCTGCAGTCTGGAACCTTGTCCGCCAAATGCGAATGCAAGGTAGTGCCCGTGCCCGATCGCAGATCATTGATCGGCTACCATGGTTCAAGCTCTGGCCCCTCTTCCCAACTTCACTTTCTTCATCTTTCCCCAATACACGTCACAATGGGGAATTCAGACCAGAAACCGTGGCTGTTTAATCTTCGGTCATCCGAGAGGTTTCTCGTGTTGACCGTGTCGATTGCGATTTTCACTGTAGGACAATTTTCGGTTTGCTCTGATAGGTGCGGTCGCTGACATTTCTTACCTCAGGATTCTTTTATCTATGGCGTGGTTCGTCAATCTCATTCTAATTGAGCTTCTAATGCTCTGTTCCGGTTTTGGAATGCTCCAATTATGTCGTGTTACTAAATTTTGTAGATCGTTCCTATTATCCCGGTTGCGCTTGTTGAGCGAGTAGGCGCTCGTCCGGAAGATGGTAGCTCATCCCGCTCTTTCTATGTGATCTGTCACGCTAACGGCTCGAAGCACAATACCTTGTTTCAATATTGCTAGCTGTGTACGGCGGTACACTTCTTGCTGGATCGCGTGAGTTCAAGCAATTCATCCTATATTTGAATCCCAAGCTGAAGGATATAGCGCTGTTTGGGTATTTCGCCGATAAGTGCTCGTCGAGAAAACTCCCTTTTGTCCTCGGGCTTATCGCCTTGGGAACGTCTACAGCACTTTTTGCTTTTGCGCGCACGTTCCCGATTCTGGTCATTGCGCGCAGCTTACAGGGATTCTCGGCTGCTGCAGTCTGGGTCGTTGGCCTTGCTATCGTGTCTGACAATGTGCCACCAGAGCGGGTTGGCGCGGCGCTGGGAATGACTACCATCGGGTTGACATGGGGGTTTCTCCTCGGTCCTATGGTTAGTGGGTATATTCATGATACATTTGGGTATTATGGATGTTATGCGATTCCAGTGGGATTGATTGTGGTAGATGTTGTATTGCGGTTCGCGATGATTGAAATGCCAAGTATGGTTTCCCCCGCGGGTTCATGTGTCGCTGTTTCTGACAATTTTGCAGAGGCCAATCGTCGTAAACCCGAACCCGAACTGCACTCTGATTCCGACTCGGCTTATGAAAACAATTATGATACTTTCAATGCCAATGATGTTCGAAGTCAGGGTCGATTCTCTCGTCGGGAGCGTGAGAGAGAGGACGCTCCTCTATTGGGTCCTTCCTCGCAGTCTATTGAGAACCCTGGAAAGGACAACGAGCAACGTGCAACTATCTTTAGTCTTTTACGCACTCCACGACTGCCACTTTCTCTGCTGGCGACAACTTCCATGGCAATCACCCTCTCCGCCTTAGAGACTGTATGTACATGGTTCCCAATCTTCGCTTCGAGACTGACATGTTCTAGTCATTGCCATTGTTCACCATGGAAACTTTCGCTTGGACCCCCAAGGGAGCTGGCTTGATCTTTCTCGCCTTGACCGTACCAAGTTTTGCAGGAGTGCAGCTTGGCAAGCTAATTGATTCAATGGGAGTCCGAATCCTTGGTGTCATCAGTTTCGCAGCGTGCTGCTGCGCCTGGATCTTGATGCGACTCGTTACCGAAAACTCGCCAGGTCATATAGCTTTGTTAGTTGTCCTTCTACTCATCTTAGGTCTAACAATCGTGACCATCGAGATCATTTCGATGATGGAGGTTTCGCAAGTCATCACGGATTACGAAGCTGAGTTCCCTGGGGTATTTGGAGAGAAGAGCCCTATTGCCCAGGCCTACGCGCTGTTCAATATGTCATTCGCGGCAGGCCAGCTTGTGGGTCCAATCATGGCTGGTCCGATTCGTGTCAATGGCGGCTGGGGAACTATGACGCTGGTTCTTGGACTTCTAGCTGGCGTGACTGCTATTCCCTTCGGCCTTTTCAGCGGTTCACCACGTAAGACGGTACAGACCGAGTCTGCCGATGCTGTTTAGCAGCAACGATTTAAGCATGTGAGACAACATGGCTTAAGCAAAAGTAACTTGCATGCGATTTATGAAGCGTCATGATTGTTTATCGTCGCATTAACTTGGCGCACTGGGAATGATGAATTGAGAAATATATCGAGGTGCCTTGGTGGACCATATTCGCGATGGGAAGGATGCAGTGCGCGAGGCTGATAAAATGAGTTTCCAGATTTTTCTTGAAAAAGCCTGGTCTGGTAGGTATGGCTTAGAAGAGTGGTTCCTGGGCAAGCATTGAAAAATATCCGTACAGAGTTTCCAACCGAATAGTGACTAACTCCTTGCTCCACGCCTCACATAATGCTATCTAGCGTATATATACTCCATGAAAAAAATGAAAAAAAGCCTCAACCGAGACAGGCCATGATCTACATAGAAAAGTTGGAAGCACCCCACTGGCGACCGATCACGGCCCCACTAAAGTAGCTCAACAGCGGCGTGTAGTGGATTGTAAGCCCACGCCATGATAAGGCGGATCACGTTTGGACTGTACAGTGCGAATAGCATCCGACCCAATCAACCTCTTTCCAACAAGATGGCGAATATATTCCATAGTCCACTCCTGACACCGCTTGTTACTAACCTAGCCAGTCACATAAAATCAGTACCAAGTTTACTTGAGTGGCTGTGTCAACTTACATCATTCACAGGCGCCAGAAAGTTCTCACTGATACCAGGAGTTGGTACCTCCATAGCAGCGACCTCTATAACCCCGTTCGGCGTGCAGTCACTCCCCTTCGGACCAGGTTCCGGATCAACAATATTGGCAGGATCAACCTCCCCAATGGGAAAGACAGTATATTTCTCGCTCGAGTCGGCAGGAGAGTAATTTCGCTTGAACTCAAGGTAATAGCCCGCCATCGGGGCTCCAACAGCTTGAATCAGGGTTCCATGCTCGCGATCTCGCTCGGTAGGGACAAAAACAGCAAAGTGTGCTCTTTGAGCTTCGCTATTGCGAGATGAGATCAGGTAAATTGTTCTTGAGGCCATTGTGGTGTATGTCCTGGAGAAATGGAGGAAGAGATGTTAAATATTGAACTGACGTCAGGTGAACAGGAACTGGGATGTTGAATGCGGGGTAAGCGAACCAGTACTGGGTTGGCCTTGGCCTAAGGCTGCTAGTTGTAAGGTTCTCTTTTCTTGGCCATGATTATCTAGGAATGCTTTGGACGAGTTTTTCTTAGTTGTAGCGAAAAGAGAGGCTGAATGTGAGATAAGAGCGCTTGGAGTTCTTATCGATCTGGGGAGGCTGTCAACCCGATCGGGTTAGAGTGCAAACGGTGTCCCCCGCACTTGGCCTTATATTCCAGGCTTCTAGGCTGTCAAGCTTAAGGACTCTCTACAGGTCAAAATTATGCATAGATATAGGAACACCCTTAGATATCATCTCAACAATGCTTATTCAAATATACTCATCAGGTCTGGTTATGTCCTTTGCCTTGATTCAAGTCCCAACAGTCAAGAGTTGAACCTTCATCAAAATATCTTTGCATGCCAAATTCCAACTCTCAAGCAATGTCCTTTCGCATGAAAACAGTCTTGGTGTCCCAGAGCTTTCCATTTCTATCCACAATTCTGTAATAGTTCTGTACTGTTCTGATGACCTGATATCCTCGTCGTGCATACCAATCCTGATTAGGGTCCTTCGAGACGTTAGCCGATTCCACGAACCTAGAGACTTATTACTTACTTTTGGCAGACTTCCATAAGTGAATAAAGCAAATTCTTCTCGCATTTGATCATTCCGCTCAACGGTATCAAGCATCAAGGTTCGGGCATTCAACGGCTCTCTAGCTGCCATCTTCTCCGCCTCATCCATAGCGGCCCGCCCAATACCTTGGCCCTGCACAGAGTGACTGACATAGAAGGTCTTAATCCAAAAGACCCCGCTCGATGGAATATCCAGATTGAGGTGATCCGCCTCTGGGTTCAAAGAATCAATTGAGATATGTCCAATGGGAATGAAGGTTTGGTGTGATACCCGTCGAGGAACGGCATTGATTGATTGAGCCGTGTCGCTGAGTTTGTCACTTGTCTGTAATTTGGATGTTAATATCGCATCCGCAGAACTTGATTTAAAAGTGACTTGCCTTAGAACAAAGCTGTATATTCATTCCCTCGGTCGTTTGTGAGTCATCGGAGAGAAGCACCTTGTTTATGGTTAGCAACGGTGTTCCATACATCAAGACCACAGTGGCATCGAATAGTGCTTCGATTTTTTATTTGACTCACAATCCAGTAAATGCACTTGTGGCCTTTCGCTTGCAATTCCCTCCATTCTTTCTCCACTTTTTCTTGGTGCCAGGAACATTCCTCTCGCTGCTTCGAAAGGACTGCCCGGTGAACGGCAGAATCGCAGTCCCAAGGGATCAAGATGACTTTCGATTTCGAGCTCATCCTGCTGGAGCAGACGGTGTTGTAGAAGTAGGAGGTAAAAATGGATTTGTAATCAAGGAGTAGACAAGGCGCCGGACTGATGCTAGCACTAACACGGAAATTTCAACCCTCCGCCTTCAACCACTAAACCTCAATAAGGTTGGAATAATGAGGAAGGGAAAACAAAAGGCCTTGCTCAAGGCTTCTAGGGCTGAAATTCTCAAAAAGTTAAATCAATACTGACCATCATCTCAAAGTGGGGACTGTAAGCACTAAACTAATCAAATTCATGTACATGTGATAAAACATTTCCTGGCTCTAGTATTCTATTCTTCATTTTCGAATTAAGTATAATGTTCAAGACGTCCTAAATCGCTTTGTACCACTTTTTGATAATGACAAGATAATGCACCTGAAATGACAGACGCAAATCTCTAGATGTGGGGAAAGCGGGGAATTCTCCGTGATATCACGGCAAACCTTTCAGCATGTTGATCCATTCTCTGGCCCGTCAGATCCATTCTCTGGCCCGTCAGATCCATTCTCTGGCCCGACATGTCAATCAATAATAACCCGAAAATTCTTTCCCACGGAATAGTGAAACATTTGACTGGACCATGCATGCCTTCTGAATGGCTGCCGACGCCGACCGAGTTCGGGTTGAAGGACCCCGAACTACCCCACATCGGCTTTTCCGGTCTTGGTAGTTAAACTGTCAGAGTCAACATTTCTTCTCACAGCTCCATTTACACCTCTGTCAATTGAGTTTCCCATCATGTTCGACTTTGTTCGCTGTGGAATCCATGGCTTTGACGAGGTGCTAGGAATTGACAGCGACGAGATCCGCTTCTTTTGGACATTGGAAACAGATGATCGTCACGGCACACAAACCGCCTACCGCGTGGTGCTAAGTACCAACTCTGCAGCTGTTGAAGGTGACAATCTGGATGCTTCTCAACTCGAATGGGACTCAGGGCGCGTTGAAAGTGCCGAGCAGAGGAACGTCATTTGCAAGCCAGAGAATGGCTTTAAATCAACTTGCAGTTACTACTGGCAGGTGACTATGTGGAATCAGAGCAATGATGCTCACCACAGTCCTGTTCAGCACTTTTTCACCGGCTACCCACGTGCACGACTTCTACCTCCCTACAGCATGAACCAGACATACATGCCGCACACAAGTCTCATTTTTCGAACATGGTTTGAGGATGAGGCGAATCGGTGGAAGGCTGTTTGGATTGGTGATGGAGGTGATAAGCCAATTTATCTCCGGAAGTCCTTCGAGCTACCACGAACACCGATCCGCGCGATTTTGTTTGCCTCCGGCTTGGGCCATTTCAATATGACCATGAACGGTCAGCCGACTTCGAATCACCGATTAGATCCTGGGTGGACCAATTACCACCGACGTGTTCAATTCACCTCTTACGATGTTACTGGCCGTATTCAAGCGGGAGAAAACGTCCTTGGAGCCCATTTGGGTAATGGATTCTACGCTGGTGATAAGGGAGGAGACGATCGATTCTTTTGGCCAATGTATGAAGACAACACGTATGTGAGATATGGAAACGAGCTCTGCTTTTTCTGTGAGCTTCATCTCTTCTATGAGGATGGTACACATGACACTCTTATCTCTGATCCGACATGGTCTGTGCGAAAGAGTGCTACGACCTTGGCCAACATTTATGCTTCGGAGAATCATGATCGTCGGCTTTACCCGATTGGCTGGGACTCCCCTGGCTTTGATTGTAGCAATTGGAGTCCGGCTAAGCCACTGACCGGACCTCGGGGTCACATCTATTACCAAACCCAACCGCCTGTTGTGCTACATGAGACATTCGAGCCAGTCAAGACATACAGCCCTCGCCCAGGGACAGTTTGCTATGACCTGGGCCAAAATGCTTCGACCATGGTCCAGGTTGTTGTCGAAGGCTCTGCAGGATCTGAAATCATCGTTCGATATTCCGAAACCGTGAATGATGAAGGCACAGTCTTAATGCCAGACCCCCTTTTCAAGGAGTTCGAGACTGGTGTTTTCTCCAGAATATATTTGGCGGGTACAGGTGAGCCGGAGATATGGGAGCCAGACTTCTGCTTCACTAGCGCTAGGTACATCCAGGTCGAAGGTGTATCTCTCACTCCAGGTGAGGATCTCCCTGTTGTTCATTCTGTGGTCGGTCGTCATATCTCTTCCGCCGCAAGGAAGCTTGGCACTATGAAGACAGACAAAGAGGATGTCAATGCTCTTCTCAACGCTCTCCACTGGAGCTTCAGTAGTAATCTCTTCAGTTACCATACCGACTGTCCGCAGATTGAGAAGTTCGGTTGGTTGGAGGTGACCCATTTACTCGCGCCAGCTACGCAGTATACCCGTGACATGGAATCACTGTACACCAAGATCCTTGACGATATTCTCGACGCGCAAGAACCAAGCGGCCTTGTGCCCACCATGGCCCCAGAGATCCGTTACATGTGTGGCCCTCTTCACGATACTATTACATGGGGCTGTGCTTTGTGTCTTCTTCCAGACATCCTACGTCGATACTATAGATCTACACATGTCATCGCCAAGGTATACCCAGCTGCGGTACGATACATGGAGTACATGCGCACCAAAGAGCGCAAGGGTGGACTGATTGAGCACGGCCTCGGAGACTGGGGCCGGGATATCGCTTTTGGAAACCACCAAGCCAACATTGAGACCGCTATTTACTTCCAATGTCTGCAATGTGTTGAAATGATGGCTCGCGACCTTGGAAAACTTGACGAGGCAGAGAAGTTCAAGCAATGGGCACAGCGTATTTATGATGTGTATAACAAACATCTGCTTGTTACCGATGATTCATCGCGTCCCTATGCATACTACACCTCCCTGGACAACTTTCCTCTGCGAGACCGCACAGCCATCGCCCAGGCAATGGCTCTTCAAATCGGCCTGGTGCCAGAAGAGCACAAAAAGGATGTTATGGCCGCATTCCTAGACGATGTCTCAGACGGTAAAATCCGCGCTGGTGAAATTGGACTTCGCTACCTCTTCAACACACTATCTGATGCCAAACGACCGGACCTGGTGCTCCAAATGGCCCGACAAGAGGAGCATCCCTCATACATGCGCTTCCTCCGCCGAGGCGAGACAACACTTCTGGAATTCTGGCAAGATGAATGCCGGAGTAAATGCCATGATATGCTGGGCACGATCTATGAGTGGTTCTATACTTCCGTGCTTGGGTTGAAGGTTATCGAGGATGGATACCGGCTATTCGAGATTGATCCGCCTTACGGGGCAGAATTTGGGCATGTGAATGGAACGGTGGATTGCCCGTACGGAATGATAGATATTGATTTCCGTCAGGAGAAGCATGGTGTGGTTTTGAAAGTCTCTGTACCTTTTGGAACCAATGCTCGGGTGAAGCTTCCTGGTGCTTTGAAGTCCTACGAGGTGGAACGTGACGGATCGTCTATTCAAGTAGATGGGGAGCATCACTTCACCGTTGGACACGGGTCGTACACTGTTTGTATTCAGTTGTAAAGGTATATTAGACACTATGATGGTTTATATTACAGGAACTTAGATCAACCAATTAAATAGAATGATTTATATATGTATTCATTTATTATCACGACATTACTGTTCTTCATTCCGAATATCAAATTATACCAGTCCTGACTATACATTAAGAGAATTATCAAAATAACCATATCACATGCCACCTATCATGCCTTATCACCAGTCATGGAGTCTCCCTCGGCAGACCAGCGTTTAAACTGTCTGCATGGTAGATTTGCCTCAAACATAGCATCAATTTCCAGCGCCGAACGGCCTTTCATCTCCGGCACGATAAGCCAGGTCACAGCGCAGGCTATAAAGCACAGCCCAGCATATACGAAACCGGTCTTGCCCTTCAGGTCGCCTTCATCCGTGTTATAGATATAGGGGAGAATCAGGTTGAAGACAACATTGGACAACATGTAGCACAAGACGCCGACACCTTGCGTCTTTGCGCGGAGACTTAGTGAGGAGGCCTCGCCGGAAACTGCAAAAGATGCTGGCCAAGCGCCCATTCCACAGACAATGACGACTGCCATCATGCACGCAGCGGTGTACCTACGAAGAAATTGTTAGTAATTATCTTTCACACAACCGAAGGAATGACTTACCAAACAACGACGTTTCCAGACCAGCAGCCCGCAATTCCCATACTCAGCCAAACTATGGTGGTCACTGCCAAAGTACCAAGCATCAAGCGACGACGTCCAAAGCGGCTCAAAAACCAGATACCAACAGCATTGGCAAGCAGGCCCAGGACAATGCCGATGAGGAGGATGATAAGACTGAGACTCGACGACATACCGACAACCTGCATGAAGTAACTGGCACTCGACAAGAGAGGAACACCAAACAAGCTAGGCACCGTAAATGAGAACGCAACAATCATCGTACGTCGCAGGTTGATACCCTTGAAGCAGTCAAGATAAGACAGCTCGGCCGAAAGCTGCTCCTCATGAATGATTGACATGCGCATCTGCTCTAACAACGGCTCAACTTCGATGCGATCCGTATGCAACGACTTCATCGAGGCCAGCGCCTCTTCATATTGTTGCTTCTTCAACAAATAAGAAGGACTCTCAGGCATGAAAATAGCAACCACAAATGGCATAACAGTAGTAATCCACTGTGTTCCAAACGGAATCAGGAAAGCAGAAGAAGTGGCCATATGATCACAACCAAAGATTACTGCTGCGCCGATAAGCTCACCAAGCAGCATGAAGGTCGGACTCAAAGCCATAGCTGAGCCACGAAGGGTAACAGGAACAGTCTCAGATAAATAGGTCTGAGCGCCAGCCATCGCGCCACCAACACCGACACCCTGGATAGCACGGCCAACAAGGAAAGTACCACGTCTAGACGCCATCTCATCAGGCAGGTTCGAGCAGAACGCGATAGCAATACCGATAGCGCAGATCACGCAACTCAAGGCCAACGACCAGCGTCTTCCTACTCGATCTTGGAACCAACCTGCAGCTGCAGCTCCGAACATCGAGCCGATAGGGGCTATGGCACTCCAGACTGATAGCCACGACGAGGGGATGATGTAGGCATCACCGTAGAGTTCGCCGAATTCGTATTTGAAGTATGGGACTGCGGTAATTGTACCGAGGATGACGGTGTCGTAACCTGTCAGAAGGAAGGCGAGGGCTAATCCTAGGGCGTAGGCCGAGATTTTGGGATATTTGCGGATTTCAGAGAAAAGGTTTGTCGGTTGTTCGTCTTGAATAGACATTGCTGAAGTCATGACATTTTGCTTCGTGGTCTCAGAGGCACAAGTCTCAGGTGGTGAGGACATTATGGTAAAAAAAAAAGCCAAGTAGTCGCCTTGTTCTCTCCAGATTTTCGTTGCGATCGGTCTAGTATATGTACCCATTCCTTATCAAGATATCAATCACACCCTATGTTGGGGTAAAAGACGCGTGGAAAATTCCCCAATCAGGTCTTCGACTGGGGAAAATATCGCCACTAATCGCTCAAATTCGTCTAGAAAGATTGCCAACCCTTCGCTAAGAACGCGGAGAGATATTGATGTTCTATAGACTGGATGCCGATGTGGCCAATCAGGGTGCAGCCCTTGCCGACATAACCAATCAAAACGCGATATGGGCGAACCTATCCTTCGACTCTAATCTTTGAATGTCCCCACCTCTCAACGCATGGTCATTCGGTCTGCTTTTCAGCACAGTTCGCATAATTTGGCGAGATTTTTATAGAGACTGCACAACCGCTGGTTTTGCCGAGGTTGAAAATGGGCCTTTTCAGAATGAATGGAACCGAACTAGAATAAATAGTGGCGGAGTCTCGTGGATAAATATCTGTTTGACTGCTGCTTATTATCTTTTCTCGTGGTAGATCTAATAAACATCAACATGGATATTGCCCGTATCATCAAGCCTTGGAAGCGTCAACCGCACAAGGCATTCGTCTTCACGAATGCCACGATCATTGACCCGGTCGAGGGTGCCCTGATTCCCAATGCAACCGTCCGAGTCGCCGACGGCAAGATCACATCAATCGACACAACTGAGAAAGCCACAGAAGGCACCCCTGAGGAGGACATAATCGATTTGAGTGGGAAGTTCCTCTGCCCTGGTCTTATTGATTGCCATGTTCACGTCGCCGTAGTCCCCGGCGAGGCAGATCTCCGCGCCTACAAAGATATGACCGAGAAAGTCAGTTTGCTGCGTCAGCCACACGTCCTGAAGACTATGATTGAGCGCGGATTCACCTCTATCCGTGATTGCGGTGGTGCTAGTCTGGCTGTGAAGGAGGCTGTTGAGGATGGCGTCATTCCCGGTCCTCGTCTTTTCATTGCTGGGTTTGCTCTTTCGCAGACTGGTGGACACGGAGATATGCGGGGACCGCATTCGGAGGAGTTGTGCTGTGGTGGTACTATTTCTGGTATTAGCCGCATTGTTGATGGACCGGCTGAGTGCTACAAGTATGCTCGTGAGGAGCTTCGGCAGGGAGCTGATTTCATCAAGATTATGGGCGGTGGTGGTGTGGTTAGTGGTCAAATTCGTGACGGCTTGATTTGCATTTCTAACCGGTCTATCTACACAGGCAAGCCCTACGGATCGGATTGACCACATTCAGTTCTCTGATGAGGAGATCAAGGCTATTGTTACTGTTGCCAATAATGCTGGTACCTACGTGACAAGTCATAGCTACACACCACAGGCAATTCAACAAGCGATCAACCTGGGTGTCCGTGGAATCGAGCACGGTAACCTGATCGATTTGGAGACGGCTAAATTGATGGCTGAGAAGGGTACCTTCTTGACCCCCACTCTCATTGCCCACGTCATGTCCAAGCAGATGAACTTCCTCCCGGCTGAAAGTGCTGCGAAGAACGACGAGGTTCTGGAAAAGGGTTTGCGCGCAATGAAGATGGCCGTTGACGTCGGAGTCACCGTCTGCTTCGGCACAGACCTTCTGGGTCCGATGCACTTCGCCCAGAGCAAGGAATTCTCCGTTCGCAGCAAGGTTCTCACACCTATTCAAATCCTGCGCAGCGCTACGATCAATGCTGCCCGTCTGATCATGCAGGAGGATCGATTGGGCCAGATTAAGGAGGGGTTTACAGCCGATATGTTAATCCTCAATGCCAATCCTTTGGAGGATATCACAGTCCTGGATCGGGCTGAGCAAAGCATTATGGGTGTTATCAAGGATGGACGGGTTCTCAAGTCTCGTTGGGAGAAGTTGACCGCCGAAACGTGAGGATAGCCAGTTCGAAAATATAATAGTTAACATTTGATTTGCATAAGTACATATGTGCAGGCAAGACGCCGCAAATGCGACCATGGGTCATGACATGCCACAATAAGACATCAAGGCAGTATGGTGTTCTAATTACAACAGATATAGGGCGTATAGACAAAATGCGATGCGTGACGGGTTCGTCATGGCGACATGCAAGGCAGGCTTCCTCTGGAGGCGGGCCTGATGGTTCATTAAATGATAATGCGAGGAAAATGCAACAGCTCTTCACAAAATTCAATGACTCTTGAAGGCATCATCTTCGGTATTCCGCGAGGTACCAAGGCCAGCCTCACCAAAGTCGCGGTACACTCTGTCACGAGCAACGGATCGGTCCTTACGGATGGTGAGACAGCTGATGCCGAGGAAAGTGGTGATGCGGTTGATAACCAGGACGGCCCAGTGCATGTAAATCACGAAGGCAAACACCAGGTACAATCGGAGGTACCAGACCTCAACCCATGCGCTGACCATTGGGAGACCAAGGCGGGGCAGGTTAGCCAGAATGGCACCACCGATGAGAGGAGCCTGGAGTACGGTCCAGAATGGGAAGGGCTGGCGCAGCAGGTGAGCCAGGATGATCATGGTAGTCATGCGACCAAAGACGAAGGAGATAACCCAGCAGTAAAGGACAAGGTGGTTATCGGTCAGAAGGTGCGAGTATGGCGAGAACAGCCAGGCGACGTTGCAGAAGGTGAACAGAATCATAGGCACCCACTCCTTAATCAGAGGAGTGAAGGGCAGACCCTGCTTCTTACGCGCCTCATACACGTTCAGAACACAGCCTGGGAGGTGGCCCAAGAGGAAGCCACCAACAAGGATCGGCACCCAGAGATCCTTCACGGAGTTGGTACCGAAGATTTGCGGGATGTTGATAAAATCGGTGATCGGCTGCGCCCAGATTCCCGGACCCCAAATACCGGAAGCAATCATAATGCTGATGGCAATGAGCAGACCCTCAGTCGGACCATTGAAGTAGCCGAGGTACAGGGTGTGGGTGTGGAAAGTTTCCCAGGTGGAGAAGTACATCGCCAGGCAAGGGACAAGTGCAGTGTAAGCACCAAGCTGGGAAGCACCGAATCCCATGGCAGCAGTCTCCAACAAGCTGGCTAGGGTACAGTTCAAGGAGTCAATACCGTGACTAGGGTTCGTCAGCAACTATCCATGGCTAAGTTGGAGATGGTACGAACTCAAATAGTTCTCCCAGCCCGCTGGAAGTTCCCGTTCTCCGGGCCTGTTTACCATCCACGTTATCCAGCGTAGAATACCTGTTAGCTGTCAGTCGAGATCAACGGCTTTAGTGTAAGCAATACTGACATCCACATGCCGAGGGCGAAACTGAAGTATAGCCACGAAGGGGCCTATGCAACAACTTAGTGACCGCTTATACACCGCAATTCCACTTATACATACAGGTCCCAAAAGATCAGGCATAAAGAACACGATCAAGAAGACATTGGCCACAATCCACACGAACCCGAGCAGGGTAACCATGTTGGGTGCCATCCACATGGGGAGAAGCTCAACAAAGGCATTCCACTAGAACAATGATCAGTCATGTTTCCTTATAATCGACGTTGCAGATGCCATATTTGGAATTCATACGTAGTGTCTGAGGATGTAGTTCGAGATAGGGGACTTGTCGACACTGGAGTACTTGTAGGACTTGAGCGGAAGCAGCGCATCGTCGGAAAGAGAATCTTGGGTCTCTGTACGAGATCGTACATGTTAACAGCCAACCCCTGGATCAATTCAATATGAATAACTTACCTTGGACCATTCGCTGAATGACGTTCATTTTGAAAGGGAGCCTTGAAAAGGAGCCGCGACGCGTGGCACGTTCAAGCAGCGGGAGACTTGGACTATATACCACACACTTTTAAGGCCAAGAGACAAGGCTTTAGGGACGAAAGTAAAAACTCGAAGAAATAGTCCTTGTCAAAGCACCAAATGGAGCTGGCGGACCCAAAAATAGCCAAGGGAAATAAGGGTCTCAAGAATGTCTTACTCAGGGATTTTCGGCCTGAGATCACGTGCGGCACTCCGCATCGCCGGAACGCGCGCCTGAGCGCTCCACTTCAGCAAGGTTGTCTCGGCGTTTTGTTGTCTAGCTCTCGGTTTCGATATCAGTCAAGTCCGTGGAGGCCTGTCCATCTTGTCAACATAGAATCGCCCTTCCATTCACTATCTCGAAATCGTACCGACCGCGTGCCTACGCCCCCCTCAGTCACGCGCAACTGGCGTTTCTTCACTGCGTCCTTCACTCCGACCTTCACAATTCACCACTTGCCACTCATTACTTGTGATGCTCTTTTGTTAAGGTCGACTGGGTATGACGGTTGATGGTCATCATAGCGCCCGACGCGCTTTCTACCACTGAGGATATCTCGCGATGCCGGGCGTCGTCGAAATGCACGCCGCCGGCGCTCCAGCACCTGGACTGGAATTCAGTGTCGCACACCAAAAGGTCGAGCTCGAGATTGATTTCATCAATAAAAGTTTGAAGGGAAATACCGAAATCACCATACATCCGCAACGGAAGGACTTGAGGGACATTTATTTAAACTTTCGCCAGGGCGAGATTAAGCGCATAAATGTGAATGGGAAATCTGTTGCGACCTGGGACTATGCCGATCCCTGTGAACACATCCAGCTGTATGGAGCGCAATACCACCAGCGATTAACGCCGAAGCTCGATTCCCTCCTCAAAAGCCCACGCGAACCCGAGCTGAAAGTAGCCATCCCGAAAGGCGTGAGAATTGAGGAGTTGGATCCATATTCGGCAGAGGCGCAGGAACAGATTGCACTCCAGGGTGCTGGTGATGATGTTGATGGACAAACGGGCGGCCGGGGTGCGGAGGCGATTCTTCCACGTTTCAAAGCTTTGACTGTGAACATTGAATTCGTGGCCGACCGTGTGCGCGATGGACTGCAATTCGTTGGAGTTGATACCGGAGATCGTCGTTACCCACATGCCTATACCACGAATTCGCTAGATACGGGTGTTGGGTGCCCTTTGTTCCCCTGTGTGGATGATTCGGCCTCGCGTTGCACTTGGGACATTTCAATTTCATGCCCTTCCTCGCTGGGAGACCTCTTTGATCGCAAGACCCGTGATGCTTCCGGCTCCCGCTCAAAATCGCAGACTCGGCATATCTCTGCAGATGACGAGGGGCTTGACATGTCGGTGGTATGCTCTGGTGAGTTGACAGATGATATTGTCGACCCAAAGGATCCCAGTCGAAAGACAGTCTCATTTGGGTGTTATGCTCCTCTGTCTGCTCGTCAACTTGGATTCGCAGTCGGCCCCTTTGAATACGTCAACTTAGCAGATTTCCGTGAAAGTGACCAGGACGAACAGCTCGGCCAGAATGCCATCCCTCTCCACGCGTTCTGTCTACCCGGCAGAGGTGATGAGGTCCAAAATACCAGCTTCCCCATGGCACAGGCCATTGACTTTTTCTCTTTGTCATATGGTTCGTATCCTTTCTCCAGCTACAAGATCTGTTTCGTCGATGACGTTGCCTCGGACACTTTGCCCACGGCTTGCCTGTCAATATGCAGTAGCCACCTTCTTTTCCCAGCAGAGATCATTGATCCAATGTATGACTCCACTCGGGCGTTGGTTCATGCTTTAGCGTGTCAATGGACTGGAATCAATATTATTCCCAACGAACCTGCGGATACCTGGGTCACGGTTGGTGTTGCGTGGTACATCACCGATACATTCATGAAGAAGCTGTGTGGCAATAATGAATATAGATTTCGTCTCAAGCAAATGTCCGACCGGATCTGCGAGTTAGACTATGAACGTCCTTCGATCTACGACATGGGAAATTTCCTCAAGATTGACCCATCCGAGTCCCAGTTCATTGCCCTGAAGGCACCCCTGGTTCTTTTCATTCTCGATCGACGTTTGACCAAGGCCAGTGGCAAAGCTACCATGTCTCGCATTATCTCTCGACTTTTCCTTAATTCGCGCATGGGTGACATACCCAACGGGGCCGTAACCTCGTCTCTGTTTCAAAAGACATGTGAGCGACTTGGTCATGCGAAGCTCGATGTTTTCTTCCAACAGTGGGTTTATGGTGCTGGATGTCCCCGCTTCCAGGCCACACAGCGCTTTAACAAGAAGAAGCTTGTGGTTGAGATGATGATCAGACAAGTCCAAGGTGATCAACCAGCAGCACGCGACCTTGACAAGAATGCCTTCCTGCGAGATGTCAAGGAGGAAGTTCGTCACGTCTGGGCCGGTGCTCTTCAACCTGTGTTCACCGGGTCTATGACGCTCCGAATCCACGAAGCCGATGGAACTCCATATGAACATATCGTGGAGATTAAGGAGGGCGTCACCAAGTTCGACATTCCATACAACACAAAGTACAAGCGACTGAAACGCAATAAAAAGCAACGAGAACGCGCTGTCGCGAATGGCGATCCAGAGGCCCAGGAAGAAGTTCTTCTTTACTGTCTCGGAGACGTGCTCCAGACAGAAGAAGAAACTCAGGAATGGCGCTTGGCCGACTGGACCAAGGAGGACGAGGAGCGTATGGGCCAGGAGTCCTACGAATGGATTCGTATGGATGCAGACTTTGAATGGATCTGCAGGTTGTCCCTGGGCATGCCCGGTTACATGTATTTGTCACAGCTCCAGCAAGACCGAGATGTTGTTGCTCAATTGGAGTCCCTCCAGTACATGGCTGCACAGCGCGAGCATCCTTTGATCTCCACCATCTTCGCTCGCACCCTCATGGATAGTCGCTACTTTTATGGAATTCGACTGACTGCTGTACGAGCATTGGTCAAGCACGCCAAGGATGAAGTGGATTGGATTGGGCTTTTCCATCTTGAGAGGGCTTTCCAGGAGTTGTTCTGTCTTCCAGGATCTCCCATGACTAAATCTAATGATTTCTCCGATATGGCCGCTTATCTTCTTCAGAAAGAGATACCAGCGGCAATCTCAAAGGTGCGCGACAACAGCGGTAAGACACCTTTGCGGGTCAAGCGCTTTCTCTTTGACAAGCTGAAATTCAACGACAACTCCAACAATGCGTACTCAGACAACTATTATGTGGCGTCACTGATGAACTCCCTTTGTCATGCCCTGCAAGGCCGCAATGAATCTCGACAAGAGGATGAATTGGCTCATTTTGACATGGAGCGTGTCCTCGAAGCCCAGGCTGAAGAACAGATAGAGAAGGATTCTATTGCCGAATTTGATCGGTACCGAAGAATGGATGAATGGTCAGGCTCTTATCAGAATTTGTATGCACGAGCTGCGTTGCAGTGTCAAATGCAGATGATGCAGGCCAAAATTCAGGATACAGACCTGATGCGTTTCGTCCCCTACACACGCGCTGGGACATTTGATCTCCTTCGCGTGCAAGCATTTGATTGTCTTGTTGAACTTGATATTTCTCAAATCCCAGACCTCCTACGCTGGCTAATTTTCACCATGACCAGTGACTCGTCTGCCTATGTTCGTCATCATTGTCAGCGGTTGTTTGGTCGGGCATTAGCCATGATTGCATTTGGCCGCGCTCCACAGCCCGAAAGTACCCAAAACGATGGCTTAATTATCGAACAAGAATCCTCGACTGAGGTCCGACAAGCAGACTTGGCGCGCCGTCAAACTGTTCCCGGTGCAATTGAGGCTCTTAAAAGGGAACTGTCTCACGATGCGTCACTGAAGGAATACCTTTGGGCTGCGTGCAATGCCTTGCCTATCGGATTGCACGAGATGTCCGAAATCGCAGATATTTGTAACGTCATGTTCGAACCCGTGACGTCCAAGAAGGCTATCCTCAAATACCCTCGCTTTTGGAATGTTCAGAACTTGGGCAACGGCAAGGTACGGTTCTTCCGTTCAAAGAACATTCGTACCGCTTTGGGTCCCTCAAAGGACCCCGTCAAGCGGAAGCGTGAGGAACCAGGCATGCCGCCGCCTGCTCCTCGGATCACGTTCAAGCAGGCCAAGACGAGTTCCACGCCCAGCACCCCATCATCCACGAGCCTGCCAAAGATCCACATTCCCAACCCATCCCCCGCTCCAGCAGCAGTCAGAACCCCTGGCTCTGCCACACCATCAACGCCATCTACCGGCGGCCCACTGAAGCTCAAACTCAAATTTGGGCAAAAACCAAAATAAACCATGATACCTGCATTCGAATACCATGTACTTTACTACAATACGATTTCCTTTTACCCTATCATTAGGCGAAGAAGCATGGCTCTAGGCGCGAACACGGCGATGCATTGCTTCCATAATACCATATCTTTTTATGCCATCGCACATTTCACCGTACATAGCTGCCGCGTAGACCTGCTTAGACTAGAGCGAAGCACACATCCTTGGTATCTTGTAGTTCCCGTTAAACCCACGGTGGTATTTATTCAGTTTATCAGGAAGCTTCCACAGCAATCGCAGAAGCAGAAACAGAAAAACAAGGTTTTGATGGTCCCCAGACGAGCAACCGACCCATAAACTCCCTGTACCATTATGATCATCCCCAGCCACGGTCAAAGCCGCGCGCTTGTATCCTCGAAGAAAATGTCATTTATTGTGCGTGGTGTGCTTATTTGTCGTTTATCCGTTCGAGGGCCTCAATCATGACGACCGAGTTACCGCGGATGACCTATCGATGTTAGTTAGGGTTTTGAGCAGATGGAGAAAGCAAGACCACGTACAATCATGCCAATGGCGACCTTCTCACCACCGGCCTTCTCCTCGAAGGCCTCATCGAGGACAATGTTCATGAACACCTAGAGAAATGAATGAGTGATGGTTCTGAAAGGCGGTGGACTGCCAGGTCCTTGGGCCTTGACAAGCTGCGAAATCGCATGACCCAGGGACCGGACAAATCAAGCCAGCGCAGGATATCCACAAGGAGAGAATCGAACGTACATCGTAGCCGCGGAGGATACCGATCACTTTGCGGTTGCCGTTCAACTGGCAGAAGACCCGCTTCTCCATGTACTGCGCAGAAATTGTCAGCGGGCAAAACACGAGATAAACAAAGGGCGACGGATTCAGCACATACCTTTTTCAATTCCGGCTGAGCTTGAGGCATCTTGGGCAAGCTGGTAACTGGATTACTGGTTTGGCAAGAATCGAGTGGAACCTATCGCGCGGTGCTGTGGTATCGGTGTCCGGGTTTAGGTTGTTCCAGGGCCCGGATAGGCGATAAGAAGAATAGCTCTTGAGCTCGCCGCACTGTTCTTTCACTTCTAGTCCACGCGCAATATGACTTCTACTTTTGCAAACAGGAGGAAACCACGGAAGATTGGTGGGGATGATGAGGAGGAGGAGGATGGGAGCTCTGCACCAGGTGCGTCATATTAATAAGTCTCTATTATGGAAATTGTCTAACCGTTAAGCTGCATACAGAGCCCGTCGTCAAACGGCCAACAAAGTCGAAGCCAAAATCGAAATTGCGCATGTCCTTCAACGCCGGCGGGACATCAATGGCCGATGAAGAAGCTGAACCCAGCGAGGTGGTTATTCCAAAACGACTTGGTCTAGGCCGCAAGGCTGTGGAGCGCAGTGCCGCTCAGCGTAACCAACTTCCTTTGGGCGATGCCGAGAAGCTCTCCCAACGCTTTGGCCGTGATCAAGGCCGGCCGAGCTACAGCAGTGACTATCTTAAAGAGCTCCGCGATTCAACCCCCTCTACGCCAAAACTCACCGACGACGAGAAAGACAGGACAGTGGATGTGGCCGCCAAGTTTGGCGAGCTTATGACAGTTTCTGGTCAATCGGCCATCCCGAGCGCAGCCGAGATTCGGGAAAAGAAAGCTAGGAGAGCACGCTTGGCCATGGAACATACCGCGAACTCCACAGAGGAGGACTTTATGTCCCTTGATGCTGGTGCTGTCAGCGACGATGACTGGGACGCGATAGCGCGGGGTGAAAAGGTGGCAGAGAAGGAAAAGGATACACGACTTGTTCGGGATGACGAGGATTTTGCGGAGGGCTTCGAGGAATATGTGGAGGATGGAAAGATTTCATTGGGAAAGAAAGCGGAGCGTGAGCAAAAGCGCAAACAGCGTGAAGCCATGCGTGAACTTATCGACGATGCTGAGGGGCTTTCTGACGAGGAAGATTCCGATGTGGAAGAAAAGGCTGCCTATGAAGCCACACAGACCAAGGCCGCCATCGGACAGAAGTCGGACATTGACCGGCCTCGAACACCTCCCAAGATGACTTCTCTTCCTCGGTTGGCTAACAGTTTCGACCGACTGCGTACTTCTTTGGCAGCAATGGAAAATGCTAAAACCCAGATGATCAGTCGGATGGAGGACTTGCGAAAAGAGAAGGCCGACATCGCGATTCGCGAGGTGGATATTCAGGGCATGATTAAAGAGGCGGGAGACAATTATGAACGGTTGAAGAAGGAAGCCGGTATTGCAGCTACAAATGGCGATGCATCGGCTGGCGCTTTGGAGAAGTCACGAGGTCTGGAAAGTATCGGAGCGCCACTACCAGCTTCAGATTCCAGCTCCGATGAATCATGAGTCTCGCCTTCCTCATTCGTGCCTTCCTTCTTGATGCCAAATTTGCCAAAAACACTCCTGTGCTTAGTTTCGGAGTTGATGCTTTTGATACCCAATTTCCAAATTCCATGGACCTGTCATACAATATATCTTACCATGCCTTCACCTCAGTTCTTTATATTTCGCCAGCTTGCCCGTAGAACTGCTTTAACTGCTGCAGATCATCCGTCAGCAGAGCCTTCAACCACATTTATCCCCTTTTCTAATGCTATACAGTGCCCACAATAACAGCCCATTGTCATGGATCGTTAGCCCGATCAACAAAACCGCAGCGGAGCCTCGTCTCTATCGCCGCTCCGACACAACGTCCATCGAACTCTTCTTCGACCTGTTTTTTGTGGCCAATCTGTCCACTTTCACAGCAACACATGAAATCAACAATCTGAATGGTATGCCCTCGGTTCGGCCTTGAGGCACTCAATGCTAAGACTATCCAGCATTGGGGTCCTACGTGGGATTCCTCGGAGTTATTTGGTTCACATGGCTACAGGTCACCTTGTTCGATATACGCTTTGCGCAGGATTCGGTCTTCGAAAGAACTTGCAAAGCCCTTCAACTTGCAGTGATGATCGGGTTTGCATCCGCCGGGACTCGTTTTACGACCCGCGTTCGTGACGAAAACTTATGGGCGTTTCAATCGTTGAGCTTGATGCTGGCAGGAAGTCGAATATTGCTGGCCACCCAGTACACCATCGCTCTTGCATTCATGTACCAACCCATGAAAGCCAGTGCGAAAGGTGTTGCATATACGGCCATGATGTTCTGGGCAGCCACAATATGCTACCTCGCAGTAGGCTTTTAAGCTCCCTTGTCCTGTCTCCACTAACAAATTTAGATGTTTTTCGCTTTCAGCCAATACCATCAGGTCCCTTCTCGGATCTGGACCGTTTGGTTCGTCCTGTTTGGAGTTGAAATGTGGACGGTAATGGGGGTCTCTTGCGGTTTTCCTGGAATTGGCTTTCAGGACACCTACCTCAATGTCCGGATGGGCCTTCTCACGCTCATCATCATTGGCGAGGGGGTTATTGCGGTCACTCGGATTGTCAACAAGACGGTGCGGCCAGGGGGATGGACTAAATGGTCGTTTGTCCATATCTTGGGAGTGACTACTAACGTTGTATGCCCCCTATCCTCATGGGCCCGGATTGTTCATTGCGGAATACTAACCGTAGCTTGCAGTACCTACTATGGCAGGCTTACTTTGACTTATCCCCGGGGCGTCGACTTGGCAGAGTTGCTCAACAAATCTGGGCGCAACTCCATTTCCCTTTCCATGTGGCACTCATTCTACTGCTGGAGGGCTCCCAAATACTGGCTTTGACTTTGGATGTGACCTTAAAGCTAAAGTATCTGGCACAGACATTTTCCTTTGTGTGTGAAGAAAATCGCCCGAGCCAAGAAAAGGCAATTGCACTGATCAGAAGCACCATCACGGACATGGAGATTCCATTTAGCCGGGGAGCAACACAAGAATGGGCGGCAATTTCGAGTCTTTTAGATGACCTTTCCAATCAGCCTCTTTGTCCCGACGTCGGGACATTCAGTGCGCACCACAATGTGGACATTTTCAACGATCTGATGGGCAATGTTACTGCAGCCCTATTCTCCAGCATGGATATCACCCCACCAGTAAAGGTGGACATTGGCCTGCTTGACAGCCACCAACTGCTGCAAATGTACATGAAACTGTTAGCATTTGTGTACATATACTTCTTTGCTGGAGCCAGTTTGGCGATGGGCTTTTTCAGCGTATTCACCATCCTTTCTCGTCGGCACGAACGCCGTCTCCACCTCGGTCTTTCCGTGGCAGTGAGAGGTCTACTTGCAATTTTCCTGGCTGGCCTAGTCTCATTCGCCAGCTACTTTCCGTTGGCCTATTCCTTCATGACCTCGCCGATCATCCTGTATGCCTTTACACTGCCGCTCCTTACTGGTCAGTTTTCTCTCCCATCGTAGTCTGCGGGATCTAATTGCTGGCAGTTCTTTTGGTTGACCGACTTTTAGACGGTCTAGTATCCCGGAGAGACGCAGCCGGCCGACGGAAGCGGGAAAACGCCATGGAGCTAAAGCGTTCCACCCTTATTGGCGTCGCAGAAGATCGTGGGTCTGCCATGGGCCCTGACCGACATGCCTCAAGGTCAATTGGTGGAGAGGAGGCTCATTCTCGGCAACCTGAGCCGTAGCCTATGCTAATGGTTCACATGTGCGGCTCTCTGAGCTTGAAAGGGGAGAGGCATGTATTCTAGCCGGGCAGCAGTGCGTATGTTCTGCATGGATACCCGTTGATGGGTTTCTAACGCCTCAATCAGCACCACACTCTTGCTGTAAATAGAACTTGATCGTTCTTTCCAGGTTTGGAGACTTTATTTTATCTGGTCAGTTACTTCTGTGTTTCTCTCGAGTGTTCAGTCCACACGTAATAAATCGTAAGATGATTGCCACTCGCTCCTACTCCCGAAACCTCTAGTACCTGTTGAAATAATCAGAGACACCTGACATCAGCGAAGAGATCATGAGTAATTAGCGCAATGTCCGCGACAGCGCATACCTACATGTCCTTGGCGTGACCGTTATGGGATGATCTGCAGCAAGCCATCCAGGTCCATGATCCACCTCAATCGATGGGGGTCTGGCCGTTGGGATGGCAGGGTTGTCTCGCGGATCATCTTTTTAGTTTGTTTACTTGCCAGTGTTGACGCTCTGGGGGCTTTTGATTCAAAAGACACACCTGCAATTGTAAGTTTTGCTATTATGATTGGGCTTGGAGTATACGGTGCTGAAGTGCTAAGCTTTCCAAGCTCCAATAGTCAGCTATAACAATCAACTCTATTTCCTTATCCGCAAAGAAGCAAATCAATCTTGGTCACCCGTAGCCATCTCCTTAGGTTAGTCTACGAACCAAATCAATCTAAATTGACAAAGGGCAATTCCGCAAATAACGCACATGCAGTCCAATGCCCGGCGACAATACGATCCGCCAACCCGAACCAATCTCCAAAAGTTGGATAACCAACAGCTTGAGTGGATCTAGTGGCATACAACCAACAAAGACCGTACAGGTAGAGGTACATGTACAGGTAGAGGTAATGTACAGTTATGACAAGCAGATGGGAGCGGAAGGTCATCCGTGTGGACGTTATATCGCAGGCATTACACCTTTGACTGGTATAACCATTGCTCGTTCGCATTTTCTGCAGGCTGGTTCACTATCTTGCCGGTTTCAACGCCACCCAGCCCACCCCATCGTAGAAAAGCTTCTTTGAAACGGGGCTGAAGGATGTGTTGGACTGGGGAGAGTGGGGCGGGGTGGGGTTAAATCTGAGCTTGTAATGTTTATCTCTGCTTTTCTTTTGGTTGTTCTTATATTCGAGATCCCCTGAGTCTGAGTCTATCAATGAGCATAATATGTAGCTGGCTACAGAGGGTGCATTATTTCCGTTCAACACTTCCCATTAACTACAACTACAACCCTGCTGTTGATCGGGCAGTAATGCAAATGTCCTCGGCAGATCGCATCCCCAGTAGATACATCACTCCACACCCCCGGAACCCCTAAGAACCAAGATAAACTCAGGTCCGCTAACTGTTCATACTTGCTTTTTGTCAACTGTTGCACCAATCTGCACTCTAATTGGAGCGGATGAACGACCACTTCCACCTAGCCCTATGTAGCTACCCGTCCAGGATGGAACATTCTCAAACTGGCCACGCCAAGAGCCAGGACGGGGTAGAAGCTAGCTTTATTCTACGGGGGTCGGAAAAGCTTGGGTTGATCTGGTTTAGGGCTGTTTTTAATCTCCTACTGTGGGCTGGGGTTGCTTTGGTTCTGGATGAGATATAGACCGCTGATATAGGAGTCCATAGACTGAACCCGGGGAATACTTTTGACATTGGGTTTTATGCAAGGAAGTTCAAGAGTAAATGCGGTTAGAGTCTGCAACTACTATCTATTCTTAAATAATAAACCTAAGACGCCATCCTAACGGCGATCATGTGTCACATTATTTCTGCCCAAATCGAGTCTCCGCGA